>MQTX01000108.1:99866-313006 GCA_009735665.1 Angiostrongylus cantonensis | reverse complement strand
GGGGGGGGGGGGGTTTAGAAAACACACCTTGTTTATTCATCTTAAAAGTTTCGTAAGGTCTACAAAATACTTTTAACCACAGTGTTTTCTCTTTTGTATTTTCTTTGAAATGATAACAGTTAAATGGTGATTATTATAAGAAAAAGTCTTTGGGCAAAGTCTTTGAAACGATGCTGCCAAATCGTGAGAAGGAAAGGTGCCAACCTCGCTGTTACAGAGTGGTATCGAATATGGTTACTTCCTATTATTTGATGTCGCAATACTACTTTGGAAAAAAAGTAGAAGGAGGTATAGGATGACAGCCAAATAGGTGAGCATTCAACTGCTACAAGTGCTACTGGTGTAGCACTCCCTTCTTAACTTTATTTAAGCTTTTAAAATTGTTGATCTTTCATTATTATAGTATGGATAAGAGAGAAAACGTATATATATATATATATATATATATTTATTTATGTGCATATATACTAACCTATGACGAGGAAAACTGATGATGGAAACGCTGACGCTATAGGAACAATTTTTTGATCGACGGCCAGATAAAAGAAGTGAAACGTTCAGCACCTTTCAATAGTCATGATGTTGGCTCTCTTTGGGTTACTCTCTTCACACAAAATAACGGAAATTTGATCCTTGGCGAGTATATGTAAAGTGGATGCAGCCAGTCGGTTGTCGAAAGTTTGAAATGGATCTACGAACAGTTGACGAGAAAACGGCTAACCACAAAGCAAACAGAGACGAAAGGAGTGAAAAGAAAGGAAACGACTCTTGGAGCCTTCATAGCACTTCTTCGACTTGGGGATTATCTAATGTCACACATATAATTGAGAACGAAAGGTTAAATGTCGTTCCTTTGATCGTCTGTTTACTCCTTGAAGCCACGAAATTCTCTCGCGCAGAAGCCTCCTATTAGACTTTTCAGCTCGAACCATTGAGAGTTTTCACGAACGAGTATGAATATACAGTAGGAAGCTTTATGCTGTGCACTTCATATGAAACTCCATTACTAACAGCTTTTTCGCCACTATTCCCGCAAAAATATGGTGGAGCAAGAGAACCGATTTCAATCCACGTGTTCGAAAATGATTGCCCCTTTAAATTTTAAACAAACATAAGTTAATTTAGAATGGACATTATTGGTTGGAATAGAAGCCATTAGAGTCTACGATCTTTTCTACACTATCTAAGTTCTGTTGCATTATTTAGTATTTGGAGCCTACAAAACGTGCTTCTTCACTGCTTTTCGTCAATACTGGCGTTTCGAGTAGTGAAGCAAATGAGCAGCTATTGCTTTGCTATATGCCAGCTTCTTCTTGTGCTCAACTCCTGAACTTGCCTGGTTATCGAAAAATCAGCAGCAGCTCTCACTCAATCAGCATTGGGCATTCTGTGTTAATTCACAATGCTAGGCAATCTTCGACCTCTCGGCATTCTCAGCACTGTCTCTAGTCTTCAATGATGTTGAAATTCCGGATTTCTTTCGCATGCATGATAAGACAAGGACTAAACGATGGATCGTGCAACGTTGACTAATCCCTTAAGGATGATCTATATCCTCGATTCCAATGAGCATCGTAGAAGTCATTGAAGGCTTTCACTAAGCTATAGGTCTTGCCGATGGATCAGTGTGGACAGCCTCGCAAACAAGTCTAGTACCTATTTTCAAACCAGAAGTAGTATAGAACTTGATGTGTCTGTGATGCGGGATCGGACTACGACTACACATGTATTAGAGGACACTTTAAGCTCTACATTAGATCCGCTGCTTTCTATGTTCATGAGCGCATGTGTAATGCTGACCGAACGCGTACTATTGTCACATTCTGGATAGTGTTCACTGAAGAGCGCTGACCGCACCCTTAATCATGTTAACACCCATAAGGTAAAAAAATGAGGAGCGGAAACGTTAATTATGTAAGCAGCGACAGCTCGGCAAGTTGTCATTCTGGATAGTGTTCACTGAAGAGCGCTGACCGCACCCTTAATCATGTTAACACCCATAAGGTAAAACGTTAATTATGTAAGCAGCGACAGCTCGGCAAGTTGCCCTTTGTCTGGAGACGCAACGTGCCTCATGTTGGTGGGGGTGTGATGAATATTTGAATAATTATAGATTAAAAAACATGTAGGACATAAGCATAAATGTTATGAAAAATGTGAATGTTATGAGATCGCGTGGTATTTTTACTGTCAGACGTTCTGCAAAGCCTGTGCGAAAGCTGAGATCCAGTAATCAAGTAACAGGCCAGGAGGTGTTCCTGGGTGTCAGACTGCGATGTACAGCGGGAAGATTCGTTCCCTTGGCAAGGTCTCCCAAGCTGAGAAGGAATCCCGCGTTTCCATTAAGAAGCCTAGTTAAGAGTAAACCAATACCGGGATCCATCACCGTCCTGGTGTCAAGGTTGCATGGTGGCAAATCTCCATCTGATCCACAGAGGCTGCGACTGCCTGTGGTGGTGAAGACCTGGGACAGACTTTCGCCAGGCTAACTTCGGGAATCCAGGGAACCAAAGTGGCTTAACCAGAAGCTCTCCGAAAAATGGTGATTGTGCTGGGACCCGCACAACTAGTGATGACGAGCCGTTCAAGTAGCAAGTATGAAGTAATCAAGCAACTTCTATGCCTTTGATGTAGTGAATTAAATTATTACAGCTATTCATAAATCCAAATGCCTGTAAATGTATTTGAATATTTCCATAACTGACATTGTCAGAGAAGTGCTGGCGTTAAAGAATCTCAGATATTCAACGGTTCATTGTTAAAACATCCTTACAATACTATTGCAGTATTACATGTATTTCATTCAAAGATACATCTTCGGTAGAGTATTGTTTACTGCCCTTGTAGTAGCAATTCAGCATCCATTTCCTCAAAGTGAAAGAGACCACATCTGAAGTAAATAATGAATGGATTCTTTTGAGGTTCGTATGCCTAGGGATGGATGGATTGGTCGTGGATGTAAGTAACTTGGACCAAACTTCATATTATTGGGTAACATGAGCTCTTATGGTGGTTGGAAGAAATCTGAAAGCTTTGCTAGATTTGACGCGTGTCAAATTGTACTCGAAAAGACATATTCGGAGTCATATGAAATGCATGCCAATGGCGGTGGAGCGGAGGCAAAACATAAATCATTTCTTATCTGCAGCGATAAGAAAGCAAACCAAGCCAGACATTCAAGTTCGAGAACTACTGAGGGCGACCTCATTTCAGATCACAATGGTATTTCTCGTCAAAGATGCTGAGATGTTTGCAAAACTCCGGACCGCAGGTGTCTGCGGTGAGGAACGAACGTGATATTGTCCTTTCCGGGGAGTAACGCATTCACCACCACACCATGCTGGTCCTTCGTTTCGTCTGTCTCTCAGCTAGTTCTATCGATGAGCGCTATCAGCAATCAAACGTCAACGGAAATGATCTGGAAGCTCACATCGGCATTGAACACAGTTAAGCTGGGGCTGCAGTTATAATCACAAGCTTAACCGCTTTATTTACTGCCTACTCTTTTTAATGGCAGAGTATATTGAACTAGCTGAGAGACAGGCGAAATGAAGGACCCGCATGGTGTGGTGGTGAACGCGTAACTCTCCGAAAAGGACAATAGCGCGTCGGTTCCCCACCGCAGACACCTGCGGTCCGGTGTTTTGCAAATATCTAAGCATCTTAACCGTTTTTTGTTTACTGCCTACTCTTTTTAATGGCAGGGTATATTGCGAAATATAACCTTAATGAAGCTGAGATATTTGCAAAACTCTGGACTGCAGGTGTCTATGGTGGGGAACGAACGCGCTATTGTCCTTTCCGGGGAGTAACGCGCTCACCACCACACCAAGCATCGCTGAAATTATATTTCGCAATATTCCTTGCCATTAAAAAGAATAGGCAGTAAATAAAGCGGTTCAGATTGTACTTCTCATCGTTTGTAGATTTCATGATGATCAGTGGTCAATTTCTTTTTTGGTTGTGAAACAGCATTTCTCAGAAAGAGATCTGAAATTGGAAACGAACTTAACAAAGGTCGTAAACTATGTTAAAAATCGAGTGGTGATTTGGTTTAAAGCTTATGTGGGTGTATTTGGAGTAAAGGCTTTGCATCTATGGATACGAACTACTAATGCATTTGGTGATTTATGAATAATCAAATGAACTGCGACAAAAATCGCTTACCAGAGTTGTGAGATTTGGTTAGCACTTGATTACATCGAAGGTGGCTGCGACTGCCTGTGGTGGTGAAGACCTGGGACAGACTTTCGCCAGGCTAACTTCGGGAATCCAGGGAACCACAGTGGCTTAACCAGAAACTCTCCGAAAAATGGTGATTGTGCTGGGACCCGCACAACTAGTGATGACGAGCCGTTCAAGTAGCAAGTATGAAGTAATCAAGCAACTTCTATGCCTTTGATGTAGTGAATTAAATTATTACAGCTATTCATAAATCCAAATGCCTGTAAATGTATTTGAATATTTCCATAACTGACATTGTCAGAGAAGTGCTGGCGTTAAAGAATCTCAGATATTCAACGGTTCATTGTTAAAACATCCTTACAATACTATTGCAGTATTACATGTATTTCATTCAAAGATACATCTTCGGTAGAGTATTGTTTACTGCCCTTGTAGTAGCAATTCAGCATCCATTTCCTCAAAGTGAAAGAGACCACATCTGAAGTAAATAATGAATGGATTCTTTTGAGGTTCGTATGCCTAGGGATGGATGGATTGGTCGTGGATGTAAGTAACTTGGACCAAACTTCATATTATTGGGTAACATGAGCTCTTATGGTGGTTGGAAGAAATCTGAAAGCTTTGCTAGATTTGACGCGTGTCAAATTGTACTCGAAAAGACATATTCGGAGTCATATGAAATGCATGCCAATGGCGGTGGAGCGGAGGCAAAACATAAATCATTTCTTATCTGCAGCGATAAGAAAGCAAACCAAGCCAGACATTCAAGTTCGAGAACTACTGAGGGCGACCTCATTTCAGATCACAATGGTATTTCTCGTCAAAGATGCTGAGATGTTTGCAAAACTCCGGACCGCAGGTGTCTGCGGTGAGGAACGAACGTGCTATTGTCCTTTCCGGGGAGTAACGCATTCACCACCACACCATGCTGGTCCTTCGTTTCGTCTGTCTCTCAGCTAGTTCTATCGATGAGCGCTATCAGCAATCAAACGTCAACGGAAATGATCTGGAAGCTCACATCGGCATTGAACACAGTTAAGCTGGGGCTGCAGTTATAATCACAAGCTTAACCGCTTTATTTACTGCCTACTCTTTTTAATGGCAGAGTATATTGAACTAGCTGAGAGACAGGCGAAATGAAGGACCCGCATGGTGTGGTGGTGAACGCGTAACTCTCCGAAAAGGACAATAGCGCGTCGGTTCCCCACCGCAGACACCTGCGGTCCGGTGTTTTGCAAATATCTAAGCATCTTAACCGTTTTTTGTTTACTGCCTACTCTTTTTAATGGCAGGGTATATTGCGAAATATAACCTTAATGAAGCTGAGATATTTGCAAAACTCTGGACTGCAGGTGTCTATGGTGGGGAACGAACGCGCTATTGTCCTTTCCGGGGAGTAACGCGCTCACCACCACACCAAGCATCGCTGAAATTATATTTCGCAATATTCCTTGCCATTAAAAAGAATAGGCAGTAAATAAAGCGGTTCAGATTGTACTTCTCATCGTTTGTAGATTTCATGATGATCAGTGGTCAATTTCTTTTTTGGTTGTGAAACAGCATTTCTCAGAAAGAGATCTGAAATTGGAAACGAACTTAACAAAGGTCGTAAACTATGTTAAAAATCGAGTGGTGATTTGGTTTAAAGCTTATGTGGGTGTATTTGGAGTAAAGGCTTTGCATCTATGGATACGAACTACTAATGCATTTGGTGATTTATGAATAATCAAATGAACTGCGACAAAAATCGCTTACCAGAGTTGTGAGATTTGGTTAGCACTTGATTACATCGAAGGTAGCACATATTATGGCAAGCGCTAGGCTTAACTTCTAAAATAATAAAAGGTTTATTGGTTTATTTGAGTTTCTGCGCACAGATACTTGCTCTTGACTTGACACTGATGACAAATGCATTTTAGTATTTAGAAAAAGACGTTGTTCTCTTTAAATTTCGCTTGGGATTCATTCAAAAACATCGAAAACGAGAAATCTGGTCCCAACATATTCCGACTAAGGGTTTGTAGGAGATGAGCGTGACAGTCGAGCCAGCACTTCCGAAATCGCTTCTAGCCGAATGGCAGATCATTGCAGTAGGCTATTTGTCCAAGAAGATGACATACGAACACGTGGAACAAGGAAGAATTCAGAAATTCGGAAAAATGCGCAGGGTTAGAAAGTCTGTAGTGGGAGGACTATTAAATTTTGGCGAGAAACGCTAAGGAAATCGTGGCCTTATTGATCGAGTGTCCAGATTGCGTTAGCAGATGCGACATTGCCTCTAGAGAAGAGTGACGATAAAGAAAGCTTACTAACGTATGGAGCTTAACCCATTCGGAAAAATTACGCTTCTTACGACGTCAATCGGAGTGCGCACTCTGGTTATTAATTTCCCTTCCGCTCCAACGAGAAAAAATTCCACTATATTATTGCCGATGCGTCATAGTAGAAGAATTTAGAGACCTGGCGTATGGCAGCTATCTGCAGTGCAGTTCTTCTGCTACAGAACAAATAACTCGAGGTTTTGCTATACAGGATACCCCGTTTTGATGGGCTTGACCTTCGAAACTATTGGAAAGGCGATTTTGACTTCTTGCAGTCAACTCGACGGCGTTATTGTTGAGGCACACATGGTGCTGAGTGCTGTCTGTCCCAACACATGACGCTGGACCACTAATTTTAGGTCCATTGCCGACCTGCTGGAACTCATTCACCATTCAAACATAGTTGGCACAACACAGGAAGGGATGCTGGCCTTCCTAAAGCAAACGATAATTGATCAAAAAGGCGAATACTTGGGAAATAGTAGCTTAGACTCATAGAGAAAGCTCTGCTCTATTCTAACAGCTTTGCATATGCTACATATTTACTACTCTTATTATAATTCATTTTGGGCTACAAGTTGATTACAGTGCTATCAATATTCAGAAATCAGCTTCCGAACCGACCTATATCACCTGTCATCTGTGGTCCTGTTGATACTCATGGAATACTCCTAGCATCGTCCTTTCGACTGCACGTTCAATAACACTGAGTGGTCCTTCATCCTTGCAGCCTAGTTGGATACTTGGATACTTGGATGGCCCATCCTCATTGGTTGCACAGGCCCCAGCACACTCTCCATTCTCCGGAAATTTGTTGGCTTAGCCATAGTGGCTTCCTGGAGTCCCGAGGACAGCCAGGCCAAAGTTTGCTCAGATCGTCACCACGACTAGCAGTCGTCGCCCTTGTAGATCAGAGGGAGAGTTGTTACCATGTGACTAGTTTTATACCAGGACGGTGGTGAATTCTGGAATTGGTTTACTCTTCGCTGGGCTTCCTCATGGAAGCGCTGGTCTCCTTCTCAGCTTGGGAGATCCTGCGGTGAATGAATCTCCGCGCTGTACTTCGCAGCCGGATACCCAGGAACACTTCCCAGCCATAATGAGGTGTTAAATTGTTGGGAGCTTACTGCCTTGCAACCTACATTCGGTCTAATCAGGAATTTCTAACACTTAAAGTCTGTAGCTCAAATCATTTTCGCTGTCATATTCGCTTCATTCCAATTTTTCGCTGTACTCGCTATGAGTTAGTAGCAACTCAAGCTGATCCAAATGCCCCTTTTCTGGCTAATGATCCTTCTATTTTACAACACGTTCTTTGAAGTTTTGATTTGCTATGTACATTAATGACAAAATCGGCTTTTTAGACGTATCTTTGATATTTTCCTATGTATTTTCTCATACTTTTGGAATATTTCAATCTCTTCTATGGTGAAAAAAGAACACATCCCCTCTATAACTACGTTGCTGTAAGAATCGGTAATTAGTTTCACCGTATAATTAAAGAATGTGTCGTTATTTTGCTTTCCAGTTATTCTATGTGATAACCTTAATCCATCATAGTGATTGTAAATGGAATTAACGACCAACGCAATTTTCAAAGCAACCGTCTTTTAACCTCGGTATTAAAGTGATCAACATGTTTTTAAACTGTAAAACTAATAGGGAACAACTGTGATTCATCGACGCCGATCATCGGCTATGACGAGGGCGAAGACGTCGAATCGTTAGCAGAATGCTTGTCAAATTCGTGCGGGCTCAACAATTTAAAAGCATGTTGATCATAACGACGAAGTGTCTATCAAATTTCATGGCTATATGCTTGACCCGTAATGGACGACACTAGTTCTTCGACAATTTCCCATAAATAAAAAAAGATAAAGCTCTCGGCGTTGATCAATCCCTGAGGGATGCGCCATGCATTCGACTTCATTAAATATCGTTGGAGGTGATTGAATGCATATCTGGCCTTTACAATAACTCGCGGTAGCCTCCCGATGTATCGATCCAGTGCTGCTATCCTCTCAGACAAGTCTGGTACCAATTTGCCAACCCCGGAGGGATGGAAGGCTTGGTTGGCCATGGGCGCATTCCACGTGTGCGTCGCAGTGACTCCTCCAACCACTGCGCCACACGCGCCCTTGACAATTTCCCATACTTTTTTTAATATCTGAGAGGCTTATAGAATAGACTTTGCTTCTGAGCTTTGTTTGGCGCTCGAATCTTTAAAAATTGAAAAATACCTTAAAAAATCTAAAATTTTAAGCGCAAACGGTGTGTAGGACAGTCACGTTCTAACGGGTTGTTACCGTTGCTTCCGTTGTTCTCTCTTTTACACTCTCTCGTCTACCTGTTTTCCTTCAATCCACTCATCATTGTGTTAAGTTCAGTGACTGGTATTCTACGGTATTTAATCATTTAAGATGTTTTTGGGTTTTTTTGCGCTGTCAGTAGCTGAAAAGCCCTCGAGAAGAAAACACCTCAAGAAGAACAAAATAGCTCCCAAAAGGGGGTTATTCACAAGAAGCCGAGCAGAAGACAGATGGAGGCCGAACTGGACTGGAGCGGTATAATTGAGCGAAATGGAGAGGGAAGCGAGACATTATTATGATGCTCAGAACACACAACGCGCCTTTCACCTGAGTCATCGAGCCCGCAAGACGCTGAAAGCTATTAATAATATGCATGTAATACATATGCAATAATAATAATAGTTGATAATAATGTTTAATAATAATTTTAATAATAATGATAATTTAACAAAAACTGATAGTAATAATTGATGCAGTAATAGTAATAATTAATATGTAAAACGACCAGGCGGGTCTTCCTGGATACGGACGGCGGATGTCACCATACTACCATCCGCTTTTCAGGGGAACAAGCAAACAGTACCTTAACTTCTTCTCTATGTATTGGCTATAAGTGTCTTTGCCTCTTTACATTTTAGCAACATACCTTATTCACACTACGTTACATTACATCAAATACATCGCATTTATTCATTTCCTTCCATTTAACAACTCAAATATGTTGGGTGGACACATGGAATGTTTTCCGCCTGTCTGAAAAATCCTCATAAATGAATTGGAAATTCAGGTTTACTATGTTCTATTTAGAGGGCGCGTGTGGCGCAGTGGTTGGCAACGCCGAGAGCTTTATCCTTTTTATGTTCTATTTCGGGAGATAGAGTTCCTAGTATAAAGAGTGCAAATTCTGTGTTGCTTTTAAGTGTTGCTTAAAATAAGTATTTTAAACTGAAGATTTGCGAGGAATCTTTTATGATATTATAGGGCAAGACTTTGGAGAACTGTCATAGTATTCATTAAAGTAGCATCTCCTGTGGCTGATGTCACGATTATTCGCCCGACGAATGATTCGTTCGATGCTACCTTAATAAGGTAGTAATTATAATCCTTTACTAATGAAAAGTTGTTTTCACAAACTTCGTGGAGTACCACCAACGTATAATAAAAAATCCAGTATTACAAGATACGTATGGCAGGTGGGTAAATCAAAAAGCATAACACTGAGGATACGATGGAGAAGTGATTTCCGGATGTTTTGAGGCGGAAGAATAGGCCGTTCTTCAGAATTCTCAAGAATTAACGCTTTTAGTTTAGTTCAGCTTTCCAGCATTTCTCAAAGTACCAGGTCTGATCGCAGAAGAAATCTCCGAGAAGTAAGCGCTGTAAGCAGGCACCGGGGTGGAAGGGAAGCCTGTTAGATTGCAGCATTCATTCACTCTATGAACTTTTAGACATTGTGATTTGAAAGTACTTTGCTGGTACATCTTGTAATAGTACCCAGGATCGACTTTCTATTAGCATCGGCATTGGAATATGAATTCGTCGTTTTCTTTTTCAGCAATCGCGAGGTTGTTAAACAGCATACGTTTACTTCCATACAGTAACACACATACAGCACAATGGTAGCTGACTTTTCGGCAGAATCGCTTTCTTCAGAGCCTGGAAGGATACACTGATTCGCAGATAACTAGGTCAAACACTTCAACAGCACAAATAGAAAGATCTGATTGATAATTACAAGATCTACGGCTTCTCGAAAAAATCCACCGCTTTTTTCATCTGTCTTCCACCGAGAAAGAACAGCCGCTCAGAGTCGCAAATGGCTGACGACTGCAGCACCCCCAATCAGCGATCAATACGAAGGTAAGGGGCGAGATCCCGCGTAATCTCGGGGCATTCCTCCCTGCTATTCATTGTAGGATTTTTGGCATTTATCCAAAAAGCCTCGAGGAGTTTGCGCGTTGGTGTTTTAGTATCCCGTGCGAGGATAGCGACTTTTATATTAAAATCGTCTCCGCTATGCTTTTGTACCCTATTAGTGCCCAGTGGAGTACTTTGTCTTGCTTTTCATTTCCCATTCAGGTGTTCTTTTACACGGATACACAAGGGTCTGCCTGTTTCGCCAATATATTCGCCTCCGCAAGCACCACAAGAGATCAGGTATATCGTACCTGAACTCATGCAGTCAGCGTCCCTGCCATAAGGGCAGATTACGCAATTTTGTGTTTCACATAGACGGTCATATAGGCGGTTACGAACTAACTGACGACGAAGAGTATTCGGTGGTATTTCAATTATCGCTACCGATTCCTCTCTAGATCTGCCCTTCTTAAGCATCGCTTCATCGCTGCACTTATTTCATCGCTAATGAAAGACAAGATAAACGGGACTTTGTCTTGGCCAAACCGTTCCTTTTAGAGCGTCACTCCCCCTCGAAACTTATCTCGTGGGGTTACAATTTCGTAGCCATTGGAGATGGCTATTTGCCGAGCCAAGTCGCGCTATTCTTCCCATAGTTCCCTGCTTGTACACACAGAGGTGGTTGTTTGAAACATGTTTCTCACAAGCGCCCTCTTAGCTACGATTGTGTTGTATGGGTGTTATGGTATGGAAATGAACGTATGCTGTTTAACAACCTCGCGATTGCTAAGAGAGAAAACGACGAATTCGTGATCCAATGCCGAGGTTAATAGAAAGTCGGTCCTGGGTAATATTACAAAATGTACAAGCAAAGTAGCAACGTGCAAAAACCACAGGTTGAAAGCCAATATGCCTATTATGAAGACTATACTAAGAGAAAAACTATAGGAACAAGCTCTGTCTAAATATTTTAACAACTTCCAGTTAAAATTTTTATATTTTAGCGCAGCGCGAGGTTTCTCCGATTATCGCGGATAATTTTCCGATAACTAGAGTATAGGAGAACTTTAGGACTTCACAGACTCTTCTATTACAGGCACTTTTATATAATCCTATTTGAAACCGCAAGGATACTGAGATGTGGACAAAACTCGAGACCTGAGATGAGCGTCATACCCATGATTACCCTTGCCAAAAGCTCACCTGTTATCCACCACACCAGCCATGTTCTTGCTTTGCATTTTTGTCAGGCAGCTGTTTACCCTTTGGACGACATCAGCTGTTACCCATCAACGGCAATGATTAAAAAGACTAAGAAAAAGTTCTAGAAAAAAAACTGAAAAAAGCTGAAACTAGTAAAAATCTTACTCGGGGCATAGTAAAGCAGTGGCGTCGGTTGGTGTGGTAGATAGCACTTGTGCTTCCAGCTAAAGCAACTGGGAGTTTGAAGCTCAACAGAGGCCCCCAGTTTTGCTGATATCTCAGCCTGCTTTTCGTTGTAGTTCACATCGCATCTGTCAGTGGATAAGAATAGGCACTAAATTAATGCTAAGACTTTTACCTAGATTTTTAAAGAATTAATCACTCATTGGAAAATATTTATAGACTCCAATAAACCTTATTTCGCTTAGCAAAGTGAACTCATATTTATTTGTTCAAGATGAATGGTTAATTTGTTTCGGTGGGGTTGGAGATCGTCTACGACCGTATAACGCATTTCAAGTATTGATGGAAATGGCCAACACTAAGCGCAAAGCGAGACACAAAAGTTGTTTTGTTTCCGGCAATCGAACCAGGGCCTTACGTGTGACGTAGAACCTGACCACTAGGCTACAGCGGACTACAATTCCATATTTGTACCGTTTTTAATAGCGGTAGAGTCGAACCGCACGACCGGTATCAGTGGGAATGTAAAACGCGGTGTGCAAGACGTTCTTATCATCGAGACACAATCAAAGGGAATCGAACCACGGTGAGAGGCGTAGATTCTAACCACTACACCACAACAGCCTGTAGTGGCAGCTTCGCGCCGTTGTTGATAGCGGTGGAGTTGAACTGAAGATCCAGCATTAGTGGGAATGTACAACACTGAATCCAAGGAGTTCTTTGCTGAGGCCCAAGAGATTTCCCATTGTTGGGAATACAGGTTTGGCCTTACAGGTGAGAGCCGTGAATAATAACCACTAGACGACAACGAGCAACATTATCGTGCTTGTGTCACTATTGATAGCCGTAGAGTTAAACAGTATAGGCACTAAGGATTGGTATGCAACTTAGCTTTACGGCTGCCAACAACAGCACAAACGTGGCCTCGCAGTCCGTTTTAGTCTAATCGTTAAAAGCTGCAGCTCACACACAAGTTCGATCTTCGGTAGTTGTGTCTCGAGAGCCGCTACTGCTTAGTATGCACTTTTAACAGTGGTGCTATCAACAACCACTCAGATCAGACAATACAGTCCGCTATGTTCCAGTGATTTGAATTTACGGATTCCACTCGGGTTCGATTCCAGTCAATAGCGTAATGTTTCTTGTGCGTCGACAAAAAATCTCTTGCACTCGGTGTTTTATATTTCCGCAGCAGTGGGACGGCTCTACACACCGCAGGTTTGCGTTGGTCAACTAGGCGGAAATGATGGCGTGATCTCCGCACGGCTGAATGCTTTGCTCTAGTCAACGAATGTTAGGGCAAGGGGTAACTGGTTTTCACGGCAGACCTCTGTCACGCTTGAGAGAGTTTAGGTGTGATCAATGCAGCCTACTGTTGTCAACGAAGTCCTGCGAGGTGCAGTCCGGAAAATCCCTTCTGAAAAGCTCAGGAAACATGGTTATAGGCTGGTCATGGAGTAGTTACAAAGGTTATCGTTGTTGCAGTTCTTATTAAAGTGGACAATTCGTGAGGTATCTTACTGATTGGGTATCCATAACATTTTGAGTGTACAACCTCATAACTCAGCAACAAAATATAAGCAGCTGTCACCAGCTCACAGAAAGCTGGAATTTATAAAGTTCATATCGGCTCTAGGGTGAGTGTGGCGCAGTGGTTATTAGAGGCGCCAATGCGACACACACGTGGAATCTATCCCCGCGCCTCAACAACCACTCAGATCAGACAATACAGTCCGCTATGTTCCAGTGATTTGAATTTACGGATTCCACTCGGGTTCGATTCCAGTCAATAGCGTAATGTTTCTTGTGCGTCGACAAAAAATCTCTTGCACTCGGTGTTTTATATTTCCGCAGCAGTGGGACGGCTCTACACACCGCAGGTTTGCGTTGGTCAACTAGGCGGAAATGATGGCGTGATCTCCGCACGGCTGAATGCTTTGCTCTAGTCAACGAATGTTAGGGCAAGGGGTAACTGGTTTTCACGGCAGACCTCTGTCACGCTTGAGAGAGTTTAGGTGTGATCAATGCAGCCTACTGTTGTCAACGAAGTCCTGCGAGGTGCAGTCCGGAAAATCCCTTCTGAAAAGCTCAGGAAACATGGTTATAGGCTGGTCATGGAGTAGTTACAAAGGTTATCGTTGTTGCAGTTCTTATTAAAGTGGACAATTCGTGAGGTATCTTACTGATTGGGTATCCATAACATTTTGAGTGTACAACCTCATAACTCAGCAACAAAATATAAGCAGCTGTCACCAGCTCACAGAAAGCTGGAATTTATAAAGTTCATATCGGCTCTAGGGTGAGTGTGGCGCAGTGGTTAGAGGCGCCAATGCGACACACACGTGGAATCTATCCCCGCGCCCATGGCCCACTAACCCTTTCATCCCTCCTGGTTCGGCAAATTGGTACCAAACTTGACTGGAAGAATAGCAGCATTTGGTGGATACACTGATAGGCCACCGCGAGTCATTGTAAAAGCCAGATATGCAATTATTGAATTAGCACTACCACAATGAGCACTACCCACTGGGCTACTCTTGCATGCTACAGGGAGAAATGGAAGGTTTAATGGAGCACGAAATTCCGACCTACGTCAACGGTCAAACATCAAAGACGCCGTTCCATATGCTAATTTGTTAAATATGAGGTGGCTACGTAATGCGTTTGGAGCGCAACCAATGGTCAAAGAGCATTAGCATCCCGATTTTGCAGATGTGAAACAAACACAACTGACAAAAGATAGACAAAGAGACAACAAAGAGAGGAAGACAACTGAACCTATGGTCAGAGTTGTTCGCGAAAACCCTAGAAGAAAAATTTGATGTTCAACGAGTCTCTAAAGCCAGCACTACCCAATGGGCTACTCTTGCATGCGACAGGGAGAAATGTAAGGTTTAATGGAGCCTATTGGATTCACTAAAGGGCGCGTGTGGAGCAGTGGTTGGAGGCGCCACTGCGGCGCGCACGTGAAATGCGCCCATGGCCCACCAAGCCTTCCATCCCTCCGGGGTCGACAAATTGGTACCAGACTTGTCTGGGGGGTTAGCAGCACTGGCTCGATACATCGGCCGGCCACCGCGAGTCATTTTAAAGGCCGGATATGCATTCAATCGCCTCCAACGATGCTTAATGAAGTAGAATGCATGGCGCATCCCTCAGAGATTGATCAACGCCAAGAGCTTTATCCTTTTTTATTGGATTTACTAGATAATGAACGAGATAGCAGGTGATAAAACTGTTTGACACAAGCACTGAGTGGTTGCCCTACCTTGGTACCTACCTACCTATAACCACTGTGCGAAGTAGCATCGCTGGTTGCACGACATTGCAACCTTTTCCGAACGGCAAAAACATAGGTATCATCACTGTATTCGCTTGGATTCTGGTCGCACTGTTCATATCTCCTTATCTGCGCAGGCTATTGTATCGCTTGGTAATGAACTTTCTCTAGAAACGTCATCCTTAACTATTCTTCTCATATGATGTGGTTTCTAGCAACTACTTTCTGGGAAACTCAGAAGCTACGTCAAACACAGATTACTTAAAAATACATTTAATCTATCTTACAGTCATTACCTTATTTGTCTGGCTACCATCCTTGCAGTAGTCAAATCCGTCTTACCGCTTTATTTCATTGACTACATCTTAACTGTAAAACCTTACCTACGTTAATCACAGCCCAAATATTCGCTAATAAGCTTCAGCTATTAGAACCATATGTGTGCCTCCTACTATGTTAACCTCACTGCAACGTTGTCGCAAGCTACATTTATTGTAACCTCACCCGTACCTTCTAATTGGCTAAGCTCATCGTACTGTTACTATAAGCTAACCTTATACCTTCACGTGTGTCTTCTGACATGTCAACATCCTATACCAATGCTGTTATAATTCATACTACACTTACGAATAATAGTACCAGCCTATGGCAAAGCTGCTCTCCTTCCTAAAGAGTCACCTCTCTCTCGTTATCTTGCCCTTGCCTTGTTTCGGTATTATCATATCCTCATTATTGCACCGTTATTGTTATGAAAGATTTAGTAACAAAAGTTTGAATTTGAGATCAGAAACTTCAGCACCTCGATCACCTCCAAACGATGCTTAATGAAATCGAATGCATGGCGCATTCCTCAGGGATTGATCAATGCCGAGAGCTTTTTTTCAAAACACGATAAGACATCACAGTGAATGGACTCATTGCATTCGGTTTTCTTTGTCGCTTTTGGATGACTACTGAATCAATTTTTCGCGCGCATAAAGTGGCCGAAAAATGTCCTGGTACTTTATTTATGTATCTTTTTGACCCATTCATTGAAGTTGCCCGTAGAAAATTTTACAGGGTTTTTTTTTGTTAACAGCGAGCCCATTTATGTGATTATACAATATTTTGAGTGCCGCACTTCTAACTGCCAATATTAGTGAATAAGGGTTGATGATGCCTATTTTCTTCTGCGAGAAAAATGCAGAGTAGAGAGGAAAACACGAAAGGGATTATCATGATAGCCAACGAGGTGAGCAACACATGGTTGTGCAATGACATCAGCACCCATACTACGCAATGAACTGTTCTTGGGCAAGACAACAAGAAGGGGTTAGTCGTTTATTGCAGAGGGTATCCATATTGCTCCTGATTACTCGAAAGACAATCGCATAACCACAATGATGCTGAGATATTTGCAAAACTCGGAACAGCAAGTGTCTGCGATAGGGTCGAACACGTTATTACCCTTTCTGGGAGCTAACGAGTTCACCACCACACCATACAGAAGATCCTTAGCTTCGTCTTTTTCTAAGCCGTCTTACCTTACCAAGAAAGAAGAATAGGCGCTAAATAAAAAAGTGACGAAATCGTACTATAACTGATGTGGTCTGAGGTAATGAAGAAAACACAAACGTGATAGTCCAAGGAGAACGACCTTTGTATACATGAAGTTAGAAACAGTGTCCATGAAGATGTGACACATCGCTGTCACTCAGATCCAGTACAGTTTTCGTTTGGACGATTTAGGCATTGGCCAGACGCGGTTCCCGAAATAAATGTGTTAGGGCGCTCCTGCGTCTTCAGGATAAGTAGTCATCGGCATCATCATTTGCGAAGCAGAGCGACGTTTTACCTCTTGGGGCTATGTTCCCTCTAAGCACACGGTGTAACAAGTAGAAACCGCTTTTAATTAAGTGAGATTTTTTTAAATTAAGAAGGTTGGAACAAAACGTGAAGGGTTCAGCACTGATCAATCTTTTGTGGATGCATAATAAATTCAATTCCATTAAGCATCATAGGGTAGAAGAGTGCATATTTGCATGAACCTGGGTGGACTGCCGATGTGTCATGTCAGTCTCCTTAATCCTTTGAACTAATTTCACACCGTTTTCAAACCACTACGAACGAACCAAAAAAGAATGACATATGTCAATTAAGTAACAAGACTCTAATAATTTTCTATACGACTGGTCATTGCTACCGAGGTTTAATGTAAGTGGTTTTTAAGATAACAGGACTCTTTCTATTCGTTGAAGAAAAGGTCCCATTGCTAAATTTCGATGAAGACATATTGCATGTTTCCCACATTTGCTCTGACGTACATTGATTCGATATCCGCGGTGTTCCACGGTAACCGAACACCTATGTCAACCACTTTCCGTCTTCACATTCTCGCCGAAGAGCATCAGTTTCACCAGCTGCTTCTCACCATTCTTTGTAGCCTGTGAGAACGATTTAGCTGCCCTCGCTAATATTATCAAGTAATTACTATAAATCGCAGCATGAACTCCTTCTGTGAGTGTGTTGTCAGAAACTTTAAGGAAGACCTGTAAAAACTAAATGTGGAATGTGCAAAATTGGATAATGCGACCTGAATGACAATGAGAGCCACATACTGGGCTTCCAAAGCTTGCCTCTTCCGAGGGCATTCTTTGTTCAAGAGAAGGAGAAAAATCGCTGTTGAAGAAGATCATATCCATACGACTGCACGAAAAGCTGTCACATTTACACAAAGAAGATATTGTCTTATTACCGTTTTCTCGTCTGTGATTCTGAACTCTTGCGATCACCAACTTCTTGCGGAGGTTGTATTAAGTCGTAAGCCAGAAAAGAATTGTTATAGCTCAAAAAGGAAAGCAAATCTTATACGAAAGAAAAATTCGGAACAGCAATCTCTGCATATGACTGACAGGTCAAGGAAGAGATGAACAAAACCATGAGTTAGTTTTTAGTTAAGGAATTTAAAAACCGTGCACTCAAAAAAGAAGCAGTGTAGAGAACTGCTATCAGAGGTATTCAAATATACCGCTCTACTATGGGCCCTTTATAGACGAACATAGAATTACTAATATCTCTCGCCATAATATGAAATTGACAACGGAAATGTAGGCAAAGCTCCTTGGACAGATAGATAGATCGAAACAAACGTCATTCGAGCTGGAAGCAATAAACGATGCGAACTTCTGACCGTTCAGAGAGAGTTTAATGCTTAGAACTACTAACCAGTGAAGGGTCTCGCAGACATTCAAGTTGCCCATCAATTGTTATTGAAGAAATCTTTGAAAGTATCTCAAAATCTACCTGTCACATGGGCGCTGGAAGCTCTGCGAGGTTTGGAACTCGTCCTTGTCTTATTACGCAACTGATGAACTTTGCTTGGAGCACAAGAAATCAGTCAAGCAATGAACACAATATACCGTAGATTCTGTCAAGTAAATCAAGTGTCAACCGTATCCGGGGTAGAAGAAAACGAGCATGCAACTTGCCAGTTGTACACTTTGAAAAAGAGTTTGACAGCATCGAAACGAATGCCGTCATTCTGTTAGCGTTCACCGACCAAAGAGTAAACTCGCACTGCATCTAGCTAAGTGCTACTCCTAATTAACCAACATTAGCTAATTGCTAGCGCATCAGCATAGCGAATATACGACTTTTGAATTGCAAAAGAATCCAACAGGGAAGCATCACTTCACTAAAGCTGTTTATCACCGTTCTGCAGCGGACAACGGAGTCCCTTGACGAATTGAAAGCGGCACTCACATTGATGGCAAACAATCGTAAAACCTTCGTTTCGCCAAGGATCTTGTCATCTTTGCCAGAATGATTAACGATGAGTTGCTCAATGAGTAACGAAAATGATAGAACCGCGAATAAATCGATTTATAACTCGGTTCATGGGAAATACATGGCGGAATGAAAGACAAAGCACCGTTCCCAAGACAGCATATTGTCTCAATGAAAAATTGAGAGGTAATTCCTATTCAAAGGGTATCCGCCTATGATAACAAAATATCATTCGAAGGATTTCTCGATAACCCTCACGATAGACATGTCACTAAATTTCTAGTACATTTTGTACCTATTAGGGAAACCTTTTAGTGTTTTACACGTTCAAAAGAGCTTTTAGTTTGGTTTTACTACGTACATGCTTCTACTGTATTTAAACTTCGCAGAATTTCGATTAGTGAACATAAAGACACCTCTTAAGGAAAGGGTTCAAAGGCACTTTTTTCCAAAGATTTTATTTCTACGAAGAAATAAAGGTAATGGAAGCCTGAAGAGGCTAGATAATTGGCGGGAGATTACGATTCGATGACAGAAAGCCCTAGGTCTCGTTCAAAAGACCTCAATCTGAAGACAGTGAAAGTGCGGGATGCGCAATGAATACTCGTCCCTCGACTTCCTGGTAAAGGCATATTTGAGTCTCACTTACAACTGTTGATGGATCTGACCTAAAAGCACTTCTATGTATGTATAAAATAAATGAAGGATAGAGCTCTCGGCCCTGATTAATCGCTGAGTAATGGGACATAAATTCGACTTCTTTAAGCATCGTTCGGAGGTGATTGAATGCATATTTGGCCTTTACAATGACTCGCGGTGGCCCACTGATGCATCGAACCAGTGTTGCTATCCTTCCAAGACAAGTTTGGTACCAATTTGCTAATCCCGGTGGGATGGACGGCTTGACGGCCCATGGGCGCGGGGATTGATTCTGTGCGTGTGTTGCAGGGCACCTCTGACCACTGCGCCACCCGCCTATAGATATAAACATGAATTTAAGGACAACGCGCTATCTCCATTACATTAGGAAAATTTCACCTCCTTTGTGAAAGGTATTGGTCTCATTATGCCTTCCATTACGGAATTGTTTCGTTTTAGTGGATTTTAATACGTTGTTCTCACTATACACTACGAGTCCTAAGAATTTTAGAAAATCGACGTATTAATTGGCAATACACCATCTAAATTGGGTTTCTTCTCTCCACTGGATACGTGTTCTCAGAAATTCCTATGAAATTGTGTAAAATTACTAAACCCAGGAAACTCTTCAATTGTATGCCTTCTAGACTAACGTAAAATATTTATGCTATAAAGGAAGAATAAATCGGCAGTCCTACACCCCGCCCATATTAAAGCAATATTTAACATGATTGGAAAATATTTATGACTGTGAGTGATGGAATTGTAACGCGGGAAATCTGAGCTGGAAAAGGATGTGAGATCTGGAAAGCTAAGAACACGCAGATTCTGAGTGGAAATGTGGCAACATTACAATGAAACATTAAATCGGATAGATAAAGCCACTGATTGAGGCGACCAACATCCGAGAACACAGCGGTTCTCGGTGGCTGACCATCCGATCATACTTGGAGATCATGCAACGGTTCACGTCCAGTTCTCGCTTATTCATCCATCGAGCAACTCGAGAACGAATTACCAGTTGCGATCTGATCATGTGGGAACAAGGACAATAGCTACAATTCCAATGGAAACGTATTGTAGAGCAAGCTCAGGACTTGTTGAATGTCGTCTGTTTGTATCTTCTCGAAGTAGTGTAGGTGTAATAGGCGTCATCCGCATCGTCCTTGTCTGTTCGAAATCTTGTCATCGTTCCCATATTTCCTAAAAGCTACATGAAACCCTCGAAAAGACCGTTGGGTTTCTTAACAATACACACGTACTTGATGCTAATATGAGTTGAAGACAGCAATCGCCCGATAATTCTAACCGTATCGGCTACTCAAAAGATAAGATAACAATCTATACAAGCTATACATCATGTTGAGGGTAGCTCATATGAACCTATCAAGCCTGTTGAGGTCGCAAAATTGCCTTCACAAGGAATAAAAAATAAGAAACCCATGGAGATTTCCCAGGAATCATTTAGTTTTGCTCGAAATTGACTACTCTACAATTTGCATAAGAAACATCGTAGATCGAGCATTGCAAAATCGCATTCCAAACGCTTAATTACGTCGGAAGCAACATCAAGTCATACTTTCCAGGCTTCGCATATGTTTACAAGAACGAAATCGGCAATGAATAATCGCATAAATCCTCACCATAAACACAGCCGAGGCCGTCGCTGAGAATTTTATCGGCAGGAGATAGAATGGCGTTGGCTACGGGGTTCTCTTGATCTCGATCGTGATCGCGAATAGGAGTTGATGTCAGGAATGGATCAGCAGGAATTGCCTCTGGCAACCAAGTTTCATTGGCTGGTTCTAAAATATACAGTAGGAACATTTTTTTTCAACTTAGGAGGTATTCTTTTGCGGCCTAACCACTCCTCACGGAAAAGTGAGAGGCATCTTCAGAACAACTTTTTATGCATTTTATAGACAGCGTCAAGACAACTAGTTTAGAATGCAAGACAAACTGGATTCAAGAAACAGCAATCGCTGACAAGTGATAAGGCTTCTCAGCGATTTGTTAAATAATACTAGTCGTAGCTAAAAACTCATGTAGTAAATTTCAGTCAATATTATAAAGAGGAACACAGGACTTCATGCTCTACAAACCTTCTGGAAGAAGCGGGCTTTCACAGCGAAGTGCCGATGACTCGGCAATTCCACTCTTTTGCGAAGTGTCAAGCCACATTGTAGTGGTGGTGTTAGAAAATTCCTTAATGACTCTGATTAATCACTGAGAAATATAGAGTAAAGATTCTGCAACTTAGCCATATAGCCAGCCACTTACCAAATAAACATGGTTAGAATTCCCATTGAAATCATGCTAGCCAAGTTAAATCTCAGCTACGAAAAACGTTAACATTTAATAGTTGGAGCTAGTTTTCGACAGACCATAATTTCTCTGCAGCTAAACCTCATTGAAGGCTGACAACTTAATATATTTACAAAATAAACCTTCCTCTATTGAAATATGGACAATTTGATGTGATTTGGTCTCAATTTTAGATTCTGTTAGGAATAGAATTCTCGCTAATTTGCGACACGGTAGAGGCTACTGCGATCGCCAGCGATACAATGAGGAACACTGTCGTATCTTGCTGGATGGAATCCCATTTAATCAACTGCTTTGGTGTTCGAAATACGAGCGGCAACGTTAAAAGAACGGAAAGAACCCGTTCCATATGTTCCGGCTTCGTAAGCTGAGATGTGTTGATTGAAGGCCGAAAGCGACCACTAGCCTCGCACTTTACGCATCGACATCCATGCGTACAATTGTGAACAGATTTAGAAAGAACAGGAATTCGATGAAGAGAGAGAATGCTTTTTTTCTAAATCACTCTGCTGAGGTAATATTGACGAAAAAATTGTCAAGGTGGATAAAACTATGTCCCATATGGCCCATTATTCGATGAAGTTAAGCAAACGTCACTGAAAATGTTTCAACTGTATTCGCAAGGAAAAGACCAGGTAAAACGTGTAATCAGAAGTAGTTTATTTAATAAATAAGGAGCAACGTGAGCTGACTTCCACTCATACAGTGCGAGGATAACCGCTGCTACCAACTTTGAACTACCCTCTATCAGCTTTAAGTGACCTTTAAAAGCGACAACGAAAAATCTTAAGATCTGCAACTCCTTTCCTAAAGGATATAGGGTCTTTTGCGTTATCTCGATGAAATTCTGATCTTTTGTACCAGCCAAAAATGTTTTGTTCAAACTTTTTCGGTCCGTATTTCTGATGTTCTCAAATGCATCGTCTTTCTTTAGTAATTCCCAGGAACAACTTTCTAGTAAGCTTGAATTGATCAACAATTTAATTTCAACAACGACAACGAAGACATATACCAACCTCGCACTAGCTAAACAAAATAAGTTTGTAAGATCATAAATAAATATATTAACAATTTAATGTTTTCTTGACGAGCAGATATCAATGTTAGTTCCTCGATAGCTAGCGTTTCAATAGATTTAGTTTTCTTCAGAGCATGGAAAGGTCAAGTTAATGTACAATCTTGTCAGCCAATTACTTCCACAACCCTACAACAGAAGCCAAAAGCTAAGTTTCAATCACAATAGATACAGTATCTTTCGACAATCACCGCTTTAATTTATTCTTCTACTTATTGTCATCATTGACGGAGACCAACCACACAGATCTACATAATGGGTGAATTTGCCAGTACACTGGCAGTCCTTTATTTCCTATGAGAAGTTGAAGAGAAGCATAAAATGATGATGACAGTCGTCTTTTAAAAATATAGGTTCCCCATGTGCTAGGTAGTATATGACCGACTGCGACGGGATGCATTAGCATCATGAAAACAGGTAAAAATGGATGGAAATAGATGAACGAACGACTTCTATAAAAAGGCTAAAAGGGTCCCAATCCTGTTGACGTTTTCTCATTAATGCGATAAACCATTGAAGGAGGTTCGACTCAATAAGACTAACGACTATAGACTACCAATGCCGATTATGGCGGATCTAGAGATGAAGACGTCGAAGCGTTAGGCCGACAATACTTGAATAATCTCGTGTTAGCTTAATAATCTAATCATGCATCTGATGGACGAAAGTATGGCCAGAGCCCAACAAAAACAATGTTTAGTGGTTTATTTCGGTCTTATGACATACGACACCATAAATTACGTCTTGAGACAAGGCGGTCGGTTGGCAGCTTGTAGGGCAAACTGTGCCTAGGAATTCTGACAGACTAACTTGTTGTGAAGTGCCCTCATAACCATCACATATAATTACAGAAAAATTCACCAGCCTATAAAAACTAGAGCTGTAATTTTTTTCTCGGACCACATTTCTTAACAACTTCATTAAACGGCTTCTGCCGCAGTAATATCTCTAAATTTCACAGAAGAGAGTACTAATATTCGATCATATGTTACTATCCAAACTTTTCCCACCCTTCGTATGATATTCGCATAGTCGCAAAGTAGGAGAGACATACCCTTCCTCCGGAATATGCACTCCAAATCACAATGTATATGCAGGCGACGAGTAGCGTGATGTTACAGATGATCTCCTGGAAACAACAAAACATTGCGTGACCAAGGCAAAAGTTAACATTTCAGTGACATTGATAACGTCAAAATGACCAGACGTTATTGCAAAGAGGGGAATCTAGTTTCCGGAAGAATTTCCGTGAATGGAATATTCATCGCCTCGTTTAATGAAAACACATAAAATTTTATGCTTTTCGCAGTGAAAGTAAAGAAGTTTTTCATAGTTTTAGGGTGATTTCCTAGACTTTTAAAACCAGAACTAAAAAAGCCGAAAAATTACGTGGAAATAAAATATTCAAGAATAGTCAAAATCCAAAATGAATCACTAGAATCGTAATTTGTAACCTTAAGAGGATTAGAAGCGCTGTAGAGTGAAGTGAAAAGAACAGCCGTGGTGTGCAGTAACGTCAGAGAACACTGAAAAAAAAAAGATTGACACTAACAATGGATAGAGGAAGAAGTAGGTGAGGTTGAAGAGTAAAAATGGAGGTCATTGGACATACGAGAAGTATATGCTGGCAAAGAGCACGTCGTAGATGGAACTTGATCGCCACGACGTCGAACTGCTTGCTCGCCGACACCAACAGCGTCGTGGCCGAGGCGTAGAAGGTCAGCTAGAAAAGCTGTTAGTGCAGGCAAGGATAGTGGTGGGAGCAGGCGAATATACGGGAATTCTTAAGAGGATTGACAAATCACAAGCAAAAAAGAGATGAGCTCGCGAGGAATACGAAATATTTCATTTGCTGTCTTAGACGAGTAAGCCGAGCAAAATGTGAAAAAGAGTAAAGAAATACACTCAAGGGAGCTGATCAGTATGGAAAGGCGTCACAGTTTCAGAGAGGCCGAAGCGGTGAGTGAGCATGGAAACATTACGTAGAGTTTAAATATTATGTCACCAATGTAAATCAATGTTCTGTTGCTTGCAAATTGAATCAGTCTCATATAAGAGTTCGAAAGAACTGATAGAGAGTGTCACAGAAAAAGTGTGAGACTTCCATAATATGCTTCATATTATAGCCATTGCGCCTTTGCGAAATTGCGCACATGAAGTAGTTAGTCTACTACGCTAGCTCCGTTGAATGATAACAAACTAGCCATCCTCATAAAAAGAGAAACTGAAAAAGGTACTTCCTAAATATGAAGAGCATCGAAAAACGAATGAAAAAGAAAGAACTACTACTTTTCTCACCAGTAGCATAAGGGCAATCGGCGTGACAATTATCCAGAATAGCCACTCTTGCGGACCATATGCACAGTGGAAACCGAAGAGGAACGTCGCACAGGACAGAATTCCCGGAAGCACCACTCCGAAGAAGAAACACAGCGTTCCGCTAGAATAGTAATCTGAAGCCCAGAAAGGACGAAAATGTTTTTTTGTGATCGCGACAACTGGTCTATGTCAGGATGGCACATTCATTCGTTGAGCAGCGGTCATGAGAAAAATATCATGAATGAAAAACAATGCAGTTTGAGCTAGATTATTACTGTTTCATAAGCAACAAAGGAGGAAGTATGTCCGTCTTGTAAACCAGCATGATTTGCCACTTCGAATTCAAATTCAGCCGCGGAGGACACTATCAAACTACAACGAAATGTTCGCTCATTTCATTAACTGTCTAATCTTTTCATGGCCGTTTATGATGCAACAACAAGGATGTTGAGATATCAGCAAAAGTTACTCAGATGGGCTTCGAGCACGCGATTACGCTTACTGGGATGTCAGGTGCTATCAACCACACCAACCGAGGCTCTTGTTTTGCCATCTTCTCGGCCTTGCTCTTACTGTATCGATGCAATCAGCAATCACTCGTCAACGGAAACGACCTGGGGAACGAAGAGGAATGAATGGGCAGTAGATAAAAACTCAAATAGTGTGGTCTAGGCCGCAACCTCAACTTAACTGGGTTCAATGTCAATTTGCGTTCCCCAGATCATTTCCATTGACGAGTGATTGCTGATAGCAGCATAGCAGCGGTGAAAACACTGTTTAGGTAAAGGAAAACCAAGAAAAAGAGAAAGGAAAAATCGGAGCGGTGTGAATGGCGATGTAAGAAGAAATGCGGTCGTCGACTACATGATTGCATAGTTGACTTCAGAGGCATAAAACAGTAAGTAGACAATGTGTTCATTACAGTCTACTTTTCAATCATCTTTAATCGTTTATGTTTCTGAAAACAGCATGGTAAATAAGAAGAGAAGAGGATAATATCGGCATTACACTCAGCTTAAAATGAGATTCAAAAACGAGGTAAAGAATTTTGTTTTAAGCAAAAGTAAGGCAGTTGTCTCCGTGAAGTATCACTATCACCGAGGACTTTACTGCATTATTTACTGCGAACTAACTCAAAGTCGTATTGGCCACAAAGACCTATTGCATCCTCTGCTAGAACTCTCAAGCAGAAAAACGTTTCTCATTCTCGCTGATTTTTCGAAGACAAATTCGAATTTTCTGTCCTCCTTGGAGGCTACAGTTTTCCAGACTTTTCCGCTTCGGATAACAGCAAGTTTAAAGGTCACGTCACGCCTCAAGGGCGGAAGAAGTATGCTTGCATAAGAGCATTTTGCTTTCGGAATAGGAACGAACCAAACTATGCATGTCGTTCTGGTTATACTGGGTTCTGCTTATATAAAAATATTGATTTGTGAAGTTTAGACACATAAAACATATGGAGGTTTTGAGTGAGCAAAAATAAACGATTCTGAAGGATCTGGATACTTTCGGAGCAAGGTTTAACCTTTTCATTTCACGCGTATTTTTTTCTTTTTTTTTTAATGGAAGGTATTACGTAAAGTTCAACCGCAATGATTATCCAACCTTTATCTTTTTCGATTAACCTTTCCTCGGGCTCACGTATTAAACATTATACCACAGGCCTTCGTTTTGCCTTTCTAATCTGGCCAAAGGTCCAATTTTTGCAAATAGTCGGAACATTTAAAAGAACGGCAAGAAATAAAGATTTGCAGTAAAAAAAAGCTCAAATTGAGTGCCTGGAAAATTGTTTTTATTGAAAGGTTCTTTAAGGAAATCTAAATGGACAAATAAAGAAACATGGCTCAAATTCTTGCCTTGAATTTGCACTCCCTTCGGAGAGCATGCGGTAAAGGTGAAGCGAATGGAGGAACAGCCAGACGAACGGAGAACTGGTGGTGAACGAAAGAACGCCGTTGCGTAAAGGACACAAGCTCTAGAACATTTACTCGAAAAACGTACGTTTTCTTTTACGCACTCTATCTTTAGCAACTTATAAAACAGAAGTGATGGACTATCGTCCATAGCCTTAAATTTCTGGAATGTACAAGCGATTAATAATGACTGTTTCACATGCATTAACCAACATATTCAGTCAGTAGTGACAGTCAATTATCGTTAACTGTTTTTATGAAACTATTATTATCAGTAATTGAAATATTTTTTTTATTTGAGCTATCATCATATTTTCAATGTTGATCCTAGCACTTCGTGCATTCGATTCGTTTTCCTCGTGAAAAGCATCCACGTGTCGTGTCCTTTCGGTTGCTAATTGAAGAATTCATCTTCTTTATGAATGTCGTAGAATGCTTGTCGATTATTCTCAAAATTTTAGATAACCCAGCCGAGGCGTTCCCACGTGGGTTGGGGGAAAGCTTTGAGAAGAGATAGAATCGGAACCTTGCTTCCTGATGGGCTGCATCGCTTAGCATTCCGCCACCACTCCACAAATTTGGTTAAAAAGCAAAATTTACATATTTGTGCCAGGTAGTGTTTAATTACTGCTACATTCTGGAAGGTACTGATAAAACAACATCATTATGGAGAATGGAGAGTACACCGTCTAAAATGCTAGTCAGCGAGATTGAACTATTTTAGTGTTTCAGCATTGTTTTAGACTGTTCAAGTAGCATAAGCGGCGAAAAGATTTGACGTACTAGTTGGAAACTGTTATACCTCATTTAGCTGAACTTTGTTGAGAAAGTAGAGACTAATGGCGTTCAGCATGAAAGTGATGATGAATCCAAGCCGGATGCGACGTGCGCCTGCAGCCTTTCTGGTTAACGCGAGCACTATAGAAATCAGACACAGCATCAGCGCGAGTGCTGCGAGTATGGGAGCGACAATAGTGTTGGAGTGCGACAGCTGTATCTAAACGAAAAACGGAAGTTTGCAATGTATGCAGCTTTTTTAGTAACGTATATATATATTATATATATATATATATAAAGCACACATTGCGAAATTTTGCTAATTTACATTTATATTCAAATTTTATAAAGTAATTTTGAAGTAAAATATAATGTAGATGCGGGGCTGCCACTGCTCATAAATAAACTCCATGTGTAAGCCAGGAAATCACAGATAATGACATTGGTATGTAGGAAGAATGTTTAGAAAAGACCAATGATAAAATTTAGGAATCCTTTTAAGCTACCAAAGAGCAGAAAATGACTACGGTGACGATGTGTAGTAAAAACGAGCCACCCTTAATGCAGAAAGTTTTGCAGTAGGCCAGAAGAGGAAACTTAAGATCAGAAGCGGAGCAATCAGAATGACTAGACAAGAAGATAATATTCACTAAATACCGCAGGGGCATTGAAATAGAATTCTTTCTCGAACCGCGGAAAAATTGAGGAAGTGGTGTACTCGCCAACAATAAATTCGGATGTTGGATTGTTGAAAACGCCAATGACAGGACTGTGGATAGAACACTAAATGCGTGAAAGTACAGGGTGGCTGAAAAGTGTAGAGGTGTCGAAACTCCCCAAATTTCTGTCTTCTCCGGTGTTGAAACGTTAGGTGGAATTATCCGCGAACGTAATGACAGTGCCGTGTTATAATGTTAGTTTTGAGATCTCCACATTTCTGTTTTAAACACTGTTTTCAGCATGTATTCTTTCAGTGACAAGCTTACACGAGGTTGACAAAATACTTCATTGGACTAACGTTTCAGAGCCTTCGTCTTCTTCAGAGTCGATGATTCGAATCAATTGACGATCACCTAGATAAGCTGGCTATTCTTACAAGAGCATGCCGCTAACGTTAGAGCTTTTGGCAACATCGTCAGCACTGACGCCGTAATCTCTGGTAGTTTTCTTCTTTGATAAGTCCTCAAACCCCCCGTGTATTCACTGTACGAGTACGGGCAGATATTTAATTTACAACGACACGTCTTTCGCTTTCAAGAGTATATATATAATATAATATATATGATATAATATAAGTATAATCTCAGTATAATATAATAAGTATAATCTAATCTAAGTATGTATAATCTTACCGACAGTTCTCAATAAAGTTTTATGCTTTATTGCACGGCGACAGACCCCTGTTTTCCGGAAAGACTAACATTACCTTGAAAAAGTGGGAACGACGTTTAAGGCTCCTAATGTCGGATCAAATTAAGTGATATAAATAACATCACCACCACTGAAAAACTGAATTACAACGGTTACAAAAGGGTGGAAAAACGATGGTATGGAGCGAATAAGATGAGAGGTTATTTGAGCTCGTCGTGACGATAAAGAACATCAACGATAAGCGAGAATTTAAAAACCCTACTTTTAATGGTCAGCATTGGATGGAAAGGACCGTAATGAACAGACGACACCATCGTCAATTGAAACTTCACCAAAAACCATGTCGTTGCGGAGCTAAAGTTCCACACGGAACAGAACCCACTCCTTTAAGGACTGTTTTGGTGTACAGCAACTTCATAAGAGCAATTTCACTATTTACGTAATCATCTACAGAAAGAGAGCATTTAGACAAGGCAATGTCATATCGGTCAGAAAGTGGGTGTCGGATGAAAACTGGAATGATGGATAACTACATCGTCTCCATTTCGCTAATGAGAATATTCTCACGACAATAGTTATTCTCCATACGGAGCAAATTCTGGATGATTTCAACGGTGTGTATGCAAGGATCTGTTGTCGCTTGAACCTGACAATGTCGATATTCATGAGAAACGGGGAAATGTTCTGCATGCCTTTTTTTACACGTAGCGCAACGAATTCTTCCAAATGTAACAACTCTTCATTATAGCCCTAATTAGGATCCCAGGCAACGTGGAGCTCACTGAACTTAACAGGGAATTAAGGATGTGATAAAGGTTACAAGGGATGTTTGGCTCTACGTCAATCCCTTAAGCTGGACAATTTTTCTTGAAATTACGTATACCTTTTGTGTATAAAAGGGATAGACTGAACCCAGAGATCTACGCTAACGATGAAAGACACAAAGACATGGAGCTCACTGAACTTAACAGGGAATTAAGGATGTGATAAAGGTTACAAGGGATGTTTGGCTCTACGTCAATCCCTTAAACTGGACATGCTGCATATACGAGATAGTTGATACACTTTGACGACAACCGCCAGTCAGCTTGTAGTGAATGCGTTCTACGGGACGTCAAACGCAGAACTGAAGACAACCAAAAAGGTGTATTCATGAGCGAAAAACGTGTTCTTCGAGAGAACAGGACTCCAGGACGAAAATGGTCTGCAAAAGGAACGAACTTATTCTCTAGTGTATAAAATATCTCACTGATCAATATCAGCATCGTTAACAGTCGTAAAAATAAAGGGAAAAAGTGTAAGAAAAGTAAGATAAAGAGGATAAAAGGACAAAGGATAAAGCTCTCGGCGTTGATCAATCCCTGAGGGATGCGCCATGCATTCGACTTCATTAAGCATCGTTGGAGGTGATTGAATGCATATCTGGCCTTTACAATGACTCGCGGTGGCCGGCCGATGTATCGAGCCAGTGCTGCTATCCTCCCAGACAAGTCTGGTACCAATTTGCCGACCCCGGAGGGATGGAGGGCTTGGTGGGCCATGGGCGCATTTCACGTGCGCGCCGCAGTGGCGCCTCCAACCACTGCGCCACACGCGCCCCTATATAAAGAGGATAAAGAGATGAAAAGGATAGCGATCCTCTTGTCGCTCACAGCGCGATGAAGGAGCTACTGAGTACTTAGGAACACTGCCACCAGACAGGAATAGAGAGGAACATTTCTGGTACTCTCTTCAATCATTCAATTCACAGATTAATAGCTATTCATGTGGTATTCAGCTTACAGTTTCAATAGTATACGCAGTGAGACTGCTGAATTCTTTACAAATACGACATCATGTGAAGTGAATAAAACAAGATGACTTGTCTATACTCACGTAGGACGTCGAATCGGCTTTGACAAAAACAGTGTAGACTCCTCCAGTAGAAAATTCGCACATGGTGTGGGAGATATTCAAAGCAATCAGCTTGGCGTGACGAGTGGACCACGAAGAATGCGTGTCCTGGAATTGTATTCCTACGAATTTTAAGGAGATACAAGTCCTATAATGATAATGAGAACATAGTTAAGAAAAATTTCTTTAGATTCTTCAGTTGAAGGTAGTACGTCTTTGAAAAAACTGCTTTATGAAAACCAAAAACATACTGTATTTTAGCACTGCTGAGAGTTGCATTTCATTCTGATAGTGCAAAAACGCAAACCGAGAAAAAAATAAGTTGGAAAATTTCCAGCAAAGGTGGAAACATACGTGAAGATGTACGCACTCCGGATGGCGCCATCCGATTGTGCTCTTCAGTTCAAATTCGACCCGGATAGACTCAATTGTCTTCGCGAAAACAATAACTAGTGGTGTTTCGCAGTTGGCGCAGCGAGGATTAGGGATAATACTGTAAAAGACCTAAAAAACAAAGGTTGTAATATTGTCACATAAGAGCAAAAATCCTGTTCTTATTCCCAACACCGATTTTTTTTTAACCTCGGCATTGATCATTAACTCACTGTTTCCATGATAACCCGCCAAAACGTCAGCTATTATGAATCAAATTCAAATAATAGTCCTGTTCTTATTCCCAACACCGATTTTTTTTTAACCTCGGCATTGATCATTAACTCACTGTTTCCATGATAACCCGCCAGCTATTATGAATCAAATTCAAATAATAACAAATGAAAGCAAATTCGCACCGAAATATAAAAATGAGATAAAATACTATAAATTTGTCAACCATTTATATTTTTCTCTAAGTCTGGTTAGTTTCGTTTAGTCGATAATGGAGGCAGCCACATGAATCATTTCGTGGACCTCCACATGACCACAGTTCCAAACAACCATCGTGATTACTTCTGCACTCGGAGAAGACGAAATAAAATTTGTTTTGTACTTCATGATTTACTATATTTTCGCGTACAAAATGAGATAGTGAAAAATTCTGCGGCGGCTCATGGATTATTCCACATAACTCACCCGGGTGGCGTTTTCCACGTGAATCAAAACCGAGGGGAAGCCTTTAGGACGACGATCAATGAAATTGTTGTATTTTGGAAGTGTGTTTGAGAAATCGAGCACATCCATAGAGAACACTGAATGTTTAATATAATCTCCATTCTCTGCTCTGAGTTATGCGAAACTCAAGGAATTTCGCTTGTCTCAAGTATAACAGCATACCGATATACTCGGAAGAAAACTGGAACGGTTGAAGGTAGGGCATTTGCACGTGCGTATCGTACAAAAGTCTAGTGTATTTCCACAGCTTCCTAATTAGATCTATGTAATCTTTTGGAGATTCGTGAGCAGCGATCTTGCCAGTTACCATTACAAGAGTTTCAGTGAACCACATATCTTTCACGTGATTATTTGCGATGTGGTCTAATCTGAATGAATCACTTGAAGAAATTAATCACTTGAGAAGATTACAAAATTCTAAGAATATAATGAAAATATTATAAGGTTCCATTAAGACAAGGGAAATTTAGAAAAATCTCCAACCGCAGTTCAGAGTCGAGAATCCGATGCAGAGCAGTTCGGGCTATGTGTAGATTGCGACCGTCAATTGGTTGCCTACCACGAGTGGCATTCTGTAGCATAGTCAACAGCTCTGTCGAGGTTAGTACGTCATACTGAAATCCCAGTTACACTTAAAACTATTTTTAGGATTCCTATGATCATATCGTTCTTTGAGGACAGGTAGTGCTTGTGGGACCTATTTCAGCTCAAGTTGAGGTGCTTAGGACCGTACGGTTTACCTAATGCATTCTTTTAGTTGTGATGCGTGTTACTTTGTACACAATCGTACTCCGGACCACTACTTTCAGAATTCTCCACAAGTTTTACTTTGGGTGGTAAAAGTGATTGCATTCATAAAAACCTGAACACTGCAGAGCCAGTGAAAGCCTTAAGCAACATGTCCGACAACTGAGCAATAAAGCTGTACGACACAACCATTCCCTATTTTCTTCGTGATTAAAACGTTTATTTATCAGAACACCACTATTTAAAAAAAGTAGAAAAGGGTGTAAATGATTCCATCAACAAAGAATTCTGGAGACCACAAAGAAGGCTAGTAAAGCACTGTCGAGATCGTTGCCTCTATAGCTTTCTAATCCTTGCTTTGTTCGATGAAAACAGGCAAGTGAAAATTTTTCTTTGCAATACCTAAAGGATAAATATGATAGCGATCTCCTTCGATCCATGACATTTGCATCATTCCTTACCATCACCTTTACTGAAACAGCAATACTGTTCGCAGATAAAAAAAACAAAAGATGAAGCTCTTGATGTTGATTAGTCCCTTAAGGGTGTATCAAGCATTCAACTTCATTAATCATCGGTAGAGGTGAATGAATGCATATCTGGACTACGCAGTGACTCGTAGTGGCCTACCGATGTATTCAGTCAGTGCTGTTACTCTACCAGGCAGGCCTGGCACCAATTTGTTGGTCATGGACGCATGGAGGGCTTGGTGAGCTTAGGGATCGATTCCATGTATGTTGCAAAGCACCTTTGATCGCTGCGCTACACGCGTCCCAGGTAGATTTCGCAAATACTGATTACAATTAGAGCAAACGCAATAAGTGTCGTAGAAAAGCCGATATTTCGTTTTCTAACAGCTCGTGATCATCACTTGCTCTCTCTTCTTGTAGCACAGCGATGTCGACGTCTTTGAAGAGAACGAGTAACCAAACAGTCGAGGATTTCGCAGACCATCTTTTTGCAGAAGAGTGAAAGACTGAGAAGACCCTTACAACTACTGGCTGACAAAGTTACTAAGCCTGTTTAAACTTCTATATACTTCTTAATGTTCTCCACGGTAGGATGCGATGTGATATGGAACCACAATGATGCGAGTTATGAGCAAAACTCGGAACCTCAGGTGCGTTTCCAATCGGCGATTACCCTTTCCGAGGACTCACGCCCTTTCCACTGCATTAACCGATGTCTTCGTTTTGTCTTTTTCTTAGGCGGTTTTTCATCCTCTCAGTGTCAGCAGCAATGACACATGAACGGAAATGATTTTAAAAAGGCTGGAAGATAAGGCTAAAAAAAGGAAAGAAACTGGAACTGGTAAAAAAAAGCTATAGACTGTCGTTATTCTGCCGCTCTAGTTTACTAAGGTGTAAATATATGCAAAATAAAAAAAATGTTCCTTATTATCAGCAGCAATGACACATGAACGGAAATGATTTTAAAAAGGCTGGAAGATAAGGCTAAAAAAAGGAAAGAAAGAAAGAAACTGGAACTGGTAAAAAAAAAGCTATAGACTGTCGTTATTCTGCCGCTCTAGATTACTAAGGTGTAAATATATGCAAAATAAAAAAATGTTCCTTATTACAACCAGTAGCCAACGACATTGCCATATTTTCACGGATTTACAGAAGCAAAAAAAATGCTTTCCTAGCCTAATTAAAGAAAACTGAAGACCTAGAAATCAATCGCGAAGAAACCGAATTCATAGGATGCCCCATGCGAAACGACACGTCAGAAGAGTTCAGCAGAAGATAAGCACCTCGGACTGATTTCATACGAAGTCACAGACAAATTTGCTAATTACGAGTCAACATATATGATCTGTAATCCCTCACTTTCTTTGCTATGCGGTTGAAACATAGACTATTATTTCGGCCACATCCTTCGGAACGGTCTTCAAGTGAGATCGGGGAAATTATTGACAACCTGGTCATCGTAATCTAAACCTTCTTTCTCTTTTCAAACCTTTCGGAATGCATCTGGAAAAATGACTGAGTGCTTGCATAATAAGAGCAGAACATTAAATTGGACAAGAAGGACTCGGGAATGGACCCTGACGGTCAAAACGACATTGAGGGAGACCTGGTCATCGTAATCTAAACCTTCTTTCTCTTTTCAAACCTTTCGGAATGCATCTGGAAAAATGACTGAGTGCTTGCATAATAAGAGCAGAACATTAAATTGGAAAAGGACTCGGGAATGGACCCTGATGGTCAAAACGACATTGGGGGACAGATACCTTCAAAATTGGCTAAATGGGTTATTTGCATATCTAAGCAGCTACTATCACAACTGGAATCGACATTTGGGTCCTCAAATCATAGCCACAAACGAATCTACCTTTTCCAAATACAGCTGCAAGGCAACAAAATGAATGGAACTGTTTAAGCCCAAAGAAAATGTGAAGAAGTCATAGAAACATGCAGGTTGTTGCTCTTGGTTGACCCAAACAGCGATTTCGTTGTGATTTGCTTCAGATTAGTAATTCAAAAAAGACCATAGCCTTCGCCCTAAAAAATTATTTTCTTAAACATTAAAAAGAACAGGTGATGTTATTTTTTGTCGTGCTTCACTAGGAATGGAATGAACTATTATATCCATGAAAAGAAGTATCGATTGCTCCCTGCTTTATTTCTGCACTAGATAAATTCACGGCATACATAATAATTGTATTATAGTCAATAGCTGGCTCCCTCTGTTGCAAAGCCATACACCAATTATCCTTATTCATCATACTACTCCATCCGCATATTGTGGCCGTTACTTTCTTGCCTTGCTTCAATGTGGCTTCTTGCTCATCATTTCTTCTTCGCTTGTTAATCCCGTTGTCACCTTATCGTTTATACTGCTTTATTACTTGCTTTACATTTGTTTATTATTTCACATTATCATATAGTTGCAATTATGTTGTTATTGCAGATAAAGATTTAATTACCGAAGTTTGTGATATTGCTTTGTGGCAACATCAAAAAGTCTCCTGTGACAAATCCCTACGAAGTCGAGCATTCAGTTTCGAGTTATTGTCATTTGGTTTTCATAGCTCGTCCAAAGAACTACATCCCACTGGCAAGCACTATTAGTTTAACTCACCTTCGAAACCATCAAGCTGTATTCCGGTCGTGTGCAGTTGAAAGAATTCACTTCGAGCCATCGTCCATCCTCACTACATGATCTAGTTGCTAATCCGGCCTGAGCATTAGGACAGGACTGACGAGCAGTGGTGCCTTAAATGAAGAGGGTATAAAGAAAAAATTGTGACGGTAAAAGTTAAGAGAAAGTGAAGATTTAGGTTACAACATACTCACCCTTTGGTGTTGTTGGCCACTGAACACCGAACTGGATTTGCGACGGGCAGTGTCCTCGAACTGGTAAACACTTCAAAGTCTTTGCATCAAGAACCTAGGTGAAAAACGCTTGCAAATACTACCTTATTATTACATATTTAACTTGAAAGCGGGCTTCATGCTTCATGATCAAATTACTAAGAGCTGCAAGTTTGAACGCAGAGCTTCGATTCATTAGCTGTGATGGAAGGATTAGGTATCAAACTTTAACTGGTTTTATGCAAACATGCGCGCTTTAAATAACATTTTTTCCTCTATTTTGCAAACTTTGCGAAAAAAACACTTTTATTTCAAGCTAAAGGAAACAGTAACAAACACACATGATTGTCGAGCATACAGCGATCACATCTTCGACCACTGGCTTCTCCACCGCACTGGCATTGACCATCTACGGAACACTGGAGAGTTGATGCGCCATATCCACACTCACAGCTTACACATCGATCACCAAGGGAGTATTGGAATTTCTAGAAGACATTGCCTCACAGAAATACTTGAAAAATCTTCTTTATACAAATGACTTTGCTTACAACTATACGTAAACAACCGTTGTCTATGAGGGAATGAATTTCTTTCACGCGTCTTGCATATGCGATAAAAAACTTATTCTGTCTTCATCATAGAACTACTAAAACTAGCTTTCGCAACCTACAAGATGTGCCGGATAACAAGACGTTGCACTTTTAAATCTCGTTTATTTTTGCAGCAACGTCTCGACAAGAAAACACCTCTTTTCCAAATGCCAAGCGATGAAGAACAATAAAGCTCACCAATTCAACTTACCGGGCAACGGCATTCCCCATTTTCCTTATTGCATTGCGTCTCAAATCCTTCAGGGCATGAGCACAGTCTACAGTACGGGAATTTTCCCCAGAAACCTGGAGGACACGTCTGCAGAGCGGCAGATCGCTCGCAGTTTATGCCGACAAAACCTAAACGGAAAAAACCATGGTGGAAAAAGTTCTGCTCCCACAAGAAGACATCTGCTACATTTCATTTGATACCGGTGAGAAATATCCCTTACTTTCCTTTTTCTCGAAAGTTCAATTTTTTAAAAACATATGTGAAGGAATTAACTTTTTATTCTTTTCTTCTAAGAAGCTTGGAAGAAAAAAAACCGATATGTGATATTGCCTTCTGATGTTGGGATTCCTTCTTTTGAAATCTGTGATTCTTTTGTCAGATTTATCGTTCTAGCCGTTTTTGATTTTGATTTAAAGAAAAATTAAAACAGTTTCCTTCCCTTCCTACTTTTGTACTAGCTAAACATGCATTTCTACCTATAATATGCTTGAAGATATATACAACATTCAAGTCATAAAGACATTTAAGCATCAAAAACATGAAGTCTTGATGGGCTTACCACTCTGACATTGACAGTCATAACCTCTTGAGGTGTTCGTTGTCAAACAAAATCCACCTGGTCCACATATGCCGGAAAGGGAGCAAACTGGCAAACAAGTGTCACCCGCAAATCCTGAGAGACAATGATAAGCAATTATATTGTAGAGTCGCAGTGAAAAGCTACAAGTATATGAGAAAAAAAAATTGTTAATCGAGCTGTTCTTTCCATGTAACCTGAGAACCGTACCCTTGTGACATCGGCATGAATGTTGGTTCCATTCCCTCTGGCAAAAACTCTCTTGTGGACACACTCCATCCATGGCACAGCGATTGGGTACTATGCAGCCTTGTCGCACCTGGATTCAGAACATTTTCAAGCATGTGATATAAGAATAAGATTTCACAAAAGCATTTTCCGCACATATTAGCGGCGCATTAGAAATGCACGAGGATTTTTGTACCGCATGGAATGAGCCGGCAGAAAAACTACAGATGGAGACTCAAAATAAACTGCGGAAAACGTCCAAATTCTGAGAGAAATATGTTTCTACGATGGACTATAGTAACAAGAAATAGCGGCGTGCATACCATGCCCCTGTGATGATGATACAGCAAAGTTTTTCCTATAACTTCATGTTATCAATCTCTCAAGTCCTCCAATTATCGAAAAGTTAACGTCTGTTGTGGAAAAAACACCAAATCCATAACTACACGAAATTAGGTACCGTCCCCTATGCTCATAAAACAAATTATGTATCGCTAGCAATACATGTGTATATATTTGGTTGTTTAAATGGTCTGTGTTCACTGGTTGTGCGGGCCACAGCATAATCTCCATTTTACTGGAATTTTGCTAGTTTAGCCGCCGCGGTTTCCTGGAATCTCGAGGTCAGCCTGGCCAAAGTCTGCGCCAGGTCTACACCGCAGTCACAACTCTAGTGGATCAGTGGGAGATTTTCCACCATGCGACTTTGATACCAGGAAGCTGGTGGATGCTAGTATTGGTTTACTCATAGCTAAGCATTCTGATGGAAACGCCAAACTGCTTCTCGGCTTGGAAAACCATGCTGGAGAGATGAACCCCCCGTTGTACATCGCAGTCCGACAGCTACGAACATCTATCTATAACTCAACCTTGAAATATCTATTATTTCTTCTAACTGTTTTTCAAATGAAGGAAGAACGCTCCAGAACGTCGCCATGAGGTTGTTCATTGGTGAATAAACTAGCATTCAATAGCTATGCAAACTCATCAAACATTGTGTACGGCTGGCCTCTTGTTGATAATGGACTGCCACCAAAAGGAATCAGTAAAGTTTTCCCATACCCGCATGTCTGAAATTTTCACTGAGTTCTGTGCTTGCAAAATAGACGAATATTACATTTTTTAATTGCGACTCTCGGGAAAAATTCCGACAATTGCAACTTCCTAATGGGCGCTTGACATTTCGTGGAACATGATGATTAATGGCTCTGATTCAGCATTGATGATCATCATGCATCATTTGCTCGGTTAAATGCTTATTCTTCAAGATTTGTAGCATAAATCATCACCAATGACTCCCGACCATTGACATAAGTTGAAGCGTTGGATCTGCTCTCTCACTAGTGTGATAGGGGGCACTCCTAGAGCCCTTGAAATATGGCCCTGATAATGCGCACAATAACGCTAATCGCTTTTTTATTCGGTTTAGGTTGCGATAAGGTCGAGAGTTATAAGGGCAAAAAAAAGACGCAGAGTAAAAATGTAGCCGCCGCGGTTTCCTGGAATCTCGAGGTCAGCCTGGCCAAAGTCTGCGCCAGGTCTACACCGCAGTCACAACTCTAGTGGATCAGTGGGAGATTTTCCACCATGCGACTTTGATACCAGGAAGCTGGTGGATGCTAGTATTGGTTTACTCATAGCTAAGCATTCTGATGGAAACGCCAAACTGCTTCTCGGCTTGGAAAACCATGCTGGAGAGATGAACCCCCCGTTGTACATCGCAGTCCGACAGCTACGAACATCTATCTATAACTCAACCTTGAAATATCTATTATTTCTTCTAACTGTTTTTCAAATGAAGGAAGAACGCTCCAGAACGTCGCCATGAGGTTGTTCATTGTTGAATAAACTAGCATTCAATAGCTATGCAAACTCATCAAACATTGTGTACGGCTGGCCTCTTGTTGATAATGGACTGCCACCAAAAGGAATCAGTAAAGTTTTCCCATACCCGCATGTCTGAAATTTTCACTGAGTTCTGTGCTTGCAAAATAGACGAATATTACATTTTTTAATTGCGACTCTCGGGAAAAATTCCGACAATTGCAACTTCCTAATGGGCGCTTGACATTTCGTGGAACATGATGATTAATGGCTCTGATTCAGCATTGATGATCATCATGCATCATTTGCTCGGTTAAATGCTTATTCTTCAAGATTTGTAGCATAAATCATCACCAATGACTCCCGACCATTGACATAAGTTGAAGCGTTGGATCTGCTCTCTCACTAGTGTGATAGGGGGCACTCCTAGAGCCCTTGAAATATGGCCCTGATAATGCGCACAATAACGCTAATCGCTTTTTTATTCGGTTTAGGTTGCGATAAGGTCGAGAGTTATAAGGGCAAAAAAAAGACGCAGAGTTAAAATGCCCAGATCGTGTCGGTCATTTTCTACTTGGTTACCAAATCCTAAGTATCTTCCTAAGGACGCGTGCAGTGCAGTTGTCAGAGGTGCCCTGCAATGTATGGTTAATGACTCGATCTCCCTTCTTGGGCTAATCAAGCTCCCTACTATTCACCTGTTGAAAAATTTGTATAAATTGTCTGAAAGGATAGATGCAATGTAATTCTATGTTGTCAAGCTATCGTGACTCATTTTAAAGGCCAAATTTCCATTCTACCACCTCTACCATGCTCAATGGAGTTGATTGAGCATCCTTGACACGTTAATCAGCTTCGAATCAGACAACGACGGAAAACAAATTAAAAATAAATGACAACAACCAAAAAATTGGTAGCGTATCCTAAAAATATGGCACATTTTTTAAAATAAATCTCCGCAGGAGATTCTCACAGATCTCAACATCGGGAAGCAAAAACGCAGAAAGTTCAAAGAGCATCACTTAAGTCGGACAAACTGCGAAGCTTGAAATGTAGAGTTAGTGTGCTAAGCACCTACCTTTCCTTTCTCATTCACTTGTGGTGCTATGCCATTGAGTTCAAATAACCTCAAACAACCGTCGTATCGAGATGGATGGCTCGTAGAAGGCGCCAACCCGGCATACACGAGATCTAAGGTCATCCCCAGCATTGGATGTTCGATGTTCTGCAAACTTTATAGAATTTCAAAATGTTTGCCAAAGCACTAGATTGATCAGGAATAAAAGATTCTAGACAGGCATCTAATATCTTGAGGCCGGGATAGCGCAGTGGTTACTGATGTTGTCGATTAGGAAGCAAAGGCGCTAGTTGGATCTCCGATCCAACGCTCTACTCTGATCCACGTAGGAACGCTCAGCCTTTCCCAATATTGCAAGGAGAGTTGACTTGACTAGCATTCTGGCACATTCATAAAGAAGACGATATGTTCAAGCAGTACGAGAAAACAAGACGTGAATTCTTTGAAAACCCTTGGGTATAAGGGATGCGAGGCAACGAATCAAATGGCAGAAGTGTTCGGATTCACCTAGCAGATGTCATGATGGCTCGCGTAAAAAAACTCTATTAGCTTGCAGCTTTTTAGAACATTCTCTTTTTTAAATTTAAAGCCTCAGCAAACAGGGTAAGAACTGTTGTCATCAATAGATATTTTCTTCATTGTTGCAAGCTCAGACACTCCAGTTATGTAGAGATTTGGAACTTGGGAACACTGATTAATTCTTGGTTGGCGATTGTTTTTTTAAGAAGGCGAAGTTGTTCAGATGCCTTAGGAAGGAAGTTGCTCTATGGCAGATATCCCTTATTGATTGATCAACTGCAATAGTAGTGTAGTTCCTGAAACACTTCGTTGTCTCTCTAACAATCTGTCACTGCTGTAATTACTTGGTCTCATTCCATGAAAAAAATTGCAATGACCTTTTATAATGTAAAATAGGCGCGTCTGGCACAGCGATCGGAGGCGCTAGGCAATACACATGTGATCAATTCTCGCGCTCCTGACCCACCAACCGTAGGCTAATTGGAACCATAGCGTCACTAGCTCGATACATCGTTAGGCCACCACGAGTCATTGTAAAGGCCAGATATGAATTCAATCACCTCGAAACGATGCTTAATAAAGTCGAATGCATGGCGCATCCCTAAGTATTTGATCAATGTCGAGAGCGTTATCCTTTATCCTTTTCATGCAAAACTGATTTCCAGAAATACTTCGGTGCTCGGAAGTCGGTGCTTGCAAGTGCAAAGAAGTTGTGCAGACACTGCCATGTCAGAAGCAACAATTTTCCTTCTTATGTTATTATCACCAAGAAATGGATTTATTTCCACCTTTACTTACTTTACAAGACCCGTCATTACGACTGTTTTGCAGATCCCATCACTTCTTGCCTCCGATTCGCTTCATCGCATCCATGGCGCAGTGAGCTTTTCGAACATATCGCATGCTGTTTCAGCTACTGATTGAAGATTTTTGTTTTCTTTACGAATGTCGTAGAATGCTGGTCGAGTCAATTCTCTTTGTATTTCTCGAACTTTGAGGCATAAAGGATAAAGGATAAAGTTTTCGGCGTTGATCAATCTCTGAGTAATGCGCCATGCATTCGACTTCATTTAGTATCGTTGGAGGTGATTGAATGCGTATCTGGTCTCTACAATGACTCGCGATGGCCTGCCGATGTATCGAGCCAGTGCTGCTATCCTCCCAGACAAGAATGGTACCAATTTGCCGACCCCGGAGGGATGGAAGGCTTGGTGGGCCATGGGTGCAAGGATCAATTCCACGTGCGTGTCGCAGTGGCGACTTTGAGGCATAGGTGTTTTAATAGGCACGGTTTGGTGCCAAACTACTCCGTGCTCGTGATGGTCGGTATCACTACCACTGCTTTATCCCGTCTTCCCCTAATTCTGGTATGTCAAGAAATGATCCCATGAGAGCAATCTTCATACCTTTGTTTAATTCATGTTCATGTTCACTCTTCAAATTGGTGTATAAAGTATTTGTAAAAATTATACCAGCTGAAAAAAGATGCTTGAATTTTACGTCATAAAATGGGTAAATACATTCTAAACCATCATGTGAATTCCGATAAATTTATGAGCACTCTAGACGTTGGGGAGCTCAAATGATAGGAGTCCATCGTTCATCTAACTTTACGATAAGGAGGTGTTTAAGGCTATTTAATATTTCGAAACTAACATAAGAATATATACATATCTGCTTGCGTAACATTGTGGTAAAGAAGAAATCTTAAGGCTATGGATTTTGATTTTGTGTGGTGAACCTAGTTGAAAACTCTAGCTAATTGTTTAAATCCAATGTGAGTGGCGTTCCTCGTTGTAGTAGCGCCCTAGTGGGAACACAACCCCGGCGAGGGTAAGAAAAGGTCAGTTTGTTGTTTTCCCTATGAATATCGTTTATGAATAAACCAATACAAGAAGTCGCAATAAACTTTGAAGAAGCATAGTTGCAAGTTGGCAAAGTTTCCTTCGAAACATTGACGACAACTATGATACCGACACGAGAATGCATTGGCAGGGGTTGCCAGGGTTCTACTAAAAATATTTTGCCAAATCAACAACGTATGATCTACAGTGTTAACGTAGTGGCGCCAGAACGAGTCCCTGAGAAGGCATTAAAGTATAGAGAAACATAGTAAAAAATCTAAATCTATTAGTAGTACTAACAAACCGTCGAGTAAATTCCGTCGATAGTTGTTTTCACTACGCTCTCCAGGAATTCCACTTCTACCCTTGTCCAGCGTCCTGGACGCAATTCAGGAGCGTCAATAAGTGTAGAAAATTGACCCAACGATACTCGTGGTAGACCATCGTCTATCTAGAAACCACGGGGCTAACACTGCATATGCTTGTGGGAATATTGTGTACAAAACAATAAAAGCAATGTTAAAGTTCAGTTGAATAGTGAAAGAACTCAGAATTCACAACACTGGTAACCAACATTATGAAGTAGGAGGATGGTAACTAAGCTGGAATTGTGTAATTATCTGCTTGACGCCATAACACTATCTTTGTCCGTGATATCACGGACTGTTAAAAAGGCTTCATATAATCAGCGTTTTTTTTTCTGAAAAACATTAAATTCGCTGTTAACTGAAACAGACAACCTACCTAGCGAAGCACAATTTCCCAAAGACACTATTCAACTTGAACGACATAGTGACCATGAAGATACGAACAGTATTGGTTTTCTGCTAAGTTTATCACCCAACAATGGGATGAAAATGCTCTTCGCAATTGAATTTTGGTAAACAGCTACAATTTACCAAGTGTCGTCAGCAAGCTAGAAAACGCCTAAACGTTCCGAGATAATTCTGAATTCGGTGACCTACCGAAACGTTATGAATCCATCAATCGAAAGTCCTGTAAACTCTTCTTGGACAATGTAACGCAACGATGTAGCAAACGATATACGTGAATTAAAAAGTGTCAAGGTATCAATACGAGATGACGGCAAAGACGAGAGTTACCTACAAGGTTTCAAACGAGGAATCTCAAGAAAACCCTTTCATCAAGAAGGAAAACCAAGAGCTTCTAATACTCCAAACCAAATACCTAGACTGACTTAAATCACCTTCTACTTGAGTTATTGATGTTAGCGGCAAGATGAAGAAGACATTTTGCAATCATGGAAGAAGAGAAGCAGTGCCCACGAAAGAAGGATCTTCTTGGTGCTGCATTCTTAATGAACCGCTACGGGTGAGTCATTTTTTTAATCGCCTTCCTTGCATAATATTTGAGAGAAGAAGCTGACAGAAACAGCGAAAATATCGACAAAAAAGGAAAGCTATATTAGTTCAGATATTCAATCGATCCTATGTTCGGCTAGCAGTTCCACTTAACAACAGCAGACAAATAATATCCAGGTTCTAAACGAAAATAGGCAGCCTTTACAAAACGTTGGGAGTGTTCTATTTAACGTAATATGAGCATTACGTATTGACTCCAATGCATTTGGTGTCAAAACAGCAAGCTATTCTGCAGTTGAAATCTACATATCTAGGCTCATAATGGATTTTATGAATTGAAGTAGAAATCACTAGAAACCGCTGATTTTTGCGAACAAGGTTTAAGTTCCTTTATTTTACTGAGATTTTTGATTGATCAAGATTCTGATTTTGTGCAGCTCACGGAACGTATTTTCATTTTACGCTGATAGAGTATTTCGTATCTGGTAGAGGAATTCTCTCTATAAGAGAGAATCTCTCTATAAGAGAATTCCTCTATCAGATGTACACAATTCTCTAAAAAGCTTTCTCGTCAAGACACATTTCGGATACGAAAGCAGATGAAGACGCGGGATTCCATGTAGCAAAATACGACAACGTTTCCCAAAGCATCGTTGACGTTAGTGGGTTGTGGGTTTGTGTTGCAAGTCTTTCTGAGGATTGTGAAAACTAAGATTTCTCTCCTAATGATTTTAAAGTTTTGGTTTTAGAAGAAACCTAAATTGAAAAATATTTTACAAAATTTACATATATATTTAAAAAGTTGTGACAAGTATTTTCTATAAGTATGAGAACTCTTCTAGTGGTTGAGGAAATTACCCTCAGTTGTCGGGAAATGAGCGTTGAACGCTATGTATTAGAAATATGCTAAAAAGCATTGAATGCCTCACATTTTCACAAAAATTTCCTTGCAAAGAACAGCGGATATCAAAACCAACTACAAACATCAAGAGTCTACACTTTCAAGTGGGTGAAGCTAATGAAATTAAGACAAAATAGCAGAAACCTCAATCTTCAGGAAGGTGCTTCGACGTTTAAATTCAGCTACAACGATTTGCATGTCGTTCCTAGAACTGCGAAATTCGAAGGAGAGCGTGAATGGAACGATTGCTTCTTCGGGACGATAGATAACGAACGACTCTTCATCCGTAAGTGTTAGAGATTGATAGTGAGCAAGTGATAAGTCTGAAGTAGGTAATGTTAAATAATTTCTACTCATTACCACCACAAAAGAATTTCTCGTGGAACACCATACAGCGGCTTTCAAACAGCATTTCTGCAATTGTTTCAAATTGTTGAATTGACCGGTGCGTATTTCCAAAGCTTCAACTTCTTCCTTGTTCATAATTCAATTCGTTAACCTATTCAGAACTGTGTCTAATTTTGCACGGCGGCTGCATCTGTCTAGGTCCATCTTCCTTTGCGCTTTCTGTGAGTCGTATGCGACTCACACAGTCCATTTTGCTCGTTCTCCTCGAAAAGAAAGCAGGCGACACATGAGTTTTTTTTATTTATTTATACTTTATATGATCCGTCTTTACGTCTAATGTGTGGATTCCAGCACTTCTCACATTCGATTCATTTTCTCGTATCCATTATCCACGAAGGCCTTCCAAATTTTGTGTGTAGCTTCTGCTACTGCTTGAGGATTTTCGCTTCATCTAGAGTTTCGCAGAATGCTAGTCACGTCGATTATCCATGGAGTCCTGGGATGGTCTGGCTGGAGAGTTCCTAATTGGATTGCAGAGAGTGATTTTTTCTCGGACGAGACCGGTTTCAACTTATCGACTTTGGAGGGATGAGAGGCTTGCTTGGGCCTGTTTTTTACATGCATTTTCTTCTCTGCAATTTGACTTAACGATGTATTCTGTGAAATAATTATGCCTTTTAAGCCCGATTATTTCTTACAAAGAAAAATGGCGCAGTGGTTGTGGTGTCGATCATTAAGAGAATGACGCTGGTTCGAACTCGTTCCGTCTCATCTAGCCTCTCAGTTCTCTTCGCTCGGTAAGTTGGAATGAGGCTTATCAGAGAAAATTCAACTCTCTGCAGTCCATTTGTGAATACTGTCACTTGACTATGTCAGGACTCTAAGGAGAATCGAATTGACCAGCATTCAACGACATTCATGACAAACGGGAAATGCTCAAGCAGCAGCTGAACACACACAAAAATTGGAAGCCATTCGCGGATAATGGACATGAGGAAACGAGTCGAATGAGAAGCGCTAAGATCTGTACAGCAGATTTGTCGTGTGAGACAAAATAAAAAAACCCCAGTAGATGTGAGACCCGTGTAGTAGATGTATCATGTAAAATGAAATGAAAAAAATTCCGACATATACATATAAACCATCCGAGATATTTGCAAAAACGAGCCAGTCAGGACTCGAACCCGCGACTATTTTTTTTGGAGCTTCCGTGTTACCTACTACTCCACTGAGGTCCTCGTTTCGCCTTTCTCTTACTATTTTTTTTGCAGATTTGTGCTTCGCAGATCATTCCCATTGACAGGTGATGGTTGATGGTACCGTTAGGGCATTAAAAAAAACTGACTGGGAAAAACGCAAAACGAGAGCTTTAGTGGTGCAGTGGGTAATACGTGAACCTTGAACTGGTTAGTTGCAAGTTTGAATCTGGACTGGACATTGAGCTCTGCAAATATCTCAGGATCGTTGTGGTTGTATTTCACATAATTCCCTGCCATAAAAAAGAAAATAGTAGAAAATAAACTAAAACTCGTACAATGTAAAAAAAAATGCTTGTTGATTTCCTAACATCTCTTGTGCGTAATAAAAAGTGCTCGTTCACTACATAACCATATATAACCCGTACGATCCCGAATAGCCTAAATAGCTTTTCGAAAAACTCGAAGGACTCGTCTTGACGAATCAGATGTACTTCAATAGAAGATGACACAGCAGATTCATGATGTTAAGAAAAAAACTTCCAGCGGTGTGTCGGCCGTGATCTTCTGTGGAGCTGGTCTTTTTCACCACTTTTACAAGGAGACAATGTCTTCCTTTTCGTCTATTTATCATATACCCTACGCGTGGTCGAAAAGAAAAGAGAAAGTTTCACGTGACTTTTGCTCGTAGGCCTCTTCACAATACTATTGCGATCCCAAACACAATAGTCACCTTAAGTATAGTTCTTAATGAGTATAATTTGCTATCTTTTAGAATTTTCTTCGATTTGGGCTTTTGTCCACTATCTATGGAGATGGTACCTCTTTCAATCTCCTGTTAGATATCAACTAGAAATCGTAAGTATCGTCACATTGTTATCTAATGCAACACGGTCTAGTGTAAATGAATTATAAATAGAAGCTTTCTCACTAGACTAATTAATTTACCTGGACTGCAAGTTCTTTTCTGATGGACGGAGTGGGAACAGCGACAGTTCGTCCCATTCCACCTATTCACGCACTTTGCCGTAGATGAACAGGGGTTCGATTTAGCACAAAAGTCCTTTCTAGGGCTACATCCTTCGTTCACTGTGCCCCAAACATCCATATCGGGTAATGAAGAAAATTCTATGAGCTCACTATTGAGCGTTATATTTGAGATGCAGCCTGAACATATAGTTATTACATACTTGTCTCCTGATTTCACTGTGAAATTGGTGACATTGGTAAAACAATGGGTAATTCGCTATTTTCTTCATAAATACACACGATGTGTTATTATATACTATTTGTTTATCCATAAGAGGTAACGTTTGGGCGGATTTTGCATTTTTCAGAGCCTATAAAGGTCAAGGTAACTGCAATCGATGCAATCTACTCAGCCTACAACCTCCATAGCTCCAACAGAAAAGTCACGATCAATCTAGGATTTTGTGTCAGATCCCAAGTTATAATGATGCATTTCTCTTCGCAGTTGATTTTTTCTGAATTTTTCGAACTCGTACAGAATGCTTCGATGGCTTTATGCGCTAAAACTTTAGACTCCTTTGCGAGGATGATGATCGCTCAAAAAAAAATGTTTGTTGATTTCCTAACATCTCTTGTGCGTAATAAAAAGTGCTCGTTCACTACATAACCATATATAACCCGTACGATCCCGAATAGCCTAAATAGCTTTTCGAAAAACTCGAAGGACTCGTCTTGACGAATCAGATGTACTTCAATAGAAGATGACACAGCAGATTCATGATGTTAAGAAAAAAACTTCCAGCGGTGTGTCGGCCGTGATCTTCTGTGGAGCTGGTCTTTTTCACCACTTTTACAAGGAGACAATGTCTTCCTTTTCGTCTATTTATCATATACCCTACGCGTGGTCGAAAAGAAAAGAGAAAGTTTCACGTGACTTTTGCTCGTAGGCCTCTTCACAATACTATTGCGATCCCAAACACAATAGTCACCTTAAGTATAGTTCTTAATGAGTATAATTTGCTATCTTTTAGAATTTTCTTCGATTTGGGCTTTTGTCCACTATCTATGGAGATGGTACCTCTTTCAATCTCCTGTTAGATATCAACTAGAAATCGTAAGTATCGTCACATTGTTATCTAATGCAACACGGTCTAGTGTAAATGAATTATAAATAGAAGCTTTCTCACTAGACTAATTAATTTACCTGGACTGCAAGTTCTTTTCTGATGGACGGAGTGGGAACAGCGACAGTTCGTCCCATTCCACCTATTCACGCACTTTGCCGTAGATGAACAGGGGTTCGATTTAGCACAAAAGTCCTTTCTAGGGCTACATCCTTCGTTCACTGTGCCCCAAACATCCATATCGGGTAATGAAGAAAATTCTATGAGCTCACTATTGAGCGTTATATTTGAGATGCAGCCTGAACATATAGTTATTACATACTTGTCTCCTGATTTCACTGTGAAATTGGTGACATTGGTAAAACAATGGGTAATTCGCTATTTTCTTCATAAATACACACGATGTGTTATTATATACTATTTGTTTATCCATAAGAGGTAACGTTTGGGCGGATTTTGCATTTTTCAGAGCCTATAAAGGTCAAGGTAACTGCAATCGATGCAATCTACTCAGCCTACAACCTCCATAGCTCCAACAGAAAAGTCACGATCAATCTAGGATTTTGTGTCAGATCCCAAGTTATAATGATGCATTTCTCTTCGCAGTTGATTTTTTCTGAATTTTTCGAACTCGTACAGAATGCTTCGATGGCTTTATGCGCTAAAACTTTAGACTCCTTTGCGAGGATGATGATCGCTCCTACTTCAAAATGTTGAAAGGAAATCGGTCTCAGGAACTACTATAAATAATAAAGCTCTTCTTTTCAAAGACAATTTTAACGAGGTAGCAAAAAAATTAGCTCTCACAGTATCGTACGCAAGATTTTTCAATGAAACGTTCTTTGTTCATGTAATACACGCTACTAAACAACGAGAGATCTTGGAAAAAACTCGTATATGTTCTAGAATCATTCTATATGTACCATTAAAGCCGTACTGCACTTTTCCAGAAGTTGACGGACGCCCTCCTATGTAAATCCCATTGTATACGTCGAGAAATCGGAAACATGGCACAGATAAGTCGACACATCTGCAAACAAAACACGACTTTAAAAAATATGTCTGAATCCTTATGACATACTGGCATAAATTTTATGTATTATGATAGCTTTAAGGAGACTCAAACAGAATGATAGCGATCCTCACTTGGCTGGAAGGTCAATTCTCACTTGGGCAGCGCATGGAGCCGCACCGTGCGCATGAAGTGCGACAAACGCATCGCAGTCGTCCAGAAGAAGGGTCAGTTGCTAAAAATGAGACACTGGTAGAGTGAACCACCTTTGCAAACGAGCAGCTATCGCCACACCATAAGCTATTCATCATTAGAACTCTTTTTACATATGCAGTACTACGATGGTTGTCCTGCATGCACGTTTTATATTGCATTTAAATTTGAAAGACGTGCAAATTGTTACATACTGGCATAAATTTTATGTATTATGATAGCTTTAAGGAGACTCAAACAGAATGATAGCGATCCTCACTTGGCTGGAAGGTCAATTCTCACTTGGGCAGCGCATGGAGCCGCACCGTGCGCATGAAGTGCGACAAACGCATCGCAGTCGTCCAGAAGAAGGGTCAGTTGCTAAAAATGAGACACTGGTAGAGTGAACCACCTTTGCAAACGAGCAGCTATCGCCACACCATAAGCTATTCATCATTAGAACTCTTTTTACATATGCAGTACTACGATGGTTGTCCTGCATGCACGTTTTATACTGCATTTAAATTTGAAAGACGTGCAAATTGTTCATCGCGCTGTATTCCCATCCACTTCGATTTTCTACACCATTGCTATTGCAAAGTAGATGATAGAATTGTCGTCAGATAGAAGTTTTATTTCTTTACATGACCCGTCTTGGCATCTGCTGCATGGATCCCAGCATTTCCTGCATTCAATGCGTTTTCTCACATCCACTGTTCACAAAAGTATTTGGATGATACGTATAAGTTCGGCTGGTGCTTAAGAATTTTCGCATTCTGTACGAATGTCGTTCAATGTTGATCGACACGATTCTCCATGAAATCCTGGGAGAGTGATGCTAAGGCGTTCACATGTGGATTAGGAGTGAGTTGGGCCCCCAACAGGTCTGCTAGTAATTTCCCTACACCAGAGGGAAAGACGGCTTAGTGTTCCCGACATGGCGCGGAATTAAACCACATCGTGTCCATAATGAAAGACATTACCAACACTACAGTTCCCCACTCCCTTTATTATTTCACTTTTCGTACAAAACACTACAACACTTCATAGTTGTCCTAACAACATGATGTCCTATTAGTTCCACATTCACTAAACATCTTATGGAATTGGAATTGCCCCACAGTAAAACAGACCCATAAGAAAATTTGCGCAATTAGCGGTTATGTACTAATTCTCAAAATATGTGGAATTTGGTTTGATCGATTTTTTACCTGCCGATGATATTGAAGGTGAAGGCTCCTTCAAACTGTACAACACCAACAAAGCTAGACAGTGATGTTCATAGTACCCAGGATCGACTTTCTATTAACCTCGGCATTGAATTATGAATTCGTCGTTTTCTCTCTCAGCAATCGCGAGGGTGTTAAACAGCATACGTTTACTTCCATACAATACCACACATACAACACAATCGTAGCTGACGCTTTGGCAGAATCGCCTTCTTCAGAGCCGCTTTTTTCATCTGTCCTCCACCGAGGAAGAACAGCCGCTCAGAGTCGCATATAGCTGACCTGAAGAAGGCGATTCTGCCGAAATCATAGTAATCTTCACATCTTCTTCGCCTTCATAACATTGGCGCTTTCAAAGAGTATGGAATTTGACTTATTCATCAATTGGTCAAAAAACCACGATGCGCCCCTTTGTATATATGTAGTTGAAAGTGCAACCATTTAAATCACTCATGAAGCAAAATTCTAACAGTAGATGAAATTTCGTTCCTCTGCACTAAGTTTTAAATGAAGGTGGTCATTTTCTACTTCGAAACTACGAAATGATCTATCGGTGTGTTTCGTTTGAGATTTCATTGTTAGTTAACTTGCGTACTCTAGCTGAGAACCGTGCCTCACTACTACCTATTTGTCACTAGTGCTTATGCAGATTTCCAGGATCTTATTTGCCTATGATTGGGATATTCTGTTTCGCACGAGGATTGAGAGGTAGCTCTCACATTCTGTGACTTAAGCAATACTGAAAGTGGTTACAGTGCCTAACTACTCGATAATTTGTTTAAATTTTGAAATCGCAAGGAGTCCACCTTTTCGTAGTATATCACAATGATGGTATGCCATTCGCCATCATTTATGCGATTCCTTCGTTCATTTTCCAACCGAACCATTTTTGGCTTCCCACCGAGCGAGAACTCGGCTCGTAGGATTCGGTCTTGAATAGAAACCTCGATAAAGTCCGAATTTCGATCACCGGAGAAGAGAATGACGCCTTCTCGAGCTATTGTCGCTACTCTGAAGCTATCACATTAGTAAGTTAATATATTTGATTTCCTTTAAGTAACTAAGCACAAAACGGCTGCAATTTTTAGCTTATAGTAAGAATTTGGCAGAAAATATTAGATCAGCGGCATCAAGTAGAAGGAATTTCAGCATTGGCTTCCATTGCATTTATAGCAAGTAATCAAAAGAAGCGCACCTGAATGAAAGTTGCCATTCCAGTCTCGTTAATTCCTTGTTGATGTTGACGAGTCCCTTTCCGGTGAAACCGAGAGAGCGAAGTCTACACCGTTCATCGGAATCCGTAGCATCATATCCACAATGTTTGCATTTCATTATATGTCCGACAAGTTCGCAAATCGAGTCACCTCTACAGTATCCCGGAATACAAGTTAGAGAAGTAAGTGACATCGTGCAATCTTCGCCTGGAAATAGTTAAGAAGAAGGGTATAAATTTATCGATTTTTTACGAAATTGAATGTCTCTAATGTTTCAAAATCACGAGAAATCCGATTAATACGCCTTAATACCGCATTCTGCCATATGTTTTGCACGCATCATCTTGTCGCCCACATGGTCACTCACGACCAACAGATTTTATGCACCCTTTCGCAATTTATGCACTCATTTAAATTTCTTAGGACTAGCTGTGGTCATTATAGGACATAATTAACCCTGAGAGGATCTGTGGAATTAGCTTCCAGATGGGAAGTTGATAAGTAGGGAAGCTTTGGAAAAGCACGTGGCTGCCTTTGCGTCATGGGATGCTTCCTTTCAAATACTGAACAACTTCGACAAACTACTAATGAACTTTGTCGGAACAAGTGAAATCGGAAAAACGTGTCTCAACGTATCTCTCTCTCTGCTTTCTTCTTAGCACTATAAGCATCAAAGGTAGCGTAGGACATTCATTTTAGCTGCACCACTGCTAATCTTATAATTTACAATACCAGCCGGAAATCTAATGACTGCGAAGTCCGTCCACCATCACGATCTTTATTCAAGAGAAATCATCCATAGATCGGCTTTCCTTTATCAATTTCTTGCTTATTCTGACGTTATGTCAAAATAAGAGAAACAACTAGAAGTGAAGAGCTATTCACATAACGATTGCTGTATCATCATTGGAAACCGTACAGAAAAGACAAGACGAGAATGGACGAGGCCGTCCTAAAATAATACAACATGTTTAATAGTGTGAGTGGTGGAAAAGAAAGCTTAGAATTAAATCATGTGCGTGCGTGCGTGCGTGCGTGCGTGCGTGTGTGTGTGTGTGTGTGTGTGCGTGTGTGTGTTTTCGTCGTTAAGGGAAGCATCCCCTACCCCTTATCTCTGCTGCATCTGCCAACCCTTCTTTTACATTCATTTGACTGAACATTTACTCAGATATCAAAAGCGTTCATAATTGGTCTATTCCTTAGAGGGACACAACGCATTCAACTCTAGTGAACATCAAAGAGGTGGCTAAAGCTATATTTCGAAATTACAATGACTCTGAGAAGCCATCCATCTATTAAGTGAGAGTTTCCATTGGCTAATGCCAGATGCACGGTCGAACAGGCCATCTAATATATACAGGGCACCTCTATTCTGCACACTACACACCCTCTTTAGTTATAAAACGGAGTGCAAATCACCTCGCCATCCTGGTTGGCACTCGCATCTGTGTCCATTTTCGAGTGGATGACAGGTGCCATTGTTGCGACATGGATTACTGTAGCACTGATCCACGCGTAAATCGCACTGTCCGGGCAAATCCACAGAACCTACAAACATTGCATAAACTAATGGAAAAAAATAGGTTGACATTGTGAGGGCAGTGGATTGATTTGACAAAAATTAGGAGCACATTCGAGGACACATAGGGTTTCCAATACGAGGTCCGGCACCATAGCCAGTATTTACCTACTTTGATCTTATCTAATCGAAACCAAGTCATGAACGAAGTCGCTCTTTTGAACTCCATATTTGTCGCTCTTTGCAGCATGATAATAGTGGACAGAACCAAACAGTTACAATGATTTCTGAGCTAGAATGCTTCTCCTACTTAACATATTTCACTGGAAACATCAGCATTTTGTGATGAAAGTCATTCAACAGGGAGAAATGGTTTCTTAATAGTTGACGTGCTCTCAGCTTTCAATGATTCACCCTTTGTTAATAACAATGACCTTCGAACGAGCTCCTTAATTGGGGTTGATCTTTAGCAGATTGGGTAAATAAAGTGACCAGCGCTCTCGAAATGATGCACGCCACATTAATTGAAGTCTTTGGTGCTAAACTATTTACCCGACGAGATGTCTCCGTCCACTATTATTAAGATGAAGTGGGGAGATTGGGAAATAGGAAACTGTAGGAGTGGAGGGAATAATAAAGAGACACGAAACTATATGAATTATTCTGCAATACTACTGGTGGAACAAACAAATGTAGCAGTTATAGACTAGTGTAACCGACTTTGGAAACTCTCCAACGAAATTTAAAGAAATAAGTGCATGTAAAACTGAATACAGAAGAGATGCAGCGAGCACAAGAAGGCGCCACCACTACCACAGGTCTTTTCATAGGTGCGCGCTCACCAGCTGGGAGTGAAAGCAAACAGAATTGAACGATGATTTTTTTCTTCAAGAGTTTTCGTCCTATGCTCTGTTCGCATTTTCAATACTGTTTGATCCTGAACTTCTCATAAATCTCATTTATTTACTCTGGTTAGGTCTAGAACGTTGCTGACAAACAAATGTAGCAGTTATAGACTAGTGTAACCGACTTTGGAAACTCTCCAACGAAATTTAAAGAAATAAGTGTATGTAAAACTGAATACAGAAGAGATACAGCGAGCACAAGAAGGCGCCACCACTACCACAGGTCTTTTCATAGGTGCGCGCTCACCAGCTGGGAGTGAAAGCAAACAGAATTGAACGATGATTTTTTTCTTCAAGAGTTTTCGTCCTATGCTCTGTTCGCATTTTCAATACTGTTTGATCCTGAACTTCTCATAAATCTCATTTATTTACTCTGGTTAGGTCTAGAACGTTGCTGATACTGGTAGCATGAAGGCAGAGTGTAATGACACCATAGAACATGGAAACTACTGCTTGGAAACCAAATATACTGGTAGCATGAAGGCAGAGTGTAATGACACCATAGAACATGAAAACTACTGCTTGGAAACCAAACAGCACTCACTAGCGAATCCAGGAGGACACTCACACACAAATGTCTTCAACGTTTTCAACGTCCTTGCCACAAAACTATCAGTCTGGTAAACCTAGAATTCGTTCATTAGTCTTCATTAGTTAAATTGGATGTTATCTTACTGCTCACCTCAAAGGCATTCACATGCTTGAGCGTCTGTCGACACCTCTGGTAGTACGGACAAGGCTCTCTTGCACAGCTTTCGTCTCTAATCACTTCAACTTTTATCAGTGACAGGCGTTCGATTCGCATAGTCTCTGATCGTAATAAATCCTCCACTCTCCATGACCTGTATGTAGCCCTCATTAGCAATTTGTAAGGAATATTTTATATGGGGCTACAAATAGTCGAAGTGGACAAAGTAGTGCAGAAAAAACAGCAATGATTGCTTTCGATATTTTTGAAAATATAAGCTTTGTAAGCTTGAAAATGTCTATTAATCAGGTGGCACAAAACAAAACGGCGAAGAAAAACGACTGTAGGTTTAGCATTGGCGCTAATATTGAAGCAGTCTGATACGTTAATAGTGGTCTAAAAGGATAAATCTCTCGGCGCTGGTCAACACCTGAGGGATGCGCCATGTATTCGACTTCATTAAGCATCGTTTGGAGGTGATCGAATGCATATCTGGCTTTTACAATGGCTCGCGGTGGCCTACCGATGTATCGAGCCAGTGCTGCTATCCTCCCAGACAAGTCTGGTGCCAATTTACCGACCCTGGAAGGATGGAAGGCTTGGTGGACTATGCGCGCGGGGATCGATTCCGCGTGTGTGCTGCAGGGCACCTCCGACCACTACGCCACACGTCTCTAATGGTACTGTAATACTGAGTAAATAAAAAAGAGGTGATGAGCATAGAAGCAAACGATAATGGTTCGATAAAATCGAAGGTATCTTTAATTTTAGTATTCGATATAGCTACTTAATGTAATGCGCCATTCTAAAACGATGTTTAGTGACTCGAGCGCATTTTTATGAACTTTGTTGATGTTGAAAACTTCCCTGACCTTGCAATGTTTTAAGCATATAAAAAACATTTTAGGGCTTAAGGTATCAACACCTTACTGGTTTATGGCAGATGCGGCGACCCTATAAATTCCACTTTCTTTTCATGTTATGGGCCATATGACACCTAACATATGTCATCGAGTCAGAAACATGAAACTTTTGCTGATCAATCTCATGTAAAAAAATAAACAAACATATATATATATATGTACATATGTGTGTACATATATATATATATATATATATTCGCATGCTTATGCATATACATACATGTATAAGTACACATATAAATACAAATACGTGAACGATCTTACAACAACTTCAAAGAATCAAGGATGAGCAAACTGCCTTTTCGTCCATACATTTGACTGTCACTAACTGATTATGGAGAGCTAAAATCTGGCCGTCTAAGTGTGAGATTTCAAAATAGATGTTTTCCAACAAATCTTTAAATTTCATAGAACCATGGAGCGATTCCAAACCGAGACTTCTTTTGTTACATTACTTAGAGTGAGTGTGACTTTATGAAAACCCTTAAACATGGAAGCGCTTTTGATAACCTTGCATATAAGAATACTCCCAACGGTTTACCGCCTCATCGTTGTTGGGAGGTGTTCTTGGAGGTATCAGACTGCGATATGCAGCTGAGGATTCATTCCTCAGCAAGGTCTCCTAAGCTGAGGAGTCCAACGTTTCCAGCGGAAAGCCTAGTTAAGAGTAAACCAATTCCAGGATCCACTACCGTCCTGGTGACAAAGTCGCATGGTGGAAAATCTCTCTCTGGTCCACAAGGGCTGCAACTACCTGTGGTGGTGACGACCTGGGGTAGACTTTGGCCAAGCTGACTTCGGAACTCCGAGAAATCACGACGGCTAAGCTAGCAAAACTCCGAAAAATGGAGATTGTGCTGGGGCCCACACAACCAGTGAGGAGCCGTCCAAGTAAACAAATGAGTAAGTATATAGAATATTCGTAAGAAAAGAACATGAGAAAGCATTCTCTACGAAAAACTGCTCTATATCCCAGACCTAAGAAGAGGCGAGGGAACATTGTGAAGAAACCCACCAGATACGCAGGTTTTAATCTGAGTGTCAATATTTCGTTTCCATTGACTTTTTAGAATTATTTTTCCAGTGAACTTTTCAACGGTGATCAGCTGATTTTCTTCCATGTAGTACTCGAGTGTGGCGTTCTGGTCCGGATCACTGAAAGCTAGTGGACATATCAGCACTAACTTTTCATGAATAAATGCCATTTCGCTCATGCCTATTATGACACCTTTGCAGAGTCCTAGCTTTTTGCTAGTTTCTCTAAGTACTAAGGTAGATTAATTTGTTGTTAATTGAAGTCGGATTTTTGACGATTCCTGTCTGAAGAATGCTACGAATAGCAGTTGAACTCCAAATGATTGCTGTCTTTGCTTTATTTATAAACAAAGAAGTTTGTTACAAAAGTTTGTTTCGGCTTAAGGTTTCGCTGCCTTGGTTTTCCTCAAATACAAGGCATCTTCGGCATCGCCATAATACAGCAAAATGTTGATCATGGACCTTGGATTTTTTAGTTGATTCAACTCGATGCGGCTAACAAGTCCGATTTCATAAAATTGAACTGCTGTGAGCACGTGTCCCGATTCACTGCGTTCCAGAAGGAGAGAAAGCGCCAAATGGTTATTCACAGTGAAGTTTTGTAACAAATTTGGATTAGTTTATCAATATAACAAAGCACTGATAACCAATTCATGAAGTTAAATGAAAGCCAGCATTGAGAAATGTTTGCAAATTTATTCCGTAATATAACTATTATTGATATTCTGAACTTACAATGCTGGCATCATTCCGATGTCAGTGATCGTTGTTTCAGATTCAAAGCGATTGATCAATAAAACGAAGTCGTTCAGAATCGGCCGATTGTCATTCACATCGGAGACGTGGACTCGCACAACAACGGTGGAACTCAGCTGACCGCTGAATCATTCAATTTTTCACATAGTTTTTATTATTGAAAAGTGTTAGAACACACTACTTTGGAACTGCCGATTCACTGCGTTCCAGAAGGAGAGAAAGCGCCAAATGGTTATTCACAGTGAAGTTTTGTAACAAATTTGGATTAGTTTATCAATATAACAAAGCACTGATAACCAATTCATGAAGTTAAATGAAAGCCAGCATTGAGAAATGTTTGCAAATTTATTCCGTAATATAACTATTATTGATATTCTGAACTTACAATGCTGGCATCATTCCGATGTCAGTGATCGTTGTTTCAGATTCAAAGCGATTGATCAATAAAACGAAGTCGTTCAGAATCGGCCGATTGTCATTCACATCGGAGACGTGGACTCGCACAACAACGGTGGAACTCAGCTGACCGCTGAATCATTCAATTTTTCACATAGTTTTTATTATTGAAAAGCATTAGAACACACTACTTTGGAACTGGTTGAATTCTGAACAAAAAATTCCACCAAGGAAATGGCTCCTACAAATAGTGAGAACAAGATCTTCAGTGAAACATATATTCTTTTTGCCTTCTTCGACGATAAGCATCCTCGAGGGATCTTGGATAGCAACAATCATTGAAGTTCACTCTCATTTAGTAGACAACATTGTGCATTACCTCTGAATTTCCTGTTTATCGTTAACGCATTAGCACATGAAGAAGTGGGGAATGGAAAATATGCTTTTTAGTTTGAATTAAATCAACGGATATTTTGGGACGAGCTATGAGAACAAACCTTGTGGCTTGCACTTCTAAGTAGAAATTGGTGTTTTTCGCTTCATAATCAAACTCGGAGCGGGTGAGGATCTTCACCTGAAATGCCACCTAACACTCAATGCAACTGTTGTTTTTAAAACAGTGGTTTTAAACGTTTGTCACTGAAAGACTAAAGAAAGAACGAAATGCACACCACTTCAGGCTGATTTTCATTAGTTTCGAGATCGAACAGTTTCGCATCAGTCCCACCAAAAATTCTAAACTGAATTCGAGCGTTTTCACCTTCATCAGGGTCCGATGCCATTATCGTTCCTGGAAGATTAATCTAAAAGATGAAAAGAAAAACAAACGTGATCCACTCAAAACTCTTAAAAAAACTTTTACGTGGTCCAATGCATCTCCTTTACGCATTTTGCCTAACTAAAAACGTAATTCTGTAGCTTTAGGGTTTAAATTTTGCCACCAAGTCAATAAATATTACACATCTATCCCTACCAACTGTGCTTCCGATTGGTGAGTTTTCAGAGATGTAGAGATCGTAGTAGGACTGGTCGAATATGGGAGCGTTGTCGTTGACATCAGTTAGAATAATAGTGATCAGGCATGTTGATGTGAGCGGAGGTTTGCCACGGTCTCGTGCGAAGACCCTGAGCTCGATACTGGAACAGTTCGGACTTGCTTTCTGATGTAAGTCATGAAGGGTGAGATCAATGAATGTAATTATAAAGAATTTGGCATAAAGAAGTGTGCAAGAGAGCAGATTTTCATTCACGCACCAATTTATGAAATAAACAGGTCGCCGATAGTTTTGTTTCTAAATGGCAAGAAATCCCAAAGTTGACAATCGGCATTTTTATCATTAACTTGCTCGATTGTTGTGTCAATCATCTGCTGCTCAACGAATGTGTTTAAAACGCATTACCAAAACCAATCCAAGCTGAGAGAAGAATCTATACTCACATCGAGTGCTGTTCTCGGTCAAGCTTCGAGTTGACCCGTAGAGTGCCGGATGTTCGGTCCAAACGGAATAGATCGTATGTGAACGAAGAGTCGGAATTGTTGAGAAAATAGTCAACAATTCCATTATTTCCAATATCTAGATCCACGGCCGAAACCTATACTAATCACATTTTTGATTTTTCATTGAAATGTCCCACTATTTTCATTAAATTCCTTAAATGTGTTGTACATGGAGCTTTTAGACCGACCTGAAGAATTTCTCCATGTTACCATGAAGACCTGGACCGGAAAAGATATAGAAAAAAAGATATTGTTATTTCTACAAGACTATCTAAAAAACAAGGGACAAAGTTACGGATGTTGTTCAGTCTCACCAATACTATCGCCAAATCCAATTTCCGGATTTGCGGGCGCCTATTGAACGCGGTATGTAATCTCGTAATGTCAAACCATTTACTATTGGAGGACTGTTCGTAGCACAACATTTTGAAAATGTTAACTTAAAATCACCTGCGTGAAAGATGTGCCCACTGGTATATCCTCAGGAATCGAAACTGTGTAGTTTCCTTTGGAGAACCTTGGTGCATTGTCATTTACTGGAAAACAAAAAGCGATTTCCGTAGTATGCTTTGTAAATCGCTTTGTTCGCCTTAATTTGAATGTTTTCTGGAGGAGTTGAACCACTTTTTTTTCACTAATACAGACAAAAACAACAAAATGTCTCGATGAGAAAGTTGCGATCCATCTGAAACCAGTCTGAAATATGAAGGTCCTTTTGTTTTTACATGCTTATCTTAGGGTTTCAGGTTTTCCCTAATCTATCTTTTTTGTATTGTAGGACTACAATTTGCTTCCCTCTCCCTTTCCAGTGGCCTATGCGTTCTTGAGCAAAAATCAGCATTGCTATTTACCCCACATGCAACGTTCTTTAGAGATTATGCAAATCACAATCATGTTATTAACCACACTATGAAGTCGTTCTTCTCCAAACAACCCCGCACGAGTGTGGTTTCCGCTGCGGGACTGCGCAGAGACAGAAAGATACTTAGGTAAGGATTGCTTGGTGAGGAGAGAGCAAGACACAAGAATAGCCTCAATTTTCGACAGCTGCTCGCTCCACCGATGATTATTTACGGAAATTCGCAGGACAAATCATTTCTGTCTGCTCCTATTCACCATATAATTCTCGACGAAGGCTTGGAATTGCCTTTCTAAGACGGATTTCGTCTTCGCACATAAAACCGGCACTAGTATTTGATGAATAGAAGTGAAGTACGTAGTATACGGAAAGATCAACTCTAAGAATTAGAAGGTGGAAGCTTGAATGACCAAGAGCGAATTCATGTAGACGCGCATAGGATTTATACTACCGACTCCGATCGTTGGCTCTGATGGAGACGAAGACGTCGAAACTTTAGCAGAATGAAAATTGCTTATCAACCTCGTGTAAACTTATCAAAAAAAAAGAATACATGCATAGGTTTTGTTTGGACTAATTATTCAGTATAACTGAACAGTAGAACTCCTTCATGAGCTACTCGAAGATAAAGTTCTCTGACCATTATATTCAATTTTCAAATCTGTAACTATAATCTATAGAAATATCCACCCTGAAAAGAAACTTAATCTTTGCCTTAGACTTATACAACGGAACGTGTAAGACGATAAGAAGCTTCTGAAATTCTACAAACAATCCTTCATGCATTTCTGTCCATGGCAGGAATTAGAACTCCTAACAGGAGTTAAGATACATAGCATTACAAATCTCAATAAAAGTGTTGCAAAACATTTTATGCAAAGCACTGAAATAATTCTTATTTTTAAAATCAACTACTTCTCTTAGAACCATACAAACTGTTCCACTGTAACAAGTATTTGGAAGAGAAAACGTATTAGCTACATACCGTCGTCTACGATTACTTCCAACTGCATGGTGCTATTTAGTGGAGGAACGGCTGCGTCACTGACGGTCACCGTGATCAGGTAACTCGATTTCATCTCACGATCTAACGGTTCCTTCAGAATGACAAGGCCCGTCTTGTTGTCAACGAGGAAAACGTTAGAATCAATCGAATAGGTCAGGTGAGCATTCGCGCCTCGGTCCGAGTCCTTCGCCTGAATGATAACTTCAAATCATGAATAAGCACTGGAAAAAATCGAGTTGGAAAGGGATCAGCTTCGAAAATAAAAAATTAAGGACTCGAAATCAGTCATGAATTTATCACTCTTACGCCTCATCTGATTACTCGAAGCATGAAAAGCAAGCAGACCACGACAAAGAACCAATATATTCAGAGAATTTTGAAAAGCTCAGCTTTACCCATATAAAAAAATTTGAAAATCGAAATTGTAACCATGTACTCCATTCTGAGTGTATAGGACACAAGGAAATAAAGGCGAGGATTTTGAAGTAATAGTCACTATCATCGCACACAAATTCAAAATATCCGTGCGTAAAACTCTTAAAGCGCTTTGGATTAATTCAAAAAACCAAAAAAGGATCACAAGAAGGAGTGTCTCATTACCATGCGTGACGCCGCCGCATGCCAGGCTGATTCTTTGACCTGAGCCAGGCACATTTTCCGTCTCCACCAAAAAAAATGAGAAGCTTAGAAAGAATGAAATAGTGAGTGTTAAAAAAAGCTATTTGTGATACGAATAAACATTTACGAGTTAAATTTTATCTGCCCAAATTATTAAAGTGCTTGACTGGATGGATTCGATGTCATTGCGACATTTCCATGCTCCGTAGAAGGCCAAACTGCTGAAACGTCAGCTATTCCCTACCAATAAATACTGTAACAACTACCTCGTGTTGCTTTTCAAAAAAAAGAAAACAACGATTTACTTTTATCGTTGTGACGTGGAATCCGATGGGAGAGTCTTCCAAAACATGCCCCGCGAATAGCTGTTCGGTGAAATACGGTGGAGAATTCACATCCTCTACAATCAGGTTCACGTGACAACGGCCTTGCAAGCCACCCTAAAATCCTATTCTGTGATTCGTTCATTGTGTGTTCAGTCTTTCTCACATTTTGATAGACAAGATCTTTTAACTAAGTCTCCTAATTCGTCTGCTTTCACTATTATACTATCCTTTTACTATCCTTATCCAGCTTGTGCTGCCCATATATTTCATCCCAAATAACGGCTAACCTGATCGGTTGCAGACACTTCCAGCTTTATGACGTGATCAGCGCTATGTAGTTTTCCAGATACTGTTAGTAATGCACCCTGTATCAGCAGTGATTAGCGTTTGTAATGATCAGTGTAGAAAACGGTTGAAGGAATGAAATCCTTTCGTAAATAAGATCAATGATCAGAAAATTTGCATTTCAAAATCTTCCCTAACCTGCTCACCAAGGTCAATTAAGGAGACCACATCTTTGTCGATTTGTTCAATTCGGTACACGATTTTTTGCTCGGCATCCTACGAATCATTCGCTTTATTATAGAAGAAATAGTACATTTCATACAGTAGTATTTTTTTCGTGTATTGAAAAACATCGGTGCCTCAGCAATAAGCAAAATGAGTGGTTAAAAAATAAATGATAGGTCTAAGAATCTCGCTTGACTAAAACCTTATAACTATTTCCCATTGGTGCTAAATGGATACTTTGCTAGTGCTCCTTGAGCTACTCGATTATTAGTTAATGAGACTAATGGTGATACAGCATGGCTGATTGATATAACAATGAAAAAGGCTGCGACAAAGAGCAAAATGGAACCGAGCATCACCTCATCGCCAGCTTTTAGAGTGATAATTTGACTGCCTCGAGGCGTTTCTTCGGAGAGACTAATGTTGTACTCCTGCTGGGGGAACTTTGGAGCGTTATCGTTCACATCTTTTACAACGACAGTGATTTGGGTGCAAGAAAAGAGAGACGGACTCCCTAGGTCATTCGCGCACACCTGAAAATGTCAAACAAGGAAGAAATACCGTAAAATCTAAAAGAGACATGAATAATATAACAGAAGAAATTAAAATCTTAAGAAAAAACTACGACAAATGCCAAAGGAATATAGTGTTCTATAGAGTCAGCATTGTTTTCACCTTAAGTTCATACTCTGCCGTCCTCTCGCGGTCAAGTGAGGTTGCCGTTCGTATGACACCCGACTCTGGATCGATATAGAAATCAAGAGCCCTATTGAGAGAGTATCTAAAAAAATGTCTAGCAACAATTTCGAATTAAAACATGAAATGGTTCAGATCTGAATACTCTACTTCTGTGATGAATGGTTGGTTTCTGTAAGAACTCGAAACCGTAATACAGCAAGGTTTGAGCTTTTTTCTTTAACATCTTACTACCCTCACACGCTTGTAACTGACCTGACGACTCCGTTGTCTCCAGAGTCTTCATCAATGGCGTATACCCTGCCAACTTCATCTCCAACTGCCATGTTTTCCTCAAGGAAAACTTTCTTCTGCGAAGCAATGAACATTGGTGCCTGCAAAGGCGAATTTCTGAAATCAAATTTGGAAAATAGAGTGCAGGATAACAGTTGAAATATTTCGGGCTAACATGATCATTGATATCGATGACGTAGAGAAGAAGGGTGACCATACTGCTCAGGGCCGGCTGTGCACCATCTTTCGCCCTCACCAAGACGGCTATCGGGGAACTTCGTACACTTAGGCGCTCGCGAAGCACAACCTCGCCGGTGGAATAGTCGACTGTGAGCGGAACGGAAGATGTAGCAACAATGCTGTAGTGTACTTTGCCTAAACGTATTGTTCAAACTCTGAACGGCTTGTATTTCGATGAACAGTCCTGGGGGAACTACAAACACGCTCGAGGTCTTCATCCCGAAGGTGCGAAATACAAAACTAGAAGCTGTGATGAAATACTTCGGTTAGTGCATGTTATTTAACGATACAGTAGCAATGTGTTCTAAACCCGACTGTTCACGCTTGTACTGAGCTCTTAAGACAGTAGCTGAGCTATAAGGTATTTAAGTTTTTATTTCATATCCTTAGTACTGAGAAAGTGTTACTGACGTAATGCGATTAGCACATATGGGGCAAGAATTTCTGGCAGAGATGAATAACGAAAGTGGGTATGTCATTTTCTGGAGCAAAATTTCATACCAACATAAATAGCCTGACAGCGGATAGGAATTTCGAATGGAATTTGACACTACGATTGTTTTTAACTGTTGTTAGTTCTAGAATGTTAAAAAAATGAATTGAGATCGGGTGCAAATATAAAAATGGTGAATACTCCTATAACTATCCCCGAAGGCAAAGCCAAGTCCTCGACTGGTACAGTGGATAAAACATGAACCCCAGGAAAGTGTAATCGAGAGTTCGGATTCCACCTGAGATTTCAGGTTTTGCTCATAGTTCAGCATTATTATAGTTATCTGAGAATGTATTACCCAGGAAATGGAACAAAATGCACAAAACGATCAGATTTAATCCACTTACCATTGGCCCCATTGTCCTTATCTGTGGCCCTCACGTATGCAACTGTAGTTGGTAGGGTAACATTTTCCATTACAGTGATGTTGTAGAATTCCTAAACAGTTATTGTTCACAAAGTACGTGGATAAAACATTGCTGAAAACAATCAAAGCTTAGGTCAGCAGGTCACTATGAAAACTAAACGGAAATAAGAAGACAATGAACAAAATGGTGAGTCAGCCAGTACTTGTTCGAACATTGGGACATTGTCGTTCACATCTGTTATGCCAATCTCTATCAGCGCCATGCTCAATCTTGGAGGGTCTCCTCGATCGGTAGCGATGACATCGAGCCTGGAACACCTAGTGGTTGAGGAATAAGAACTGTGTGCTAGGTATCAGTACGAAACGTCTAGAATAACTAGAAACGAGAAGATCAGAAGCTTTCCCAAGTAGGTTAATAGTTCAAAATATGATTAGACTACCTTATCAATGGGAGAGTTTCTCTGTCTAGAGAAGCTGCTGTTTGAATCACTCCAGACTTTGTATTGATTGACAACAGCTCATGTCCTTCGCCTTTCCCCAAGCTGTAAACGATTTCCCCATTTTGTCCAGCATCAAGGTCTCTCGCGAACACCGATAACACAGTGGTTCCAATCTGAAATTGGGAGAATCTACTTAACGGAAACTTTTGTTGCTTCAATTCTGTGTCTTAACTTCCTGCTCAATTCAAATCAAATCGCAAACTAATGCATTTGTGCAAATGAATGGTACTGCTAGCTTTCCAACACTCTAAAACTTCTTTTGATATTGTTTGGAGAAATTGTTTCTACCGTGATTGTCCTAACTGTCAGATTCAAAGAAAATTAAATGAGATCGAGAGACTTGTAGAGAACTGAATCCAAGCAGTCATTCCCAAGAGCAGTGGTAGAACAACGGCCACTGCGGGCAAGAAAACATGGCGCGGACACAGAAGTGGAACCAATCAAGTCGTAACTGTTTTTGATCATGCAGTATACCCTTTTAAAGCTTACTTGACCCTGCCTTATTCCGCATCATCCGATGTTCTCTCGTACATATTCCGACATGCGTTAATTATCGATGCTCCGTGCATATAGTCGAGATATTGTTCTCAGTGGGTGATTGATGGTTGGTAATAACGATAATTGAAGTTGCAGACCTTTGCCTTCTCTCGACTGCTATTTGAAACTGCGAGGGATCAGAACATGCATGAGGCATACATGAAAAGCACATACACGTACACCTACACATCAGTCCATTCTTTCAGAATTTATTTGTACTCGTCCACTTCAAGCAGTTGTATTAACCTATGTCTACAGGCATTACTACTTTGAAGAAGACAGAAGACCATTTTTTTCACCTTCGAAATGGAAACATTTATACTAAATCGACCACTATCCGTTAAAGAAAATTCAGGAATGACGTTTGCAGAGGTCGTTGGATGGAAAATGCACACATGTGCTGGCGATGAATGCTCCTGCGGCTTGTAATTACTCTCACCTGGCTACAACACCATCGATTAGCAAACAGACCGTTGTGACACCACGAACCACGGTGGGATACAGGTTGAAGCATTGTTACTACAATTGTAAAGAAGAACGGTGGACCCTCACTTTTCAAATGCTTTTATGGGATTTGAATTCTAGGTAGATCAAAGGGAGATTTAGCTTGTGAAGTTGGCTGTCAAATGGTTTTACAATTACTAAGCAAACAATGAAAAAATAAATTTTTAAAGAAGAACTGAGTAATTGAAGAAGATTTCATTCTTAAGTTTTGGGTATGGCCAGAAATCAACACAGCATATCCTCGAGGCAATGAATTCCTGGTTGCGCGTTTTTGCTTGCAATTTTAACCAAGTGTTGGCTTCGAAATCTGAGAACAAATTATATAGATAACGCGGAGGCAAAAGCTGTACACTTCAAATTATATGCATGACTTTAATCATAAGTTATTCATAAAATAAATAAAGGAGAAAGCTCTCGGCGTTGATGTACGTCCAGTTTAGTTTGAAACATCAAATATCAGATGAATCGTGTCGCGTAGTTATTTTTTTATTAACTGCCTATTCTTTTTTCATGGCACAGTACGATGCGAAATAAAACCACAGCGATGTTGAGGTATTTGCAAAATCCCGGACCGCAGGTGTCGCCGGTGAGATTCGAACCTACTATTACCATTTCCGTGGAGCTGACGCGTTCAATACCACACCATGCGGGTCCTTCGTTTGAGCTTTCTCTCAACAATCTCTTTCGTTTCAAAATGTCGAGCATTCAGCAACCACAGTTGCGAACGCATTATTCGAACAAAAAAGTCGAAATTTTCATAACGTTGGAAGAAGCTATTGAAACGGTACCGAAAGTTATTCGAACGATTAAAATGACAGCTGGGATAAGATTTCGTGGCTACAACGCGACATTACCACCTTATGGTATCCAAATCCCAATGATCCACAAGACCCCGCCTATATGATCAATACGTGTCATTGTCATACACCTGCCTAATCGGATTAGCGCAAGTTAAGTGTACCTCTTCAATGTTCGTGGCCGTCGAGTTAACGTAATGGCTAAGCAGACCAGAAAATTGCATCTATATCGGACTTCCTACACGAGAATGTTACCACAATTATGCTCATTTCAAAGGCAGGCAGCGCCTAAATGAGCGATGTGGGTGACGAGCACACAGCGCCGCACCGACCTGACGGGAGGCGGCCGGCGGCGAGTCGAACTCACGACGTAGCTCAGTGCCTAATGCGCTAAACACTCGACATGTCAGGGTTTTTTCGAGGTCCCCGGTCTGAGACACACCCTATCAACAGTGCGATCTTAATGAATGGTAAATTGAAATCATGGCATGGAAAAAGTTTAATGTTTCTTGGAGCCTTCGAGTAGGTAACTTACTCAGAGAACTTCTTAAAGAGTGTTTTTTAATACTCTTATGTGAAATAAAAGTAACTATTACGAAATTACGAAAAGGCGCCGTGAAAAGTAGGTCTGCGAACAAAAGCCCTAGCGTTTTTTTTTTTTAAATTAAAGGATGGAATTGATCAGAATCATGACGTCAGAGTGTAAGCCACACCGAAAAGGGATTAGTGGAATTGATGGACCAGTAGTAACTATGAATAAGCCAAGAAAAATTTACTAGCGGAGAATTCAATTGGAAGAAAATTCACAGTGAATGATGAACAGAGTGATGACTCAATATTTCGATAACATTTCAGACTCAGCAGATCGGTAGTGACCAGCACTAAGGACATCACGAAATACGCAGAGGGAAAGAAACTCATCGGAAATGGTGGGCTTACCGGTGCATCTTCGCGAATATCCGCAAAATAGGAATCCTTCTCGAAAATCGGGCTGTTGTCCTGCACATCGAGTACGTCAATTATCACTGTGGTGCTGGAAGACACCGTAGGATCCAGTCTCTCGTATGCAGTCACCTTCAACACATGCTTGTCGAGAATTTCACGATCCAGAGACTTAGCGAGACGAATTTCACCAGATATCTGAACAAAACTCACATGAGGTGAAATAATTCTTCTCGTCGTTTCATTATAATTTCAGTATTACTTCAGCATTTACACATGTGCTGTTGTTTGTGTCAAGATTTCACTCATTTCCACTCCACGGGATCGTTAACAAATTTCAATAAGCCTTAAATGTAATCGACCTTCCCAGCATTTGCAACTGGAAGGTTTCTTGTTATTTTTTGTTATTTGATATTACCGTGTCGAGAGTGAAGATATTCTGAGATCTTGAATCCTGAGGGACAGCCAGTGAGTAGTAGATTGGATGACTGGCAACATGAGTGGCATTCACTGTCTCCACAAGAGTTCCGGGAGGTAGTGACTCGGCAAGTTGCTTGATGTAACTGCACAAAGTGTAAATTCATGAAAAATAAATGATTCTTTATTGAAATGTCTCAAGTGTGGCCATTTCTCATAACTACCTGGCTTGCTGGAAGTGAATGGTGGTTGGGTGGGGATTTCTCCTCCTTAGCCAACGTTTAAATCGCCTTCGCTTCGAAAACACAGGGTGACCAAGTTCGAATCGGCCCGTAAGTCGTTTCTCCCCACATTCGATGGAGTAGTTGATAAATACAAAAGTGGAATAGAAGCAAAATTTTTGCTTAGCGTATATCAAACCCGACTCATCTACGGAAATCTGATCAGAATGCACATCATGTAATTGTGAACAACTCATCCCTGTCGGCCATTCGAATATTGGCTGACCCGGATGCAGACATGGTGGTTTGGAAATGGCAACCCAGTAGATGTCGTTTAAATGAGGGACACAAGAATAGCATTCAGGTGCTTGTCCAAGAACGGCCGATAACTGTGCCAAGAATAAACTTAAGAGAGCCATGCTTCTGGTGAGTGGTCGGAGTACAGAGGATGCAGCCAGCCGCCTCTTATTTAGACATGAAGCGGATGGAGGCGGGGCAAGCTGACCAGCATGGAGATTAGGTGGCAGGTGGCAACTGATGAGGCAGCATGGGATCCAGGAGGGTCAAAATGCAGAGGAAACAAGCAGAAAGGCATAGATCTTTCCTAGGATGTGAGAATACCTAACTTCGTGATGGTAAGGAGCTTTCACTACCAGTATGTTTCCTATTAAACCTAGTGTTTCCTATTAAAAAGGTGTTCCTCGTTGATCTGTAAGAATCGCCCCGATAGGCAAAGCCGGAATGATTATGTGGGCATTTCTTCTACAGGAACACTTGCAAGGCATAGCGATGTATTAGTTCGGTGTAATAGAGTTCTGCAATCTGAAAATGGATTGTATGTCACCGACTTTACTCTGTATGTAAACCACCGTGATTTGGGCGTATTTGTGCTCAGAGACTACAAATTACAAATCTGCTACGGATTCGTAGGGTTATCTCAGTAGTATTTCGTTATTCGATTTATTACCGTATTTATTCCCATGTGGTGCGCAAGGTTTTCCACAAAGCTATTGGTCACTAATAAAGAGCACAAATAACAGGGTTAAATTTCATACTTTTTTTAAACAGCAATTTCAACGAGGGTGCTGGTCCTGTAAATTGATATTAGCGCCCGCCTCGAGTTTACTGGATAACAGTAGAATTACATGTTTTTTCTTCACAGTTGATCTTAGAACTTGTTGAAAAAACTTGTGAGTAATCGCAGTACGCCGGAATGGGTGCGATTGTTGATCGGCTTCCCTCGGGTTGCATATTTCATTTCGGCAGTCGCTCGAGACTGAGTGAGAACGTCAACACTCATCTTCCCTGGGGAAGGCCAGCGTGGAAGTGACGAACATTGCTCTAATTGGTTTCAAGCATCTGACGACGGAAAACACTCTTCATCTACTTCTTCACTAAGCACCAATATTTATCATATCTGTTCTTCAATCACAAATGATTCCCGGTACGTTTTCAAAAATGGGAAAACGACTTTACCCACCGCAATGACGTCGAGATATTTGCACGGTTCCGGCTCCAATCCAGATTCAAACACTCGATCACCCTTTCTGGCGTCTCAAGTGTTACCCCAAGCACTACTCAGGCGTTTATTTTGCATTTTCCTTTCTATTTTCTCACTGTGGTTACACTTCACATGATATCTTCTTATGAAGAAGTATTAAGCAGTAAATAAAATTTTTATTCGTCCTAATTTGGTTTAACCAACAGCTAGCAATAAAAAGAAAGATGATGGTAAGACTAGAAATCAATGGTTTTAATATTACGATTAAAATCCTTCACAGCGATGCTTTACGGTAACTCATATTACATTAACAATAACGAAACTGTAATGGCACGTATAGGATAAAGGATAAAGGATAAAGCTCTCGGCGTCGATCAATCCCTGAGGGATGCGTCATGCATTAGACTTCATTGAGCATCGATGGAGGTGATTGAATGCATATCTGGCCTTTACAACGACTCGCGGTGGCCTGCCGATGTATCGAGCCAGTGCTGCTATCCTCCCAGACGAGTCTGGTATCAATTTGACGACCCCGGAGGGATGGAAGGCTGGGTGGGCCATGAGCGCAAGAATCGATTCCAGTCCGTGCCGCAGTGGAGCCTCCAACCACTGCGCCGCACGCCCCCCTGGCACGTATAGGAAACATTAGAAAAAGGTTACATATTATCTTTACCTGAGCCAGTTCGACTTAGAAAAAGTCGCAACACTTCTTGATTTGGACCATTCTTACAAGTGTGCCAGCAAGCTAGTGTAGTCATTGACGCAATAGATGCAATGGACCCTTTGACCTGAGCAAAGAATTGCTCAAACCTGTTAATGAACTGTGTCCTAATTTTCGCAGAAGAATCAGATGGCACTATGTGATCAAAACTTCAAAATTGCAGAGACGTGGAAGCTCACGTTAGATCGTGCAAGGAAATACAGTGGTCGTAAAGTTTATAAACGTAGGGTCGGGGAGCGGCTTTTCCATTGAATTGTAGTGAAATATTTTAGTAATCCATATGGTCTCCATTGTGACCCATGGTCATCTTAGCCGTTGAAATTTAGCGACCACCAAGGGAACCGATACATTTTAATCTTGAACGGGAACCTACCACACTTCCAACAAAAGATGGTTGCTTTCTGCTATTTTTAAGTATTCTGTACCATATGAGCGTTTATAACCGATACAACTGCTACTACCGTTTCTTGCATTGTTCAAGTTAACTCACAGCTACGAAAGCAACAAGAATATTCAAACTGGGTGGTCCAGATCCGACAAAGATCGCTTTCTAGGTAGAAATTCTAGTGAACATACTGTGAAGATGACTGACAAACAAGAGTGGAAGATTTAAAATCATTTCCTACCAATTCTACCCCATCTGGCACACTCCTCAATTACGGTGAGATCCGTGCACACCTGGAGAACTCTCCAATTAAGGACAGTTCCGCCCGCAAAAGAATCATCTGCAGTGTAAGATCATTGACAATCAAGTACATCACCAGAACGACATTGACTAGCTTCAGTTCTCAATTGCCAGACGTTCTGTGCATCGAAAAGCTACCTATGTAGTGAATAATAGTAGTTAATATCGTTCGTTTCAGTATTGCATTATTATAAAATTACAAAATTATTGAAAAATTCGTGCCGACTATGACAGAGCGCTTTTTCAACTCCATGTAGTGGCTTATTGTCTGATGGTGCAGATCGAATATGAATACGAAAATGAAGTAATATCAAAGAAGTTTTAAGCAGAGATGTGGTAAAATTCTAAATCGTTATAACACCATGCGTCTGTGAAGGTCTGTTAAGAGGAATTCTTTTCGAAATGGTACCGAAGAGGAAATTCCTCATTTTCTCTATATAATGTTGTATTGTAGACCTTACATGGGTTTCTAGATGAATGTTTGCTGTGACTAACGATTCGGCACCATCATCTCCTTCAGAGCGACGTAGATTCAAAGCGAATGTCCAGAGCAGGCGCTCCTCGCGAAGTGGATCGTTTTAGACGTCGTGTGAAATCGAATACGTCGCACCAGTGGAGCACCGTATGAATGAAGTAGCCTTACATCCTGTACTTTTTTTTTGTTAGACGCTTTTATTTACTATTAGCTCTCCTTTACCTTATCAATTAGTCATTTCACTTTTCAAATATGGCTACACGTCAGCGAACTCGTAAGGCCTTGCAAGCTTGTGATAATGGGGTGAAGTAAAAAAATACTCTTTCTTCATCTTATTTGAACTTCATGAATATTTCACTCTCCAGATCACTCAAAGTAAATCTTTGCAAAGCACATTCGGTTTCTGAAGTACTTCGTCTCCACAGTTTCTTAATAAGGTTATTTTAGGCGAAAATAACAAAAAACGAGTGAAGACGTTTAAAAACTGGTAGAAAATCACAAAATTAAAGTTGGTCCATCTAGTAGATAGTCTTGCTCGCGGTGAGATATGCTAGTTGCAGCTGTGGAGGTACATTTCTATGGAGACAAAAAACGTTGGGAGACGACGAAGGTATAAATACGTCTTGGGCTTCTTCCGGATCGATGGTACGTTTTCAATTTTGTGATTGCGTTTGCCATGGAGGTTCGTTGCCGCTAGGCGTCATAAACGTATCCAATTCACGCGCGAACACCAGCCGGCAATATCGCATCTACCCAGCGTTAATTAAAGGAATGAGTGACGGGCATCTATCTCCTCCTTCAAAACTCTGATCCATTCTAGACAGCGGTACTGTAGGGCAGCAAGTCGTAGAACTGGATCCTGTCACATTTCAACATGGACATTTCTCGGAATGAGAAACGCGAACGAATAGAGTAACTCTAAAGTCATTGAAGTTTTTTGATTGTTTAGAGTTAGAAGCCATATTCATGTCTTCTTTTTTCGTTTCATTACACTGCGGATGCGATCTTATTTCTTGATTGATTTCTTCTGTTTTCTTTCGTATGCGTGTAATCATATTCACGCATGTGCGGGGGTTGTGCCCGGATGTATATGGATTGTATCTTACGCATCGATTCATACTAAGCCTGCAGATGACTAAGTGTATCAGCGAGAGCAGAGGCTTTGCCGGTGCCTACTCCAGCTGCTCGGTGATTACAGGTGTACCGGTGACTTATACAACCGATGAAAAAATGCAATTCAAGAGAAGTGAAGGAGAAAGATGATAAAAAACACCCCAGCAGGTGCATTTCGCTTGGATGTATTGCGTGTGTAGGTAGTACAAGTCCAAAGCAGTGAGCTCATAATTCTCCCAAGTATCTCTGCGAATATTCCCATTTATCCGATTGTTTCTGACTTATTCTGAATTAGCTTCAAATCGTAGACAGACAGACCTACGTGTGCACCTTTTTCATTATGAAAAACTTTCCTTGTCTAATGATTCGAAAATCTATTTAAATGTCCAGATGGCAAGAAGAATATTTCGTTCACAATTTTCTTCTTATTTAGTGATCGCTCTTTGTAGGCAATTCACTTCAGACCACGTCCTTCTTGATGTATCACCTTATGAAAACTGTGGAGTAACCAGAACGTAATCAAGCACGAATCCTTAAAGCAGTAGGCTTGACAGAATTATGGCTAGAGCCGGCCCTGGCGCCATTTTGAGGAGAATATGGGTCGAAAATCTCATTAAAGCACTGCCCTTCAATATACAACCTTTTGACATTGCTAAAAATGAGAACTATAAATGGCAGTGCAGTTAAGAACGAAGAAATGTGTTCAAACCCACATTAGCTTAAGTGAGAAACTATTGCACTTCGTTTTCCTAACTAGCGAGTCTTCCTTGCTGCGAGTTTGTTTGACTCCTTATAAGAACTCAGTGCTTAGGCAAAATGAAGGAACGATACACGTTTGAAATAGCTAACATAGCTTGAGGCTTGGAACCTCACTATGATAGGATAGTAATTTCTTCTGAAATCAGTGTCACTACCAGATACAAATCAATGCGCAGAGCAATAGATATCGAAAAAACAGCCGATTGAAAAGAATTGTTATAAAACGAGTGGGCGAATAGGCTCACTGGTAACCATGGACTGTTCTTTGATCGTTTTAGAACATGGTCGGAAGGTTTCACTGCGAATAGCGGTAGGAACCATACGCTTGTAGGCATTTGTAGGAAAGATCCACTTGAGGAAAGAAATCCTTAGGAGACGTTGTCCTAAAGAAGAGACCTAAAATTAAGTGGTTGCAACGTATTGCTTTCAAATTGTGTTCATTGGCCATATTCTTTCTCATAGTTTCGAGGCAGCAACATGGTCTGTGGCATTCAGGGTTGAGGAAGCATTGGGTTCAGCATTATTGCATTTAGTCTACCATAGAGCTAGCAGTGTTGCAGTTGATATTATCATGAATATACAGGAGCGTACGGTTTTTCCTTGAAGCGAACATGACGCCATGCAAGACACGCCTCCATTTTTCTGTTTATTCGTAAGAAAGTGTGTTGTACCCGAATAGAAACCAGAAACTAAGCGAAATCTAAAAATACTTTTAAACGAAGTTTTAAAAACCATACACCATCGAATTTTATCAGTAAATAAGTTTATCTTATTCACGTAACATGTGAAAGCACGTGGCAGTGCGTTCCTTCCTCTAGTGCCGGCAAATTGCTGCCGGACTTGTCTGGGGGGTAGTAGCACTGAATTGGTTCATTGGTAGGCCACACAATTCATTGTGCAGGTCAGATAAGCATTTTGTCACATCTGCGATGTTTGATGAAGGCCAATGCAAGACATATCTCCCAGGGATTGATTAATGACGGACGCTTTACCCTTTTTTTTCCTTTACCAAGTGATAGGAATGTCTTTATTTCACATTTGTACAACGAAAATGCATTCAAGTATTCTGTGCCATGTTGGGAATAAGGGTGGAGCATGTGCAACCCAGTTCTGTATTGTTGTCAAACAAGGGAAAACTTAGGAATACATGCCTGTTCATAATTTTTCAGATTTATATTTGGATAGTTTGCGATTTATTGAAATTACTATAAATGCTTCACTCCGCTGTTGTCTTGCATTTGTAAGGTGTAGTTACTCAAGCTTTGGCCCAAGTCTGAATGAGCATGAATCCGTTGAGCGATCGCATGTAATAGATAGCTAAACAGGGAGCCGATCCGTATCCAAGCAACCGCTATAGAATTTGCTTCGTTTGTCGAAATGCGATTCGAAGGTTGCGTATCCTGTAATACGTTATGTTATGAAAGACTATGGAGGGTTTATCATCCAAAGAGGCGCATTCATTCTCGAAATCGCATGTGAATCATTCCTCTGTATTTCATTAGAAATCGGCCAACTACATCTATTCATTGCTTGCTAAAAGAAGTTTCAATCTGGCCTTGTACACATTAAGGTTCCCACTACTGTTTGATACTTAACGCTTTCTATTTAGGGTTTGTAAAGCAATTATATGAATAACGTGAAAATGGTTCTCATCCATCACTGTACAAGTTGCTTTGAAACTGGGTTTTTTCACGACTGTGAGTTTAGAGTGACTTTCCTAAAAGGTCATCATATTCATCGGTGATGGGATGGACACTGCAACGGTACCGAGCACATAGGTTGCTAAGGAAGAGTGGATAAGAAACGCTCCTCTTCGTGAGCGTTTGTTTTTCAAGATCTTTTCTTACTCCGGATCCTGTAGACTGAACATTAGGGCGAAGGTAGTAGGAAGTGGAAGCGAACGACGTTCTAAGTCGCTTATTTGTTGCTGATTGCATCATCTGTATCACCTGTAGTTCCGCTGATTGGCAAGTGAGTCGAGCGCGCACCAAGAAATATTACACTTCACCTTATCGTTTTCAAGAGTAGTCCAATGGTTTCTTTTTTTTCTCTAGGGGCTCGTTGAGCATCATGTCTTTCTTCTAGGTATTTCATGAAGAACTCTGACCATCGAGTCGGTGATTTTCCTACAGTAGGTTTGGCATCTCGAGAAATCCAGTAACTAACGGCTCCTGACGATCGGTGTCTTTCATACACCTTACTTGTCCAGCCCACATTATCTTCGTCTGTTTACAGTACAGAACGACATCTTTGATTTTTGATCGTCGACGTAGATCGGAGCTTTGGATCCCTTTCCCTACTTTCTTGACACGAGATACTCCTAGTATCGTCCTTTTGACTGCGCGCTCGATAACACAGAGTAATCTTTCATCCTGCTTACGCAGCGACCATGTTTCTGACACGTTCGTTAACGAAGAAAGCAGTCGAAAAGGTGGGCACGGAGTCGGGCGTTCTTTGTTCTCTTCACTACATCCTCGATACTCTTGAAAGCTTTCCAAACCGCTCGTTTTCTTCTTCTCAGCTTTGGAGCTAAGTCGTTCATCATATTGATTTCCAACCTAGACAGACATAACTGGAGCTTTGGAGATATTCGAACAACTAACTAAGCAACTAACTTGAGCAGCCAATCCAGTGTGATTACGAGGATGGGCGGATGCTTATTCAGGTGTTCAGATCATATCCTGTCTAGGTGTGGTGCTGTTCGATTTTTCACCGACGAAATGGCATGTCGGATTTCGGAAGGGGAACCGGCGGTACAACATATCCATTCTCCTTTATTTCATATGACGGGAGATGGACGTGGCTATCGAAGAGATCTGAGTAGTAAACGTGGATGATTTTCTCCATTGTCTTTCTGGACGGTGTTATTGTTCCGTCTGGGCGTCGGAGTGCAATCACCTTGGTCTTGTAATTGGCGAAGCTTCGGCGGGCTTTGCGAATGCTTTTCCCAGCCTCTGCAGCTTCGACCATTACTGCTGCTGTTCTCTCTTTAAGGTCTTCTTTCATCGCCTGTCTGCATTGTTTCGCATGCTTGGACGTTAGTTCGCAGTTGCCTGCAGCTCGTGCGAGTCCACGCTGGCGTATTAGCTCGAGAGTTTCTAGAGACAGACGTCTCTTGGTGACCTTCGAACACTCAGCTTTAATGGCGCTAACGTGAAGATGTTGAATGAGCTGATCGTATTCGTCGTCGATGTTGTCGACAACGGCATCCTCCCAACAGCCGACTAATGAGTTGAATAAGTCCCAGTTTGTGGTGGTTCTGGGACTACGGTTTTTGAATTTAGCGGCTTTTTCTCCTTTCCGTAAAAAATAAAATCTTGCACGAAGGAGACGGTGGTCTGATCCCGTGTAAAATTTTGATACAACAGCAACATCGGTTAGGCAAAACTTCCTATTTACTATGATGCAGTCTATTTCGTCATGGTACCTGGAAAACTGGGAGACTCCCGCGTCCAGTTTTGAGGGTGGGGCTTTTAGAATTGCGAGTTGTCGTGGATGGTCTTGGTCGTCACGATAAACTCAATCGGCCGCCCACCCAGTTCGTTGCATTCTAATCCGTGTATCTCAATGTGAACTTCTTCAGACGTTCTTCTCGATCCAATCTTGGCGTCAAATCTCTAATGGGAAGAAGAATGTGCGGTCTTTTTTGTAGAACTTCTCTAAGTCCATATAGATCGCTTCGACTTAGTTTGATGCCGGAGCATAAACAACGAAGGTTTTCGAAACCAGTATTGATCCACATGTCTTCAGTCGTAAACGTCCTGTTCGGGTTGTTAGTTGTTCGAATGAATCGATTTTCAGGAACAAATTCGTGTTCACGAAAACGGCGACGCTGCCCACTCGTCTACCGTCGTATGTTCCGAGAAATATTTCGTCTCCAGTGTCATAAACGGCGTTGAATGGGTAGAGTCGTCTAATCAAAGCCAGGGGATGACGTCGTGCCTTATCCTTCTTGCTTGCATCTTCCATCGAGGACTCGGATGCAAGTGTACGTGCATCGTGGATACAGATCGTCACCATAGTTCTTCGTGATCCAGGCAGCTTCCATTGGGCCTGAGATCTTAGCAGCATCTTCGTACTCGTCCTACCCAACGCTGCGAAATTGAGGCTCTTTCGGGGACAGGGGAATGGGGATCGTTTTTTTTTACTGTGTTTAGCTTTTGATACCTACGTATAGCTTGCTGGGCTCTAAACGTGGAGGCTGGGTATACTCACGGGTAGGTTGCCAGGCTCTACCAGAGTGGGCATGGAGTTTATTTGTTGGAGGCGCCTCCTAACCGCCTCCCATATACTTCGCTGTGATTTGATTGCAGGATTTTGACCGAATTGAGTCGTAGAATACAATCCGCATAAAGTGAGAACGCACTCACACACGCATGCATGAATACGCCTAGCAAATACAGAAAGTATGTGCCAAATCGGCGCAACAGAAACAGGGAGTCCATCCCCTGGATCCACCTGCGTCTCAGGGAAGCAAAGGTTGCTTTTGGTCTGCGATTAACACCCTATCCGCCACCTGGGGATGCGGCATGCAGCCTCTCAAATAACCATCTCGAGATCCCTCGTATGAGGGAGACCCGTGGAGCTGATTGCATAAGTGACGATAACCGTGTGGACTTTTTTATTGCACCGTTTTAAGCTGAGTGTTTTGGGTGCAGCTGGATGCGTTGGTGCTGTACCCTCATATAATCTGTTCTACATGTAACCTGTAAGGCATCGCCCATGGCAGCACTGTTCATCTTCCATGAACACATCTTACCTTCTGTGGTGTTTGTCTTCATATCCATCGTTTTAACTATACGAAATTCTGGAAGTTTCTTTCGCCTCATAGCTTACCATCTGTTCTCAGAACGTTGAACACATTATATTCCTTTCTGATACCTGTTCAATTTATTTCTACCGATCCTTCCTCATTTTGGCTTCTCCAGCCAAGCTTTCTCAAAGTGCACCGCTCGCATCATTTTAATCATTCTTCCGTGTCTGTGCTCATTCTCGATTGACTTTTCAGCGGATTTCTCTCCCTCTTTTTTCTCTTTTTTTGCACCCTTCTTCTTATTCTCTCTCTTCTTCACTTTGCAAAAACATCGATTTCGAAAAACACTGCTTCTTGCTATTTTAGTAGATGAGGTTCTCTCAGGATGTTTTAAAGCAAATTCTGGCTGCTGCAGGAAAAAAACTCACATTCCTAGTGTCGCACATTATGAATATTTCTAAATTGTCTTCAATGTTAATGTTTATCACTGAAGTCGTATTCATTATTGCACTTAGACGCACCCGTTTTCTGAGCATGGTACCGAGTCCCCTGCTATAGCCACGACTCTTCCAGTTGGTGGAAAGGAAGAAACCAGTTTTATTAGATTCTAATGATAGTAACAATTAATATAACAGAATAATAGGATAAGCATCGAGTAGTGGTGTAACTGCGTTAATTACCGAGTAACTCCAACGTGAATCAGTAAAATCTCCATTCGTTCACATCGCGCACCAGAGCAACGAGGTCTACAATGGATCCATCAGCTCGAAATATGAAAACAACAAAAAAAAATTAGCGAATGATTGCTGATGGCACCGTTAAGTAAAATGTTGGCTGAGAAATATGCAAAGCAACAGCCTTTGTGAAGCAGCGGTTAACACGTGAGCCTCTGGAAAGGGTAGCCACGAGTTCGAATGTGGCTTGTGGACCGTTTTGTAAGTGTCTTAGCATCATAGTGGTTGTATTTGACATCACACCCGGTTGTGAAAAATCGTAGTAGGCATTAACTAAAAAGCTAACATAAAAACAGCCTCACATATTTAGTTTAACGTCATCCATTTTTGGTTTCTTTGACAGAAGATATCAACAGGAAGGTTTTCGCGATCTGCCATAGCATAGTTCACTCAATAACATTGGGGTGACACTGCAGTTGACAATTACTACAAGCAACAAAAGTGATAAATAAACAAATGTGTTCAAAAATAAATAATACACGCTAATGAAGTGAGATTCTCTACTTTTCACTCCAAAAATGTTGAAACTTATGCAAACTCCATGTTCATGTCATTTTTAGTGCTTCGTTTCATGAATTTCAAAATGTTTTCGTGTTATCCCATTGTCAACCTTTACGACAGAATGCCTTGGTTGCCTAAAGCTAATGTAACTGCTTCGTCTCAGTAAATATTTTTATTCGTCTAAAGACATTGTCCATCGTGCTTAACCCTTTGGATTATCCTGCTTGCTGACGTGGCCAAGCCACGTACCGTGTTCTCTGAAACTTATTGACGTTAACCGAAGGGCTTGTGTGAACGAAAATGCGATGAGGCAACAAGCAGTGTCCTTACAAAGTTACGTGGAAGAAATAGGCCCACTTATCTTCAATTCATTACGCTTTTACGGTATCTGTTTTCAAAATTTTTAGGTTCTTCATTTCTTGCGATAAGAATCTTGCTCCTAAAAGATGTGTTGATTCAGATGTTTGATCACACTAGTAGGACACAGTCCTACAATAGGAGAGATCCAATTCTAAAGACGACAAATGAGTTTGTAGAAACTTCAGACCTCTCAAAAACCTACTGTTCTTGAGATTTTATGTCGATGAGCTTAGATTTTCTTCAGAATTTCTTCTAAGGTGAGGAGTGGCATGTGCCACAACTTATATTATCCTTGTAGTTATTAACCCACAATCTATACTGTAGAACAACACCAAGTTGGAATAAAATAGCCGTTCTGATTTCCATTTTCGTGTCTTGTACGTGAGCTTAGAACCTGCATTGGTCCACATTATTTCTGTTGCAAATGTTCCGCTCAATTCCTCGTCGCTGAATGGTTCGATTGTGGCCTAGTTTATCATGACGACACCTCGATTTCCATTCGTGCTTTATTAATTGATTTGCTAAGCAACGGTTCATCTCCAGTTCCATGAATCGATAATTCAATTTGATAACGCAGCTTGTGTTTTCTGTAATCGCTCTTTAGTCGTCCCTTTCAGTCTAATCATTAACTGTGACCTTTCTCTAATCGCCTTTTCCAATGCAGCATTTACTTACTGGTCTCTTTCAGCGTTACCATATGTATAGATCTTTTGGTACTAGGAGAACAAGATTTTTCGTTTCTTTTGCACCACATGGTATTTCTATGGAACTTACTCTAAGGATTGGGTCTCTTCTGGGCCGTCTGAAGTGCTTCCATACAACACGAAGACTACTTGTTGGAGGCCACTCAGAACCACCTCCGACGCAATCCCATTCACTTGATTGCCTTTTTTTTTTCTCCTGCATTTATACAGGGTATATAATCTGCTTGTGCTGTGTCAAACCTAAGTACGCATATTGGTTAAGTTCATACGGAAGGTGTAAGACAGAAATGTGCCGTCACTGAGACAGCAGTTGTTTCACTTAATTCATCCTCGACTGCATCGACATCTCTCCTATGAGGGAAGCCGTAGAGTTGTAATAATAATATTGGAGTAATAGCAGTGATAATAATAGAAATAACAGTGACTCGTATTTGGTTTGTGTTTACTGCAATTTCATCAAGGGCTAGTGGTTCTCTCTAGGTGGCATGGAGCCAAATTTTGGAAATTGTTCAATTTCGAGTAATAAAGATATCACTGGCGCAGTAATAGAACAAGCTTAGGAAAGGGTTAAAGATTAGAATTATTTATGTCCCTTGATGGTAAAAGGATAAAGATCTCAGAGCTGATCAATCCTTGAGGGATGCAGGATAGTAAACAAATAGAAAAAACATTGTGATTTCAAATAGTTGCAATAGGATGAAATCCAATCACTCTAGACAAATCAGCGTTTACCTTAAAACGAAAACTTTGCAAAAGGATGAAGAATAGCGCACCCGTTTCCGAAAGCATTTGAAGGCAGTCGACAACCAACTAAAAAATCTGTACTCATATGTCCGAGAAGTCGAACATAAGGCAACCCTTCATCGCGTCAGAAATCTTGTAAATACAAGCAAGAATTGTTAGACTGACGCTTAGGAAATATCAACAGAGATTTCCAGACTTACAAGATATGTTTCGCTTTCATGATTGAAGGAGAATGTGAAGAAAGAAAAACAGAGATATACAGATTACAAGGGAAGAAAAAAGGGATTGATAGTGGTAGTGATGCCCGTCATAGCGAGTATGGTGCTAGTTCGATTCCGCTCGGGGCCAACCAAAGCTTTCATCCCTCCGGGATCGGGAAATTGGTACCGGACTTGTCTAAAAAAAAATCACTCTCTGCAATCCAATTGAGAACGCTCCAGCCTAGCTATCCCTGGACTCCAAGGAGAACTCAACCAGAGTTCTACGACATTCAAGATGAAGTGAAAATCTTCGAACAGCAACCGAAACCACACGTAAAAGCTGGAAGATCTTTGTGGACAGTGGATACAAGGAAACGAATTGAATTTGAGAAGTGCTGAAATCCGCACAGTAAACGCCAAGGCGGGTCATATAAAATAAAAAAAAGTGAGAAGAAAGAAGCACCATATAGACTTGTGAGGGCAAACTCGGGAACCTTTTTCAAACAATACTCGCAATATTGATCTGCAGCTTTTGCTAGTCTGAATTTAATTAAGAAATGTATCAGCAAATTCATTGGTGCATGAACTGCAAGAAATGTGATGTAGATAACATCACTCAGAAGTCATCACCGCTACTAAGGTCATGCTTTTCTTGGTCGCCCTCCAGAGCCTGCAAAAAACGCGATAGTCTATTTTGACGTTCAGGACCATCAAACACAGTAAACAGTAAACAGCTGACCGTTTTTGCCTGCTCTTCCTCACTGTCCGTCAAAGCATCAGGTGCTTGAGGATCATTTTCTACATCTTCATCGTCAGACATTCCGGCTCCGGTCATATTTCCAAAAACTTTTCGCGATGCTAAACAACATATCTGTATGTTTATCTCTGGTACTTCAGTTCATATAGACTTGGAAAAGTTCTACGGAAAGGAAAACACATTCTCTAAGATCACCATTGAGAATTTTCACGCTGACTTTGAACCCGAAAGAATGTCTGAAGAACGTTACATCAGGATTCACGGATTAGAATGGAACGAGCATTGTAAACGTCTGTCCAAGTTTATCAAGACATCCATAAGCATTCTTAGTAACTAACAATTCAAGAAGCATAACTGTCACCATTGGACGTGGGAATCTCCCAGTGGACAGTACCATAACGAAATAGACCGGATCATTGTAAATTGAAGGGTTTGCCTTACCGACTGTTGCTCCAAAATTCTACGCGAAATCAAACCGTCACCTCTTTCGTGCAAAAGGTCGTTTCTTGTAAAAAAACGAAGGTCGCTAATTTTGAAAAAGAGGTCCCAAAACCACCATAAACTGGAATTTATTCAGTCGATTAGTTGGCTGTTGGAAAGATGCTGTTGTTAATAATATCGGCGAGGAATACAATCTGGTAGTTCAACATCTTCACGTTAGCAGTATGGAAGCTGAGAACTCAAAAATCGTCAAGAGACGTTCGTCTCCAGATACACGCGAGTTGACACACCAACGTTGAATAGGGCGAGCAACATGCCTACTAAAGTCCGAACATGCAAAACGATGCAGAGAGGCGATAAAAGATCTTAAAGAGAGAAGAGCAGCGGTCATGATCGAGGCTGCAGAGACTGAGAAAGGCATTCACAAAGCCACCCAAGCTGCAGCAGTTATAAAACCAAAATGATTGCATTCCAATGCCCAGACGGAATTTTTACAGCTTCTAAAAAGGAAGTGGAGAAAATCATCGGTGATTACTACTCGGACCACTTCAATAGCCACGTTCCCTGCTGGACTCATACGTAATAAAGGAAGATGGATATGTCGTACCATCGGTTCTCTCTTCCAAAATCCGACATGCTATTTCGTCGGTGATGATTCGAACAAAACCAGGCCCGGCCAGTATCGGATCTGAACACCTGAAGAACCTTCCGCCCGTCCTCATAAACACACTAGTCCATCTCTTCACACGTTATCTATCGGAATGGAAGGTTCCAGTTTAATGGGAAACTGGTAAGTCTATGTTACTGTTCAAAAAGGTGGTCTTCTCGACAACCGCAACTATCGCCCAACCTGCTAGCAGCCTGTCGTCTACAAACTATTCACTCGTGTCATCCCAAACAGGATTGACAAAAGACAGGACGAGGGAAAGTCATGTGAGCAAGCATGAATTTCGAAAAGTATCCAGTAAAGCGGACCACACACAAGATATCAAGACTTATTAGAGCCTTTTAAGAGTAAAACAAACCGCTCTACCGCACTATCATCGATTAAGGGAAAGCTTTTGATTTAGTTGAGAAAGAAGCAGTCGTGCTAGCTCTGGATAGCCAAGGCGTTCTCACTCAGTATATCAAGATTCGTCGTGAGATATATAGAAACTTCACTACCAAAATATCACCATGCGCTAACGGTATTAATACCGATGTTAAAAGGTAGTTAGGCAAAGCGATACCATCTCGTCGAAATTATTTACTGCCACGGTCCAGAACATTATAGCAACATTGGAATAGAACAATATGGGAATGAAAATCGATAGACGGCAGTAAAACGATCTTTATCTTTACACTTTGCAATACCATCCATAAATCCCCACAATTAATAATAACTACTTATGAATAGAACATGTTTGATCCATTTTGGTGCACAAGCATTTCGCGGAGAACAAATTTTATTATACCAAGCATTAGCCAGGTAGGGCGATTTCTAACTAATTTTGACGACGTCTTTGGAAAGATTGCTTCATCATAAAGGATAAGAGGATAAAGCTCTCGGCGTTGATCAATCCCAAAGGGATGCGCCATGCATTCGGCTTCATTAAGTATCGTTGGGGGTGACTGAATGCATATCTGGTCTTTACAATGACTCGCGGTGGCCCACCCATGTATCCTTTAATATATCCCACAAAATCGATGATGATGAGGAACGAATTGGTTACGTATGCCCCATTCAAGCTCAACGGAATGAATATCTCAGAATGCTCCTGATATGTCTACATAGGTCGGAAGATCAACATGATGAATGACTTCACAACTGAGCATGAAGAAGTTAGCAGTTTGGAGAGCTCCCAAGAACTTCAAGAGTATGGTGAGAAGAACAAGGAACACCCGGTTACGTGCCCACTTTTCGACTCCACAATACCTCCTGCCTGAGCTTACGAGTCAGAAACCTGGTCGCTGCGTAAGAAGGATGAAAGATCACTCAGCGTTTTTGAACACGCAGTGCTAGGTCGGTGCTAGGAGCATCCTATGTCACAAAAATGAGGGAAGGCATACAGCCTACGTCAATGGTCAAAAATCAGAGACACTATCCTCTGCCCCAAACAGTTGAAGATAAAGTGGGCCGGACACGTAATACGTGAAAACGACAAGAACAGTTAGTGGCTGGATCCTCGGGATTTCAAGCGTATTGCAGGGATACCACGGTCCCGGTGGCCAGAGTTCTTCACGAAAGACCTAGAAGAAAGGTACGATGCCCAAGGAGCCCCTAGAATGAGCAAAACTCACTACTCTACTCTAGCACGCTGCAGGCAAAAATGAAAGATGACTTAAGTTCATAGAAACTCTTTAACGCTATCCATATTCGAATATGTCTTGCACATTTCCAAACAGTCTAAAAGCCTATTTAAAATCCTAAAAGCGTATTAAAAGTGAACAAAGAATGGAGTATGGATTAAAAGCACCTACTTATCAAAGAGTGAAGTACTATATCTCCTATACAGAGTCACATTAATGTGTGCGATATGTCTACATGGATGTGAATCATTCTCAATATGTCGATTCGATTAAAACTCTTCAATGAAATAACTGACAGGTATACATGGTAGGCGGTTCGGGGTCAACGGCAACAATGAAGCCGTTCTTTTATGCGGAAGGCTCTTCTAAAATGACGACAGTGACTAAATGCAACCCTTAAATATACGAAGTCCTCACTAAGAGCCCCATGAGTTGTCGACAGGTGCCTTTCTGCTTAAACTAATAAAATGAAGGCTATGGCATAAAAATTGCAGATTGCTTCTGCTTTCGAGCAAGCGAAGCTCGCTGAGAAGCGAGAACGCGTGACGGATGCGAACAAGGGACTACTGATAACTGCTTGAGTCGCTGATCACCAACCGCTGATTATCCTGTCTCCTCTTCATGTTTAATTTTTTCCCTTTTCGAAGATGCAACTTCGTGTGTTTATTTAATTAGTGTGCTCGAACAACAAACATTTTTAATGATTATTCTAAACTTACAGTTTCGCCTAGCCTGGCTTATAGGTGGCACTTCATCTTCAGCTGGATCATCTCTGAAAGCATTCTAAATTGTCTCATTTCACTCTCACTTTACGTTCTTACTTCACCGATTATTTTCAGGTTCCTTTTAAAAAATCACTTTTCTTACGGCCACTTTTTCTGTTTCTTATTCTAATATGTTGTTAGATGGAAATGGTAAAGGAATTGCAAGTACGATTTCCCATATTTTTGCAGTACCAATTTCGAATGGCACATTGAAATCGCTTAGCTCTGTCGAGAAATAATTTATCAGCTGTTCATTAGGAAAAACGCATTCAATCCCCTCTGTGATGCTTAATGGAGTCAAATGCACGGCGCTATGCTAATTAAATGACCAATGCCTAACCGCTTAAACTCTCAACCTTCTCTAAGGGTTTACAACTTCATAGTGGTTGGTTGTTTCTGGGTGCCGTAATTTAAGGAAAACTGGAAGGTTCGTTCCCAACAGGGTCTCTCAAATTAAGAATAAATTCTGGATTTCCATCTCGAAGCTGAGTTGAAAGTAAACTTAGATCCTCTTGAATTCCACAGAGGATCTCATACTTGCTTACCGTCACCACAAAGTAGGAAAAGTAGAAATGCACTAAAAATGTGAGACATTTCGTGTCGCTTGTAAGAACATGATGCGGCGCTGGGATAAATTTACTGCTACCACTATAAGTTGCTCGATGAAAAATGGGAATACAAGTGATTCAGTGATGGGTATATCAAACGTGTGTATCAAGAATGGATAATTCAAACAATTGCAACATATGAAAAAGTGAAAAAGTGAAATTTTTATCCTGGCAGGCCTCGGGATTAAATAAGTCTAAGGATTTTGCGCTGAACGGCTTAAGACTCTACAACCAAGTAACAAATGCGGGAAATTCTAACATAAATGAAGTCCACTGCGGCGATAGCGTACTGTTTTTTTAGTTGTTTCATAAATCGAAAAATATCAACCTTCATGTATTTTGGTCACATTATGGACGATTTAGATCATTTCAGTATGGTTGCGACTACATCGTTTGTTTCGTTTTCGTCTCACCGGTTATTTTGAAGAGTTGGCAAATATCAGTTAAGTGCTCAGAAAGGCTTGAAACCCAAAATTTTGCCGACATCGAAAGATACGAAAAACGTGTACAAAAACCGTATAGGAAATAGAAGCAAACTAGCAAAGATAATTTCATAGCTTCTAATAAAATAAAACAGTGGATGAGAGAAAGACAAAGCAAAGGTTACGGTGGAACACTGGATAACACGCGAACTCCCGAGAAAGAGGTAGTCGCGGGTTCGAATCTAGAATGGGATCCAAGTTTTGGAAATATCTCGGCTTCATAGTGGTTGTATTTCATATCACACCCTACCGTGAAAAATAAATGGGAAAAAAAGAAAGATAAAGCTGTCAGCGTTGATCTATTTCTGAGGGATGTGCCACACATTCGACTTCATAACGCATCGTTGACGGTGATTGAATGCATACCTTGCCTTTACTACGACTCGCAGTGACCTATTAATGCATCGAGCCAATGCTGCTATGCCCCCAGACAAGTCTAGGAGCAACTTGCCGACCCTGAAGGGTGGAAGACTTGGTTAGCCTGGGACTCGGTGGTCTATCCTATGTGTATTGTAGGGCGCCTTCGACCACTGCACCACTCGTGCGAAAAAATAATAGGCAGTAAGTAAAATAACCACGGATCTCCCTCATATGAGAGGTCTCGAGTCGGTTAGTCGCGAGGCTACGTGGCGCGTTCTCAGGTGGCGGATAGGAGGTTAATCGCGGACCAAAAGCGACCTTTGCTTCCCTGAGACGCAGGTGGATCCAGGGGATGGACTCCCTGTTTCTGCTGCGCCGAATTGGCACGTACTTTCTGTATTTGCTAGGCGTATTCATGCATGCGTGTATGAGTGCGTTCTCGCTTTATGCGGATTGTATTCTACGGGTCAATTCGCCCAAAAGCCTGCAATCAAGTGACAGGGAAGTATATAGGAGGCGGTTAGGAGTCGCCTCCAACAAATAAGTTCCATATCCACTCTGGGAGAGCCTGGCAAGTGAGTATAACGAGCCCCCACGTTCAAAGCCCAGCAAGCTATACGTGGGTATCAAATATGCTAAACACAGTAAAAAAACGGACCTCATTCCTCTGATCCCGAAAGAGCCCCCAATTTCGCAGCGTTGGGTAGGACGAGTACGGAGAGGCTGCTAAAATCTCAGGGCCAGTGGAAGCTGCCTGCATCAAGAACTATGGTGACGATCTGTACCTACAGTGCACATACACTTGCATCCGAGTCCTCGATAGAAGACTTGCTCATGCACCGCCCATCCTCGTAATCACACTGGATTGGCTGCTCAAGTTAGTTGTTTAAATGCAATGTCCCTGCTCAGTAGAAGACCGGCAGGACCGTACTGTTGTTCAAGAAGGGTGACCTCCACGATATCTTCAACTACCGGCCAATTTTTCTTCGTGAGCTGTACAAAAATTTCACGACCAAGATATCACCATTCTATAATGGTATTAACATCGACTTCAAAAGAAGGCTAGACAATACCATCTCGCCGAAATGATTTACCGCCACCCTCGAAAACGTCGTGCGAACATTGGAATGGGATAACATGGGAATGAAAATTGACTGTCGGCAATTACACCATCTTCGCCTTGGCGATGAAATCACTCTTATATCACCAAATGTCGACGAAGCAGAAAGAATGCCTGCTGACTTTGATAAATCCTGCAGAAAGATTGGACTTGGACAAAATCTCACAAAAACGGCGTTCATGAAGAACGGATTGGTTTCGTATGCCCCACGCTCAACGAAACGAATATCTCCAAAGCTCCAGTTATGTCTGTCTAGGTTGGAAATCAATATGATGAACGACTTAGCTCCAAAGCTGAGAAGAAGAAAACGAGCGGTTTGGAAAGCTTTCAAGAGTATCGAGGATGTAGTGAAGAGAACAAAGAACGCCCGACTCCGTGCCCACCTTTTCGACTGCTTTCTTCGTTAACGAACGTGTTAGAAACATGCATGGTCGCTGCGTAAGCAGGATGAAAGATTACTCTGTGTTTTCGAGCGCGCAGTCAAAAGGACGATACTAGGAGTATCTCGTGTCAAGAAAGTAGGAAAAGGATCCAAAGCTCCGATCTACGTCAACGATCAAAAATCAAAGATGTCGTTCTGTACTGTAAACAGACGAAGATAAGGTGGGCTGGACAAGTAAGGTGTATGAACCTCCAAAGCTGAGAAGAAGAAAACGAGCGGTTTGGAAAGCTTTCAAGAGTATCGAGGATGTAGTGAAGAGAACAAAGAACGCCCGACTCCGTGCCCACCTTTTCGACTGCTTTCTTCGTTAACGAACGTGTTAGAAACATGCATGGTCGCTGCGTAAGCAGGATGAAAGATTACTCTGTGTTTTCGAGCGCGCAGTCAAAAGGACGATACTAGGAGTATCTCGTGTCAAGAAAGTAGGAAAAGGATCCAAAGCTCCGATCTACGTCAACGATCAAAAATCAAAGATGTCGTTCTGTACTGTAAACAGACGAAGATAAGGTGGGCTGGACAAGTAAGGTGTATGAACGACACCGATCGTCAGGAGCCGTTAGTTACTGGATTTCTCGAGATGCCAAACCTACTGTAGGAAAATCACCGACTCGATGGTCAGAGTTCTTCATGAAATACCTAGAAGAAAGACATGATGCTCAACGAGCCCCTAGAGAAAAAAAAGAAACCGTTGGACTACTCTTGAAAACGATAAGGTGAAGTGTAAGATTTCTTGGTGCGCGCTCGACTCACTCGCCAATCAGCGGAAGTACAGGTGATACAGGTGAAGTAAAATAAGAAATAAATATTAGTCAAGTAATAAATAGAGTAAATAATAAATAAAATAATAATAGGCAGTAAACAATTAGTGCATGATTATAACTTTTTATTTGTGCCTCTACAATAAGACAGTAAAATAACATGGAATACACAATACGTAAATTTATCATTTGATTTAATGGAAACTTACTGTGTGTTAAGCTCCATACGCATCTTTTCCACAACTTGCCGCATCGTTCTTTCGGATTCCTCCTGTAAATGCTGCTACCGTAGTTAGTGCCTTCTAGTACCAACCACGTAGTCCGCTCATTTATTCCGCGACATCTCTATCTACTGCGCTTTCAGCGCGCATCAAGAATTACTTTTCGTTATACAACCCGTCAATGAATGTGGGCGTATCTTATGAGTTCTGTTATTCGATTTTTTCGCTCTCATCCATCATCTACGATGATCATTGCGTTGGGCTCGGCTATAAAATCTTCTTTTTTACCTTCTGAATGAATGTCGGTGAATGCTGGTCGAGGTAGTTCTATACGAAATAATGGAACAGCCATGCTGAGGTGCTTCCAGGCGTAATCTTGGAGGTGGTCTACAGCCTTTCCGGATGCGAGTCAACACTTCCCTGATAAGCCTGGTAAGAATTCCCCGACCCCCAGAGCATGGGAGGCTTGGTTAAACCGCAGAGAACTGAACAAAGGTCACGTTCGCATTCAACGGTGGCTCTCTCATTGCGCTTCCAGCGCCCTTATTAAGAACTTGAATACTTAGAATTAAAGTGCATAAAAATTTTGCAAAGCCACGTCGAAATGTTTAGTTGGAAATGAATCATGTGCATTCATAATCCCTATTCCATTGTCCATCGCAAGAAAATCTAAATTTTCTATTCAGTCAACTCCGAAGGAAGCGCTGTCACTAAGACACTGAAGGAAGCGCTGTTACTAAGACAAAAGATCGTCTTAGGCAGACAACAGATACACTTTCTCCGCCGCTGCATTCAACACCGAGTCGTGTCGAAGTTCATAAAACGGAAACGGCTTCACGAGATATGCGGTCAACCAGAGGACAGCCAACAAGTACGAGGCATCGAAATGGAACCACTCCGCACCGCACTACGAAGCAAACGGAACGAAATGTTCGCAAGGAAGATGAAGTGTGTGACGAAGGAACAATTTTGTGTTTTGTATTTGGAGGATCAACTTTGGAGGAGAATAGTTGGTGGGTCAATAATAATATGCGATTCTATTAGGTCTAATGCCAAAATAGCCTGGTAGCGAAAGTTTGAGAATCTGCTAAATAATTCGAGTGTCTCGGCTTCAAGAAACCATAGAGAAACGAACTTTGCTAGGAGTCAAAATACGGTTGGTGCTGCACCAAGAAAGTCTAGAGTCACCGTACTTGGGGGTATGACAATATCTGAGAGTGCGCGCTCGGTTTTAGAATTGGGCCCAAGCTTTGCACCATCACAGCCCATTTCTAAAACAACCTTGCGTAAGATAGCATGCAACCTTTATGAACTTCGAGATCGACTCCGTTATCAGGCTAAGCAAAGAACAGCAAAAAGAGCTGAAAATCAAGAGGCAGCGGCATTACCGCCATCTCCTTTCCCTAGAACGTTTTTCAGACAACAGGACCCTAACAACGAAATTGACATTAAATTCCGCGTATTTTCGGACAGCGTTCTCAAGACCCTTAATCACTACCGCGACAGAAGGTTTATCTCTAACCTCACAGCCGCACAAAAATGTGGATTGCGAGAAACTAGAGATTTAACAAATTTAAAGACCATTAGACTATCAGTTAGCGATAAAGGGGGAGAGTTCGTAGTTATTCCTCGACAGTTAGATGTTAAGATAACGGAAGGACATCTTAGTGATGTCACCCTTGTCACCCTTTCACCCGTGTGAAAAGGAATACAAATCCAGCACCTCATGGCTCTCTTAAAGGAGCGCCTAAACTGCTCGATTTTCAGATGGTCTGGGAAATACTACGCGCAAATAAGGGGGCTGGCAATGGGACAAAGATTGGCACCAAGCCTGGCCATTGCGTTTATATCTAGAGTGGAAGCCCCGCTCTCGGTCTCCGGCAGCTACTCTACTGCAGATATATAGACGAATGTTTTGTCGTCTTGTCTACTCAGGAGGAGATGAACAAATGCTTTGAATTATTGAACGAGCAGTCAAAGTACATCAAGTTCACCCGGGAAAAACCGAAGGACTACTGGCCCCCGTTTTTAAACGTCCAAATTAACTTGTCAGGTAGCGGTTACATGACAAAGTGGTACCGAAGACCGAGTAACAAAAACATCCTGGTTCACTCTCTTTCTTGTCACCCTTCGCACACAAAGAGGGCGCTTGTGTCAAACATGTTTCAAACAGCCACCTCTGTGTGCACAAGTAGGGAACTAAGGGAAGAATCGCGCGACTTGGCTCGGCAAATAGCCATCTCCAATGGCTACGAAATTGTAACTCCACGAGATAAGTTTCGAGGGAGAGCGACGCTCCAAAAGGAACGGTTTGGCCAAAACAAGGTCCCGTTTATCTTGCTCTTCGTGAGCGATGAAATAAGTGCAGAGATGAAGCGATGCTTAAGAAAGGCAGATCTAGAGAGGAATCGGTAGCGATAATTGAAATAACACCGAATACTCTTCGTCGTCAGTTAGTTCGTAACCGCCTATATGACCGTCTATGTGAAACACAAAATTGCGTAATCTGCCCTTATGGCAGGGACGCTGACTGCATAAGTTCAGGTACGATATACCTGATCTCTTGTGGTGCTTGCGGAGACGAATATATTGGCGAAACGGGCAGACCCTTGTGTATCCGTGTAAAAGAACACCTAAATGGGAAATGAAAAGCAAGACAAAGTACTCCACTGGGCACTAATAGGGTACAAAAGCATAGAAGCCGTAGATCTTGTAATTATCGCTCAGATTTTCATCTTTCCGTTTGTGCTGTTGAAGTGTTTGACCTAGTAAGTTCCGTATTAGTGTACCCAGGATCGACTTTCTATTAATCTCGTCATTGAATTATGAGTTCGTCGTTTTCACTGTCAGCAATCGCGAGGTTGTTAAACAGCATACGTTTACTTCCATACAATAATACACATACAACACGATCGTAGCTGACGTTTCGGCAGAATCGCCTTCTTCAGAACCTGGAAGGGTACACTGATTCGCAGATAACTAGGTCAAACGCTTCAACAGCAGAAACAGAAAGATGAAAATCTGAGCGGTAATTACAAGATCTACGGCTTCTCGAAAAAACTCACTGCTTTTTTCATCTGTCCTCCATCGAGGAAGAACAGCCGCTCAGAGTCGCAAATGGCTGACGACTGCAGCACCCCCAATCATTATCGATCGATACGAAGGTAAGGGGCGAGATCCCACGTAATCTCGGGGCATTCCTCCCTGCTATTCATTGTAGGATTTTTGGCATTTATCCAAAAAGCCTCGAGGAGTTTGCGCGTTGGTGTTTTAGGATCCCGTGCGAGGATAGCGACTTTTATATTAAAATCGTCTCCCGCTATATTTTTGTACCCTATTCGTGCCCAGTGGAGTACTTTGTCTTGCTTTTCATTTCCCATTTAGGTGTTCTTTTACACGGATACACAAGGGTCTGCCCGTTTCGCCAATATATTCGTCTCCGCAAGCACCACAAGAGATCAGGTATATCGTACCTGAACTCATGCAGTCAGCGATGTGTTATTGTATGGAAGTGAACGTATGCTATTTAACAACCTCGCGATTGCTGAGAGAGAAAACGACGAATTCAGTCAACTCCCATTAATCAACAATCAGCGCATATGTCAGTGCTCCTTATTTTTCTTTGCATTGCATCAGAGTTGACAGGCGGTGCCCGCTGAGTTATCTTTCGTTTAGGGCATCAAGGATAATGCGTCCAACGTTTACCAATCTCTAGAAGGCGAATGAATATTTAGCTTAAAATAGAGCTTCGGTGACCTATCGATGTATCAAATGAGACTTTTTCATCTCCCTGTATAAGACTGTAATTTGGTAGAGGCAGAGCGATGAGAATGTTGGTTATAGCTCAGGAAGTGGCTATGTGTTCATTGCAATGAATTTCTAATCCATAGCGAATATATTTCAATTGTGGAAAAATATGAGCACCAAATTAGTGTTCATCCTGGTGCGCTTTAGATCTCGTAAAACACGGCTGCTCAGAGCGCCGGTTTTCTTTCAAGGCATGGCGTCCCGAACCACTTGCTTTTCTTCATCTTGGTAGCTGCCTTCATACCCGAACGTCTACGTACTACGGTATGAGACTTCGAATTCTTCGAAACCGACTTTCCTTGAACCCCGGTGTGCTTAATCAATTCGAGGAGATGGACCGCTGAAGAAGACCTGACTCGACACGAAGGCGAAGCCGCCACATCGAGACGAATAACAAGCGTGGACCATCGACTCGGATCATCGGCTCTGATGAAGACGATGACGTCGAAACGTTAGCCGATAATAAATATTATTATCAACCTCGTGTAAGCTCATCAAAGAAAAATTACTTCGAATTCTGTTCACCACTTGCAATAAGTTGGATATTGCTGACATCATGCTCCCAAATGTGCTTTCGAAAAAGAAGCCGCGAACGTACCTGTTTCTGCCTGTCGGACCTCTCAATATCAAGCTGCAGTTGTTGCAAATAGGTCAAATTCCGAAATTTTATCACATAAATCTAAATGTTTAAAAGTAAGCAAGTTGCATAGCTTTGAAATCTTAAAATCCAGTCAGTCATCTATACTGCAACAGCTAGTTAAAAACCTCATAAAGTTCCTTGAGCTTCGATTCCAACCTCTCATACTCATCCATGTACTGCGGGCGAAACGACTGAAACTCGGAATAGATTTCTTTCTATTTCTTTCTATCTTTGCTTTCCCTCAAACATGCAAAACGTGTCTCACTTGCAACTTGACGTAGCGCTTCTGCATTTGTTCGTATTCTCTCGCCTTTCGTTCAATTTTCTCATCAAGTGCCACTTCGTCGCTTGACACATTACTCAGCTTGTTCTGAACCTCACGACTGATACTTAAATCAGAATCAAAGCGTTAAATTTCCAAGTAGTTCTCAATGTCTCAAAAATTCAGATTGCAAAGAGTTCACCAATCACCTTAATGGCTTCGGTGTCAGCGACGATTGCTTCAATAGAATTTTGTACAGTTTTCTCCGCTTCGGCAAGAGGAATCGTCCGAGAAGTGGCACGATTACGTTGTTGCTGCAAATTTTCCCCTTCTAATAGTCTTTATACTTATAAACGATTAACTTATTGGTGTTAATCAATCCCTGAGGATTACGTCATGCTTTCGACTTCATCGACCATCACAGAAATGATTGTACGCATACCTGGTTTATAGGGTGACCAGCAGTGGCTTTTACCAGCAGTGGAACGGATTTACGAAGTCGGTACTCTTATCCTCCAAGACAACCTCGAAGGATGGAGCTCTTGGTGAGTCCTACGCGCTGAATCAAACCAAAGATGCTATGTGTATCATAGGACACCTTTAACCACTGCTCTATATACGCACTCTCTCTATTACCACCACGTAATTTTAAAATTAAGGGCGCGTGTGGCGCAATGGTTGGAGGCGCCACTGCAACACGCACGTGGAATCGATCCCTGCGTCCATGGCCCGCCAACCCTTCCATCCATCCGGGGTCGGCAAATTGGTAGCAGACTTGTCTGGGAGGATAGCAGCACTGGCTCGATACATCGGTGGAGCACCGCGAGTCATTGTAAAGTCCACATATGCATTCAATCACCTCCAACGATACTTAATGAAGTCGGATTCATGGCGCATCCCTCAGAGACTGATCAACGCCGGAAGCTCTATCCTTTTTTTTTTACTTTATGATTAGCAACGGACTCTGTAATAAAGTTCCTTTCCAAGCAGCTCATGCAATGCGGCGCCCGTCTGTGGCAACTGCGTTGACAGTTGTCTGGCAATGCGGATTTCTTGCATCTAAAAAATCACTTTTTCAACAACTTGTAAGTATTTCTTGCTTGCAATATTAATGAGGATAACTTCTAAAGAAATTGAAACATATTATTTTCTTTGAGCTTGAACTTTTTTCATGAAACCTCAAGAACTTTTCGCATACACATATTTTTGATTAATTAAAAAAGTAGGATAGTACGACACCAAGCTGGAATAGCGCTACAAGTTAAAGCAAAACATTTGATACCTTGGCGTTCAGCCGACTTTTCACGGCATTCCAGTGTGTGTGCAAATCCTCAGCGTGAGTTCGTTTTCCAGCTTCGTATAGAAGTTTCACTGCTGGAAGAAGTTCTTGCACCGCATATCCGTCTGCCTGTAGAAAAAGTTCACGAGTTAAACAGGCCATTTCGTGTTTTCACAAAATAACACCCAAGGCAATCTAGTGACTATGTTTAAAAAATCTGCAAATCGCCATTCTTCGTTTAAACTGACGGCGAACAGTGTTTCACAAGAATTCACAAAGACTAATGAGCTTGGTTGCTCGCAACCTTACATAAACGGTCTTTCACTATGAATGCTATGCACAGTATCCATTGACAAAGTCTAGAAATTTGGAAGCTATCCCATTATAAATGAATAAATTTTCGCCCTATTTTTGAAACATTTTTCGACATTCTGGAAGAGGTCATGGTCAAAAATAGTAATAAGGAAGCTGAAACAAAGATGTTTCTTTTTCTGAAGAGCGACGGTACACTGTTAACTCTTTATTTACTGCTTATTACAATTTTTCACAGTAGAGCATTATGTGAAATACAACCCAAATGATGCTATTTGCAAAACTCCGGAGTGCATGTGTCTGCAGTGGGGAGCGAACGCGCCATTACCCTTACCGGAGGCACTGGTAGATAGAAAAACTAGCAGAGATACAGGCGAATCGAACGACCCGCATGGCGTAGTGGTGAATGCGTTAACCCCCGGAAAGGATAATAGCGTGTTCGGTCCTCCGTAGACACCAGCGATCCGAAGTTTTGGAAATATCTCAACATCATTTGGGTTCTATTTCACATAATATTCTGCCGCAAAAAAGTAGTAGGCAGTAAATAGAAAGTTAACATTGTGATGCTAGGAGTACCTCGCATCACACAAGTGAGAAAGAGTATCCACAACTCCAACAAACGTCAGCAATAACAGATCAAAGACGTTGTTGAGCCGTTAGCGAATATATTCTTCAAGATATCAAACACACGGTAGGAAGACTACAAACACGATTGTCAGAGTTCTTCATAGAAGCCCTAGAAGGAAGATGCATGCTCAGCGAATCCCTACAGCGAGCAGAACCCAATGGGTTATTCTTCCAAGCAACAGAGAGAAATGGCAGTTTTACCGGCTCTCGCTCGAGACATTCGACGATCACGATACAGGTGGTACAGAAGTGCTCGTTTTTTGATGGCAAACAAGAATTTTTCGATAACTGGGTAAGCTGAAAAGTTGTGAGCATGGTAATGTTGAGGCATGGTAATGAGGCAAAGTTTTCGTTTATTTCTAAATGCAAAATAGAGCCTTTCCAATCCGACACACGCCACAGCATCTGCGGTGATAATTTACTGACAAAAAAAAACAAGAAGAAATTTGGGAAAAGAGTTCTCTGTGACAAGATAAAGAATTAGAAGGAAAACGAGCCCTATGTAGCTCACACAGGCCAATTAGCGCGCCGCACGCCGGAATGTAATGTATGGAATGCACGCCGTCCGTTATTTACAGGTGCGTGCGCTTTGGAAATGAATCCTACTGTTGTACGACGTGAATAACTTCGACAACGTTGTGAAATGGTAGACAATCAAGGGCTGCCGATGATGTCGAAAAAAGTGATTTACACAGAGTACTTCTCATTGAGATAAATAACACTGCACGATGTATTAATGTATTAAATAATTAATACTGCATTAATGACTTTCACAACAGCTCTTACCATAATATTTACGAAAAATCTTAAAAGCATAAAAAAGACGAAAAAAGTGGCAGTAACGTTTAAGGACATGACAGACGACCTGATAGAGTTTTCTTGGATTCAGTTTAAGCCTTGTGTTTTGCAGAAGGAGGAGGACGGCCTGCTTGATGAAGAGCACTCGTTCTTGTTCGGTAGCGGTTTGCTCTGCACTTATCGCTGCACTCGGATCAAATCTGAAAAATGAAGAGAAAAACTGCCAATGTCCACGAATCGATTAAAAAATACAACTTTTATTGAATGAATTCAGGACTGAACCCTTCATGAATCTTGCTACTTTATAATGATTTTATCGAGAAGTGACGAAGATAAAGTGCACTCGCCGTCTAACAATCCACTCCAACAGTTCAGCTACCAGTTTAAAATTAGGTGTTCGAAAATTCTCCAGCGAAAGAATACGAGGATAACCGATGGCTCTCGTCATTTCGCACAAATCTTCAGAAAAATATTGTAAGTAATCACAATGATGATGAGGTATTTGCAAGACTCAGGACCGCTGGTGTCTGCGGTGGGGACCGAACACGTTATTTCCCTTTCCGGGGACTAACACGTTCACCGCTACACCATGCAGGTCCTTCGTTTTGCATTTCTGTAGTATTGTATATGGTTTTATGAAAGTGTGATATTTTAATGTTTACAAGCGAACAACACACTACACAGGTTTGAAAGCCTAAGACCGTTTTCGATCCTTAACGTTTACCTTCTGCTTCTCTGTTATCATAACTTAAATGCCGTTATTTCTGAACTCTGAACTTGAAATGTTCTCGAGCAGAGGATTGGGGACCGAACACGTTATTTCCCTTTCCGGGGACTAACACGTTCACCGCTACACCATGCAGGTCCTTCGTTTTGCATTTCTGTAGTATTGTATATGGTTTTATGAAAGTGTGATATTTTAATGTTTACAAGCGAACAACACACTACACAGGTTTGAAAGCCTAAGACCGTTTTCGATCCTTAACGCTTACCTTCTGCTTCTCTGTTATCATAACTTAAATGCCGTTCTTTCTGAACTCTGAACTTGAAATGTTCTCGAGCAGAGGATCATTCCTACATGTGCGTATTCCATCTTGATGACTTTAAAAGAGTAAAACTCACTTCTTAGTTCCCTATACGACATCGTGACGATCAAGACCTGTTGACTCCTGCGTCGCTCGATCGCGCACGAAGCGTTCTCACCATGGCAACACCTCAAACTACAAAGCTATCTTCTGGGAAGTCTGCTATCAAATGACGTAGCATTGCACCTACAAAGTCCCTTTAGATGTGACTGAGAAACAAATGCTCCCTTCTTGTTTGTCAAGGTATTTAAACAAGCTACTTATCCCGTCCGTCTTCAATTGAGCGTGGTGCTCCCTCCCATGATACTGTGCATGCCGCAGGTCCGCAATTTTTCGAACCAAAAAGATGCAAGCGTAATTGCGGCCATTGTTTCAAGCTCGACGCAAGTACCCGCATTGTTCAGTATGTTCATATTTTTCTTTTTCTACTTTGTTCACGGTTATTAATGTGTCTATTTAACTTCCAGTTTTTTAGGTTTTATGGTGGATCAAAGAACTTTCGTAATTCATGTCGAGTGCTCCAGAAGTGTTTTTTTCCTAATAGTTCAAAGTGAGCTTGCTTTCAGGTAATAAAATATAGCAGTAGTCATGGCTGTTAGAAGTTGTATGAGATTGGTTGCCGGTAAACTACTTGGTAGCAGTCGAAGAAGTGTGTCTTCAGCTCAAGGTTTGGAAAAAATTCCTCCACTAGCTGCAGTACGGCTGTTTCTACGCAGCTAAAGTCGTTTCCCTTTTTTTGTTTTTGGAGAGTTCCCTATTTGATGTCCGTTTATTGTGTTTATGAATTTTTCAGCCCTAACTGTCCGTGACGCTTTAAACCAAGCCTTAAGTGAGGAACTCGAACGAGACAACAGCGTCTTCTTGATGGGAGAAGAGGTTGCGCAGTACGATGGAGCATACAAGGTTTCGTCTCAATGATTCCCTATTTACGTAGAAATTCTGCTTGTTTTTAAGCCTTCCACTTTGTATTTTAATGAATTAAATCTCTATTAGGTTTCGAAAGGACTCTGGAAAAAGTTCGGCGATGATAGGGTCGTAGACACACCGATTACTGAGATGGGTTTTACAGGTAATGCCTTGAGTTGTTGTTGTTTGTTTGACATTTCTGTGGTGTAAGCTTAGCAGTTTCCATCAGCATGTTTAAACAATTAAAATCTGTCTTTTATTAACAGAATCTTTATGAATGTATTGCTCCTAAGCATTTCGTTGAAAATGCAACCTTCATCTGTACTCTACCATAGCTCCTTTATTTCGTATTTATTTACATCACCTCCTTTTACCGCCTCATGGTGGCTGGAAGATGTTCCTGGGCGTCGTGCTGCGATGTACATCGAGGTCTCCCCACAGGGTCTCCCAAGCTGAAAAGAAGTTCGGCGTTTCTATCAGGAAACTCAGCTATGAGTAAACCAAACCAATACTGGGATCCACCACCGTCCTGGTGTTAATCTAGTCGCATGGTGGCAAATCTCTCTGTGATCCACAAGTGCGGCGACTACTTGTGGTGGTGACGACCTGGGGCAGACTTTGGCTACGCTGGTCTCGGGACTCCAAAGAAACATGGTGGCTAAACCAGCAGAATTCCGAAAAAATGGAATTTATGCTGAGAGCCGCACAACCAGAGAGGACGGGCCATCCACGTATCGGTGTTATTTGCGTCGAGCTAGAGCAGGAGCCATTCCTGCTTTATCAAACTGTAGTTCATGTGTTTCATAAGAAAAATTCTTCGTAAATAACTCGGCTGATGATAAACTGGCGGGTTGTATAACTACTTTGTGAGGTCGCTTAGTACGACGAATGTTCGAATGACTGCGTGAATGTTCGAGTAGGGACGTTGTATCTTCTCAACAAAACATGGGAATTTTGCAGGACTTGCCGTTGGCGCTGCATTCGCTGGCCTTCGTCCAGTTTGTGAGTTTATGACGTTTAACTTCGCAATGCAGGCTATCGACCAGATGATTAATTCTGCTGCCAAGACTTATTACATGTCAGCAGGAAAGGCGAGTTCATTCTGAAATGTCGAAAATAGTGTTTATCAGTTTAAGTACGATATATTTTTGCTTTGAAGAGGTTCAGGTATTTGTTATTGCAGATTACATCTAGTAGTATTGATCGAAACTACGTGGCCAAGAGCTTCCTGTAAGCTTAAGCTGCATTTTTCATAAATACATGGTACCTTTTGGTTAAGGACAGCTCATATCACAGTCTAAAAACTATGGAGTGCTAGACCAATTAAAAATGTATCACATCGTGTTGCTATTCGTGGGGCAAGTTTTTAAAACGACCACTGGGTACTGTTTATTTTGTTTAATAAGAAGGCACTCATGACTTCAAACCAATTGTCACATTTTTTAACGAGTTGTGTGAAACGAATGAATATACGTAAGCGAACAGTTCTTTTCGTTTTTAACTACTCTTGTATTTTCTGCTTTGATTTTGTGTTTAACGATAAAGTACCGCTTTGTATATGTTTTAGGTACCATGTCCAATTGTATTTCGTGGTCCTAATGGTGCAGCGGCAGGCGTCGCCGCCCAGCATTCTCAAGACTTCTCTGCATGGTTCGCACATTGTCCTGGATTGAAGGTATTTGATCTGTATATTTTCCACTTGTTCATCTGGAAGCATGCAGCACAGCACAAATGTTTTATTCTTGATGGGTTATAAGAGTGCCCCTTTTCCGTTTTTTTTTTTAAACTTTTTTTTATGTGTTCGCTTAGTATGGTTTTCTCGTGACGATCACTGATCTTGCATTAATCTCCGTTGTGCTATTTAATCAAGATTTAAATCTTGACCAAAAAATTTCAGGTGATTGCACCGTATAGTTCGGAGGACGCTAAAGGATTGCTTAAAGCTGCCATCAGGGATGACAATCCAGGTGTGTTGGATCAGTTTCAGTTTCTGAAGTTCCTTGTTTCACATTATTTGGGAACTCTTTCCTCTCCGTAGTGTGGAACTCTCCCTCTGTAATTAGAGTTACCTTTCGAGTTAATGTTATTTCTTTCTTATAATTTTAGGGAATAGACAGCTCTTTTAACTACTGTATTGATCTAAAGCCTCGTAGGATTTATTTACAATAGTATACTTTATCTTGAAAAGTTCATAAGTTCCCTTATATTTATTGATATATGGGCACGCTATTCCGTATTTTTTTACTTCATCTCGTGAATTATATACACCATTTCACATTGCTTACATACTACTACGTCAGGTTGTGAAGAATGATTATAAAAAATTGCTGGAATTGTATTTCAAAAACATCATCGAGGGTACAAACGGACATCGACTTGGATCATCGGCTCTGAGGAAGACGAAGACGTTGAGACCTTAGCCGAATAAAGTCTATTTAGACAACCTCGTGTTAGCTGATCAGTGAAACAATGCATGTTGATTAGTCACACGGAGGTTAAACGAAAGATCGTCTTTGAAATATTGGTACACTGTGGGCTAGCTGATAACGATACCAACTTCTGCAGGTTGGATTGTTCGAAGAAACAAGTCACTGCCACCGAACAATGATAGGAACAACAACCGTCGTTTGTAAAAAAAAAAGCATCGTTGGGTGAGGTTGCCTCATTCGAGCGATGCTCCACTGAGTAAGATCCGACCCGATACCACGACAAAGGCACGATATCGAAGGTATGAAGGACTGTGGACATCGACTGGGATCACCAGTTTTTAGGGAGACGAAGACGTCGTAACGTTATCCGAATAAAGCTATTTGTCATTCTCATATTAGCCTGTGAATGACAGAAATATGGTATTGCATCCATGTCGATAATTTCCTACCAACAATGGTTCAAAGGCTGGTTATGGCATGGGCTGTTCCTAAGTGTGAAATTGTGACCTATAGAGAAGAAAAACAAAATCATTAGCAAGAAAGTGGTGACAACATACGAAGTCTTTCACAGTACATTCGAGACTCCAAAGGACAATATTGTCCATTCATTGGTTTACCACCCAAATGGAAATTTGGCTGGGTGCAATGCAATTCTCCGTTATTTGTGAATACAGCACATTTAATTATTCCAGTAGGTACTATCGATACTTTTTACAGATATTGTTAATGCAATAATAACAACGCTTGCTCTTCCATTTACATGTTTACATGCTCGTGGTACTTTGCTATATAATTGGAATTCATTTCTCCCTAGCCGCGAAGTGTAGTCGACTCCATTACCCGATCTTCACCCGCTTCTAGTTCTGATGGATTCGGAGGACATGCGAGCGAATTAGCAACGCGGGTTATTTTTCGTATAACATTCACTTGTAATTATTGAATACCATGAAGAGATCCTATGTATATGTTAGACCAAGACGGGATCATGTCGCATCATTTGGTGATGATAAAGTCTTGAGAAAGCATCGTGTTGGTCTCCACTTGCTTAAAGTCCAGGTTTTCCAGAAAATTGCTCAAAGTTTTTAATATTTTTACCGCAAGCGAGTATCAATTATTCATTGTTTTATTTTGGTAAGACGCAGCTTGTTTAGGACATGCATGGCGATTCGACCATACCCGGGACCCAGTCCCCCACCCTTCCAGAATCGGAACATTGGTGCAAGACTTGTCCAAGATCAACTGGTGACCATTTTTTCAGTGTGCAAAAGCTCACGAATATCTGTATTGAAGATCTGGGAACGCAACCTCAGGAATCCCGAGGAAAATCGATTCGATCACCATTCGAGGATGTTGATAGGAAAAAAACCGGAAATCGTCGAGCAAATTCAACCTACACGAAAAATTTCCAAGTGTTTTTTTTTGGAAAATTGATAGGAAGAAATCAGTCGAATGCAAGAATTGCTCGGATTCGCGCAATATGGATGATGTCGGGACGTGGAAGTAAAATAGAGCAAAATAAACAATATTTATTCGAATTATTTGGTCCCTAGTCCTATAATGTGTTGATATTAGCACTTTTTTTTATCCGATTCAGTACCGTATGTCAGGGTAGTGATGCTCTGTGTTTCATCTTCTTCATGGAAATTGTAAAATGATATTCGAATTGAATTCGGAAATCCTGGGGTAGCTTTGCTGGAGCGTTCCCAGGTCTTTGTCAGTGTAACTCTCACGTTGTTTCGGATGAGAGAGAAAAAGAGAATTTTTTTTTAGACAAGTACAAGTCTTCCCAAATTTTCCAGAGATTGAGTGGTTAACTCGGCGCTGTGTTTAATCAATGAATGTGCTGAGAGTGTTGGATTTGCTAAGCACTGTGCTATTTACGTCTGCTAACATCAAAGGACACCATCTTGTTTCTCAAGGCAAAATCACACTCGTTCTTTAGCGCTTCTGTGCGTGTTGTAATTCGGGGCAAAAGTGTGAAGAAAAAAGCGATTCGTGAAGTCCGTGAAACATTTTTGTTTTGGTGGTGTGAGAGAGTATTCTTCTGCTATGTCTTTATGTTCCAGTGTTTTCATTCAAATTGTTAGACTTCAATAGAAGCTACTTTTCCCTTTTTTGACGTTGGAGGGACTAGTTATATTTGGTTTCAAACGAGTAGTTGTCAATTTATATTTGTTATTATGTGCTTGTTAGTCTGATCTCAGCTGGCTTATTTTCAGTTGTATTTCTGGAAAATGAGATACTCTATGGACAATCCTTTCCGGTTTCTGACGAAGTACTAAAGGATGACTTTGTGTTGCCGATAGGAGTGTGCAAAATTGAAAGGTTTATTTATATATACATATTTTTTCAGTGTGAAAGATTTTCTTCAGAGAAGGAAATCATATAACGATTGTTTCCTACTCGAAGGCACTTGATTTGTGTCTTGAGGCTGCAAAGGAACTTGAGTCTCTTGGCGTTTCTGCTGAAGTATGTTCATCTCTGTTCTTTTCATAATTTCCTTGTCGGATTGTTTGGTATTCAGTACTGCTGAATGTTTTATGACTTATTTGTTTTTATAGCAATTCGAAATGTTTTTCGCAACAGGTAATCAATCTTCGCACTTTGCGTCCTCTTGATGTTGAAACGATCAAGAATTCGGTGATGAAAACTCATCACTTGGTCACCGTTGAGAACGGTTGGCCATATGGAGGTTGGTCTTACATTGTTAGGAAAAAAGCTTTGTGCATAAGTGAATTGTTATACTGATCTGTTACGGTTGAAATTTATGCATTGCGCTTCTTAAAAAGTCCCAGAAAACCTATTCTTTTTGGACTATCCTGAGTAGAATCTACGTAGAAGCATCTTACAGGAGTTGGCGCTGAAATTTGTGCTCAGGTGACTGAATCCATAGCATGGGATTACCTCGACGCTCCAATTCTTCGTGTTACGGGAGTGGACATACCAATGCCATATGCACAACATCTTGAGGAGGAAGCCCTTCCACGCGTACCCCATATTGTAGCTACATGTAAGAAGAGTCTCAACTTAATGTAAAAATTTCTGGGTGAGTTAGTTTACTTGTTTTTAATGTCATGCCAATTTTTCCTAGCTCATTAATACTAGCATCCAAAAGTATTTAAAATAACAAAACGTTTTCACGTGCGCATTCGAGAAATTTCTAGAGGAAGGCATTTGTAGTAAGCATTTGCAAAGGTTTACGAACACGTATGTCATATATGCTTCATACTCGGTGATTATTTGGACTTTCTTCTTTGAGCGAACATATATCGCCGCTTAGCGGACTTTTGAAAAGGCACTAGAAAGGGCATAAATTTGCCACGAAGGAAAAGGTTTTTCCTACTCTATTATGATGGAATTTTGATTGTATCAAGCCTTCTTCGATTCTTGATGGACAGAATCACGGATCATTGTTATAAACATTCTATAAAGAATGTGTATACCCTTAATGCTCTATGCCGTAGTTTCTCCTAAAAGCCTAGCAATCTTAAATTTCTAGCAAATTTCAATTTTTTTAGGATTTTTATTCCAGACTTCATTTCTTGTTTAACTCATTGCACCACGTTTGGACACTATAGTATCCACAACGGTTTGCACCAAACGACCGTTTGGACGCTGTAGTGTCCATATTCAGTTTAGTGGCTCCTAGAGTTTTTATATTCGCCTCACTATATATACTCATTCAATAACTAATCGAAAGCAGGTCGTAATGGGAGCTGTGAGACCAAAAAATCCGTTCTCTACACCTAATGGTTTACAAAAAACCTTTTATCGAAAGGTTCACTGACCAGTAACTTGACAAACATTTTATTATTTCGTTTGAATGGGTATGATTATTGTCTTGCCCAACGCCGAGATAGAATCAAAATGGATGCAAAATACTTCTGAATGCTGGAAAGGGTATTCGAGGGTTCGATCTGGCATCGAGACCAACTTTTGCAAATATCTCAGCATCACAGTGATTTCACATCACGCCCTGCCGTGAAAAAGAAATAGTAAGTAGAGAACAAAAAGTTGACATTGAAAAAGATTTGAAGCTGTTCACTGGAAAATATGAAAAGGATTCTTTTTTCATGCAATAGAATTTTAATGACCTTTTTAAACGCGTTATTTTCGAGCACAATGTTCTATGCTCCTTTATCACAGCACGTTCATCAAGGGTGGAAAACATGACGCAGTAAAGAGTAACGTGTCCGTTTGGAGCGGCTTGTTTAAAAAAAATGGAAACTTTTAAAAACTCAAAAAATGGACTTTCTATAAACCTCGGCATAGATAGTTGATGTATTTATTTATATGATCTTATAAACTGATCTTCTTTAGCTGATGCGAAGTTGGTATAGGTCTTCATTGTCGTTGTCGTTGTCGTTGGTGTTGTTGGTCGATGGCTGACGTTTCGGCGATTTCGCCTTCCTCAGAGCCGTGATGTTACGATTGGGACTCACTCGACCAACAACAACGACGACGAAGACCTTTACCAACCTCACATTAGCTAAAGAAGATCAGTTTATAAGATCATATAAATAAATGTAAATGGAAAGCACCAACATTTCGATTAGTTACTTTTAACTGAGCTGTATTGATCAGGAGAGATCAAATCGGCAATGACCCCAGCTAAGCTGAGGCTGTAAAGTTAACGTAAAAAGTTATAACCACAATCCTAGCCTTTTTATTTACTGCCTACTCTTTTTAATTGCAGGGTATTCTGCGAAATATAATTACTCTGATGCTGAGATATTTGCAAAACTCCGGACCGCAGGTGTCTGTGGTGGGAACGGAAGCGCTATTGTCCTTTTCGGAGACCAACGCGTTCACCACCACTCCATGCGGTCCTTCATTTCGCCTGCCTCTCAACTAATTCTATCGATCACCGCTATCAGTAATCATCTGTCAACGAAGGACCCGCATAGTATGGTGGTGAACGCGTTAGCCCATGGAAAGAGTAGTAGCGCGTTCGTTCTCCACCGCAGACACCTGCAGTTCTATAATGCAAATATCTCAGCATCATAGAAGTTATGTTTCGCAGCATACCTTACAGTTGAAAAGAGTAGGCAGTAAGTAAAAAGAACATCTATTTCCGTTGAGCAAACGCTTCTTATTTTTAAAATTTCTTTCTCCTTTGTGGGAGTTATATGTTGGTACTAACGAATCGGATGCGAGAGGTTCAGGGATCCTCACAGTGGTTTTGAAAGACGGGTCGTGTATGTTGGTATATTTGAACGACGTATAGTTTTTTAGGGCAATAACAGATAGCATCACTTCGATCTCGCCGTCTAGACTGAGTTTGTGGTTGCAACTCTTTAGTCTTTCGCGAGGGCACGGTGGTGACGTCTAGTAAACTGTTATAATAAAAGTTATAGATTTATGTGGCAGTGTTTCCTATTTACTAGGATAGATATTAGGATAGATAGAGAAGTTATTAGTTATTTTTGTTCTCACTTTGTTGTAAGAATAAATTATTATGTGTTCCGAATCGTAGAATATGTTGATCATTGTTACTTTTGAGACATTCGCTGCACTAGTTTCTATAAGTGACTGGTGCTTGCTGGGAAATCCTGAACAGCTTGAATCAAGTAGAACTCGCTTTTTGCGGTTGTATTCTTTTTGCCACAGCTACAACATTCTTTGTTGCTGATTGTTGGCTTCCTCTCAACAAATGTTTTTAAGCGTGATGGTAGGAGAAATGTTTTATGTTCAATACTGACTTTCATTCAACCACGGCATGGATGATCAGTCCTACTTTATTGGTAACCTTGCACGAGTGTCTATCATGACTAGAGTCTTGGCTCCATAGCTTTCTTCAGAGTCGAATGTCCACAACAATCACTTATTCTTGCGAAGTTGATTTTCTTCGTAGTCGTCATACTGGAGCACCGCATTGTGGCTCTAAAGGGGCGTTACTGTGGAAACGTTAGCCACAATAAAGATTCGTGATAGCGTCATGTAAACTTATCAATGAACAGAGATATTGTTTTATATTGTATTTTTCAAGAAACTTTTCTTGAGACTAATACGACAGTGCCGATGATTTTCACAGACTTCCATCTTAGCTGGCACTTGCAATTATACGTCGAGGGAGCATGTGTACATTTAATATGAAAAGTTGGGGAACCTCTGTGCTGGCGAATGTAATGTAGATGAAGTCACAGTAGATGCTTAGATTCCGCAACAGTTTGAAATTTCGTATGCAAGCTTGTGATTCCGTTCTGATGAGACTGACATGTTAAGGAGTACATGTAAGCTTGTGATATCAATGCGATGAGATTAAATGTTAGCTTGTGATAAAAGTGCGATGAAAGTGAGACAGAGCGGTCTTTTGTACTCTCACGATACTTCAATGAGCCTTGTTTGCGTGTGAATGTGTTCCATCGTACTAAATCCTTTTCGAAACCATGCTTGCTCGCACTGCTGTCCTTCGTCCAGTGTTCTGTCAATCCTGTTCAGGATGACTCGAGTGAAAAGTTTGTAGACGACAGACAGCAAGCAGATTGGGCGATAGTAGGCTATATCGTGTAGGTCACCCTTGTTGAACAGTAACGTGGTCTTGCTGGGCTTCCACTAAGTAGGGGCCTTGCATTCAGACAGGTAACGTGTGAAAAGACGAGCCAGTGTGTTTACGAGGACTGGCGGAAGGTTCTTCAGATGTTCTGACCTTATCCTCTCCGGACCTGATGCTGTTCGATTTTTCACCGACGAAATGGCATATCGAATTTCGGAATGGAGAACCGGTAGTACAACATATCCATCCTTTTTTATTTCGTATGACGGGAGATGGACGTGGATATCGAAGAGATCTGAGCACTATTCGTGGATGATTTTCTCCATTGCCTTTCTAAACGCTGTTGTTGTTCCGCCTGGGCGTCGGAGTGCAATCATCTTGGTCATGTAATTGGCGAAGCTTCTGCGGGCTTTGCGAATGCTTTTCCCAGCCTCTGCAGCTTCGACCATTACTGCTGCTCTTCTCTCTTTAAGATCTTCTTTTATCGCCTGTCTGCATTGTTTCGCATGCTCGGTCGTTAGTTCGCGGTTGCGTGCAGCTCGTGCGAGTCGACGCTTTCTCCTTCGTCATAGTTTGATGTTGGCGCGTAAACGACGAAGATTGTCAAAGCCGGTGTTGATCCACATCTTTTTAATCGTAAACGTCCGGTTCGGGTTGTAAGCTGTTCGAATGAATCGATGTTTATGGACAAACTTGTGTTGACGAGAACGCCGACACCGCCTACGCCTCTACTGTCGCATGTTCCGAGGAACAGTTCTTCTCCAGCGTCATAGACGGCATTGAATGGGTGGCGTCGTCTCGTCTCGGCCAGGCCGATGACGTCGTACCTTATCATTCTTGCCTTCATGAGCAAGTCATCTATCGAGGACTCGGATGCAAGTGTACGTGCGTTGTAGGTACAGATTGTCACCATAGTTCTTGATCCAGGCAGCTTCCATTGGCCCTGAGATTTTAGCAGCCTCTCCGTACTCGTCCTACCCAACGCTGCGAAATTGGGAGCTTTTTCGGGGGCAGGGGAATGAGGCCCGTTTTTTTTACTGTGTTTAGCATATTTGATACTCATGTATAGCTTGCTGGGCTCTGAACGTGGGGGCTGATTAAACTTACGGCTAGCTTGCCAGGCTCTCCCAGAGTGGGCATGGAGCTTATTTGTTGGAGGCGACTCCTAACCGCCTTCCATATACTTCCCTCTCACTTAATTGCAGGCTTTCGGCCGAATTGACTCGTAGAATACAATCCGCATAAAGCGAGAACGCACGCACACACGCATGCATGAATACGTCTAGCAAATACAGAAAGTATGTGCCAAATCGGCGCAGCAGAAACAGGGAGTCCATCCCCTGGATCCACCTGCGTCTCAGGGAAGCAAAGGTCGCTTTTGGTCTGCGATTAACCCCCTATCCGTCACCTGGTAACGCGCCACGTAGCCTCGCGACTAACCGGCTCGAGATCCCTCATATGAGGGAGATCCGTGGAGAATGAGATTAATATTCAATAATAACTACGTGCAGTAAGAATTAACAACTAGGTAATCTACATAGTGTAATGTGCAAGATAGATGTGAGGACCATAAGGGACCTAACAATACGAATCGGATAATGACTCGCAAGGCCATGTAAATGTCCTCTGGTGTTTTCAGTCAGGTTTGGAACTTTCACATTCGTCAAATATCGCTTCCAACTCCCTCATGACCAGATTGGATGACGGCTCTCCTAAACAATTTTATGCTCTTCGTGTTATTGTACGTGTGAAGGCATCGAAGAGAAATATCACACGGCTCCGATTGCACCGAGAGGTTTGTGTAACAAATACTGCTTGTGGTAAGCAAAATTCCTCAAAATAAGATGAGAACATTTGCATAGTGCAAAATTGCAAAGCGGTATGTGACAGTGAATGTGGTTGCTGTAGCAAAACAATAATATGAAAGAATAGTAACTATTCTGGCAATGGTTGCTATGCCTCTGCTGTCAGCAAATTGGCACTAGTCTTGCCTGGGAATATCATACCAGCATTGACTTGGTACATCCGTAGACCACCGTACGTCATTTTTTAGGACAGACATGAATTCATTCACCTCTAACGAAGCTTTTTCTTCGACTATCCGTCTTCACGTCTACTATGCGGATTCCAGCGCTTCTCACATTAGTTCACGGAGATCTTCCAACTTTTAAATGTGACTGGTTGCTGCTACAGCATTTCCATTTCATCATGAATGTCGTAGAATGCTTGTTGAGCAATTCCGTTCCCAACTTGATAGCCGAGCTGAAGCGTTCCCAATTGGATTGCACTTTTTTTCTCAATTGGAGAGCAATTTTTTCCCAGATAAGTTCGGTACCAATTTTCCGACTTCGGAGGGAAGCTTGGCTTTCCCGGAGCGCAATCGAACCAGCACCATGCCCGTGATGACGGACATCACTACCACTGTGCTCTCCACCACTTAACGAAGCTTATTGAAGGCTAATGCTTCAAAAATTCATCGAGGTCGAGAGTTTTGTCCTTTAACCTCAATAGGTTTTCCAGTTTACACTTTTACAATCAATCAACAATTTTTATAATCTACAACTTTCATTTTATAACTTTCTGATAAACATTTCGATCTTTACTAACCTTCCACTGCTCCTTATCGAGTGCAAGAGTATCACAGTGCGTTCTGCTCCCTCTTGGAGTCCGTTCAGCATCGTACCTTTCTTCTATGGTGGTCTTCCCGTTGTGCGTTTGATATCACAAAGAATACTGTCGCTAACGATCTCTGTCCATCCTTTGTCGTTTATATGTACTAGGTATCCGGCCCACCTTATCTTCGACAGTTCGGCATGTAGAACGGCGTTTTGATTTCTGATCATTGATGTTGGTCGGTGCTTTGGATCTACTACCTCACTCGCGTGATACGGGATAAATCTAGCATCGTCCTTTTGACTAAGCCTTCTAGAAATCTGTGTGATCTTGCATCGTGCTTACGCAGCGACCAGGTTTCTGACACATACGTTAGGGCAGGAGGAACCGTTGAGTCGAAAAGGTGGGCACGGAGTCGGGTGTTCTCTATTCTCTTCACTACATTTCGATGCTCTTGAAAGCTCATCAAGTCGCTCGTTTCCTTCTGCTCAGTTAAGTTGTTTATCATATGAATTTCTCGACGTAGATAAAAGTATCTGGGGCTCTCGAAGATGTTCGTTCCGCTAAGCGTGAATGCTGCATACGAAGCCACTGCGTTCTTCACGAACATCGTTTTTGTGAGATTTAATCGAAGAGCATTCTTTCCACAAGCTCCTGTTTGCATATACAAACCATTTGGTTCTACCTATTCAGAAAGAGTGGACTGTCGAGTTATCTGTTTTGAGTTTCTATACTATGATCTTTTCAACATTTCGTTTTTGATGCAGATCGTTTCTATTGTTCGGACACGTACTTTTCAATTTGGTCTCTGTGGAGCGAGCTCTCGGCCTAATAGGCATTCATGTACCAGTTATCAGTTTTAGAATTCTTTCATTCATCCAGTGCACCAACCATGAAGCGTGAGGTTCACCGTGGCTAATCAATGCACACTTCCACTTCTGCAGAGGTTTCGCCGAAACGTCAGCCATCGACCAACAACAACAACAACGACAACGAAGACATATACCAACCTCGCACCCAGCTAAAGGTCATCAAGAACTCTTTGTCAAGAGAGATCCATGAAATTATAAAAGCTGTAAAAACAGAATGACATTCCTCAGCCATGTAAAACTCTATGCTGTTCCTCTCCAACAGTGCCTGGAAGGCTTGTAAGGAACGAAAACCCTCTGAAGAAGGCGAAGCCGCCAAAACGTCAGATATAGTGAATAAACACTTTAGTAAGATTTTCATGTCTGTTGATCATGAAAACAGTCTATTATTGATCTATGCCGAGGTTAACAGTATGTGGGTGCTGGGCTTTCCTATATGACACATCATTAAGGATCTACATTTGCACTGAACATCTGGATCCTCCTGAGGACCTGATTATGCGTGCCAAGAAGACGATGTACGATGTCACTGGATTGGCTTATACGAGAATGTGCCGTTCATTTAACATCATTTGTGTGTTAAACTATTCCTCAGAACATGCGACAATAGAGGAATAGGCAGCCTCACGGTCTTTATCAGAATGAATTCGGCCATAGACACCTATTCATTTAAACAACTAACAATCTGAACGTGACGCTTAGATGTGCATCAGTACCGGCTTTGGAAATATTCGTCGTCTAGGCACCGACGGTAAGCTACGATAAATACGAAGTCAAAGGTTTCTCTAAGAACTTCCAGAAGTTCTACAGAGTAGATCGTAACTAATATGAAGTCGTCATTGGTAAATCATTGCCAAGATTAGAACCAGTAGACGTCCGATACACTTCACAAAACTAAAATCTCAGGAAAAAAGAAGACGATTTAAGAATGTAAAACCGGAGTCAAAAGAACAGAGGAAGCTGCTCGCTAGACTTGCCATAACAACTTTAACCATTCATAGTAACTAACGATTCTAGAAACCCTGTTGTAAACGTTAGACATGGCAGCTGTCCAGTGGTGAGTACTATAAAAAGATTGACGAAACGATAGTAGATCGAAGGTTCTCTTTGCCGATGCCATTGCTTTGCCAAAATACCAAATGTTCAATTTTTTGTAGAAAAACTAAACAGCAGAAAAATTCAAGTAGGAAAGTCCGAAAAACATCGCAATCGACAAAGGTACATGAAACATCTTCACGATTTCACTTAACGGATATCAAAACGAATGTAGAACGTTAGTGCCGTACTGTTTGGTTGAGTGTTCAGTCAGCGTTGATAGTTTGAAAATTTCAATAGTTTCCATGAAACCATGTTTACAAAGGAGTTTATCCTTACTGGAAAACTGGCTTTATGAACAATGGACTGCACGAAACTAAATTCGGCAATAACTTATGTTTTCTGCTCACCGACTAACTGACTAAACGTATGTTTTGGTAATCACGATAAGGCGTTGTGGCATTCACAACTTTGTGTGAATACCAAGTAGTTGGCAATCTTATTACCATTTCTTATTATTTATTATGTTATTAATCTTCACTGAGCCGAACGACTTCAAACACTGGGTTACAACTTTCATGATTGTAGTTACAGGAATAACAGCAAATTAACAACGATGCGAAGTATACAAAGCGGATTGGAATGGCACTGGCTGGGTGAACTGAGCGAACTGGACGAACCGAGAATGCTAACTAATAGGCTGCTTATATTCGTTTAATGATGGGCTGACGGAGGATGGAATGGATGAAGATATAGTTTGCTGACAAGAGGTGTTGAAAAGCTTTCCAGACAGTACAATCTGCGAAATGCACACATAATACTGTAGCCGCGAGCGTTTATTTGAGTTAACAGCGTAGCAAGTGTTTTTACACGGGGCTTCTCAGATTGTTTTGTTTGAGTTTTCAGAGGGAGATTACCTTTAGGAGATGACTGAGCGACCTGATTGGGCTACAGGTGCCAACATAGTCATAGTACATTAACTAAGTGAAATGAAAGCTGGCCGATTTCGACAAGATTTATTTGGAAGAGATGGCAGAAGACCGGATCTGTGGCTGAGTATAAGAAGAATGATACTCAAAAGCGAAATTTGTTCGTGATGTGGTACTCCCGCTCCATTAACAAGGTGGAGAGAGCGGCACCGGAGGAACTGAGTATGCGAGAGGTTGATTAAGAATCGAGACAGTAGCGAAAAAGACAAACAAGAGGCGACTTCACACCCGCGTTGTCGAATCCCCCGTTTTGACATATATTTGCAAATTCTTGGCACAACATATACACAATCACTATGTGATCAGTGTTTTTGGAGATTCCGAACTATATAGACTATTTGGAATCACTGACACCACCGCATAAGTCAAGACGTAATAAGTCCTTCTCTGCGTAGGATCTAAACGAAAAAAAGGGCGTCTTGCGAGAGGAGCTATGTTGGCTAGAGGTAAGGAGGAATGGAAATTTTGCCAATTCTGGTCTGAATCTTTTGAAAGTAACTGGATAACAGATGATGCGAACGAGCGTAAAATTGCTGCAAGAAAACGGACTGTCCTTTTTAATTACAAGTATATTAGGCCTTTAATTTGCTACATGATGAACAGTTTTCTTAGTAAATGTATTTACCAAGAACATTCTCATGTCACATTTCGTAATGTGAAATACTGTTCAGAATCATCGTGACCTAAAGCATCGTTGAAGAAAGTAAACGGTATCAGACATAAAGGTATAGAGACAAATCTTGCCGCCAATCGCCCTATATTAGTCAAAGCGAAAAGCGGGATAAAGCAGATGTGACGATGGTATGCTGGAGCAGTGAAGTCGGATATGTTTTCTTTCTGGCGGTCCCTCCTCCATTGGATTCAACTCTATTTGGTTACGGACAACCACATCGCGTCGACGACCACCTTTGGATCATGGCCTCGACCAATTCGGCTGTGAAAAGGACGAAGACGTCGGAGCCTTATCCGAATAAGTCTTTTTATCAACCTCGTTTTGCATAACAATCGAAGGAGGCAAGAAGTCGGATGTAGTTGCCTGTTCGTCAGCACTTTTCCCTCATCTTTCATCTTTTTTTTTTTTTTTGAAATATCTGTTTCAATTCGTCGGAAATGAACGAGAAATTGAAGCTTTCGTTATCGAAGCCACGTCGTTATTTTGGAGAAAATGTAGTGTTTTCTTTCTCTGATAGGCTTACGCGAAATTGATAAACAATTTTTATTCGGCTAACGTTCCGACGTCTTCGTCTTCATCAGAGCCGACGATCCTAGTGGATAGTCCACCGTTCATTTTTATTGCAATGTGGCGTCTTTGCCTTCGTGTAGAGTTGTTTCTTCCTCAGTTAAGAATCGAGACAGTAGCGAAAAAGACAAACAAGAGGCGACTTCACACCCGCGTTGTCGAATCCCCCGTTTTGACATATATTTGCAAATTCTTGCAAAAATTTTGCAAAAATTCGTACCATCTCATGAATGAGGCATACGGTTATGTTGTTGTTGTTTGGCCTATGTTTATCAAATAAAGAATACATATTGATTATTAATGCCGAGATTAAGGGAACGTAAGTTTTGAAATACGGTGTTTTCTTTGAAAAGCCTAATCTTTATTAACAATACTACTTTACTACATCAGTGATTTGTCTCTGACATAACGCAGAAATAGAAATAATTACAGGAACATGTACAGCAAAAATTGAGGTTGGAAGTCTGAGGAGATATACAAAGTAAATTAAGTGTTATATTACGAGATGAAGACAGGAAGTCAGAACACGATTTAGCGAATAATTGAGCCCCACCTGTTAAGTCTTCATTTCTTACTGAACAATAAGAATCACAGTACAAAATCGTCAATTAGTAATAAAAAAAATCATCACATAGCTATCTAAAATCACCATGTGAAGTAAAAATTGATCTTCACCATAACATGGAACGGGAAATCAAATTGGCAGAGCCCGTGATGGTTAGAGATAGTCGTCGTTGTCAGTGGCAGTCATTTCACTAGCACTGCTTGGCAGAAAACATGTTTGTGGAACCGAAAGCGGAGTCTGGAAAAACAGAGCAGCGAACGTTGTTGCTATCAACGAAGTTCGGTTTGAATTGATGCAGTGCACATTAGATTCTCAAGAAGAGCTGAAGATGACCGACACTTTTGCCCGTAAGCTCTACAGAAAAGTAATTTTTCAGAGCGCAAACAGAAGAAACTTGTTTGATTTGTGATAACGACACTCGTGGATGATATTGTGAAAGAAAACCGAAAAGCTCGAAAAATAGCTGTGGCTGGAATTCTAGAAAAAAAATAGCTTGAGTTTTTCATTGAATAGGAGCAAACTTATTGAACCACTTGAGGAATAAAAACGATAAAGGATCCCTGAGGGAGCTGCCATGCACTTGACTTCATTAAGCATCGTTTGGAGGTGATTGAATGCATATCTGGCCTTCAAAATGACTCGCGGTGGCCTACCGATGTATCGAGCCAGTGCTGCTATTCTCCCCAGAACAAATCTGGTACCAATTTGTCGACCCTAGAGAAATGGAAGGCTTGGTGAGCCGTGGGTGTGGAAATCAATTGCACGTGTGTTGCAGGGCGCCTCCAACCACTGCGCCACACGCGCCATATAATCCCTTTTAATCATGTGGGATGACCTGGTTAAGTCTCCTTTCAAAGCTTTTTTTATGGTAAAGCGATCTGTAGAAGTGATATTGACTGTCAACGTCGTCAGAAACACCCACAATTTCCAGCGAGGTTTTACCACGGTTAAGTTGGGCAAACCAGTGTGATATAATGCGACAATGGGACTTGCACTGCTAGCTCTCCTGTCATATAAACTTCTGATCACAAATTACTTTACAACCAAAAACTTTCCGAAGTTTTGTTATGGCTCGTGATTTGAAATCTTTAGAATTTCACTAATGATTTTAACATTTGATGCCGCTTACCAACTCCTTTGAGGGTTCTGTTGGTAAAGCAGGGTGAAGTGATGGTGATCGGGAGTTACTATAATGAAACTACTAAGTATTTATGACACAGAAAACTCTAAAGGCTTCTTTTTTAAAAGGGAATTTTTTAAGCCAAACCGCACCTTTCCTTGATCGTAACCCGTAACATAGGAACCTTCACATTAGCCAATCTGAAAGTAGCCATCTCAGATTCTTCCAGCTACATGCAAAATCCACTTTTCAACTCTTTTCGACAAAAGGATCTCTTCACCAGATAGTCATCGAATATTTTACGTGAACTGTTCTAATCTGTTCAGTTCTCATGGAAGCAACAGATATCTTGTGTAAGAATCTAAATTATAAGTTTACCCGCTCAATGATGTGCAACGTTCGGACGTCTAGCGAAAATCTAGCAAACCAACACACCTTGTCACGCCAATTAGATAACTTCGATAACAAAAAGCTATTTAGCTATTGGGATTGTATTGATACATATTGGATGGTCCGTTGCGTGGAAGGGAATAGACTACTACTGGTATGTGTTCAGATTCAATAAAATGTAGCTCTTATAACAATGCTTTTTCCGAACACATGTTCAACAAGATGTCGTTGGTGTCCTTTTCTTGTGTTTGTATTTATCTCAAAAGCAGAGAATGAAAAAGAAATCCGTAGGATAATTTATTGTGAATGCGGAAAATTTCACCTCCTTGTCATGCTTTGCCAAAGAGTACTTGGCTTTATTTCTGCTGACAGTACACTAATTGCTGCAGTAGAACCTCTCGGTACATTATGCAAAATCCTAAATTAGAGATGGGAACAGTCACTGAATACTTAGAAAGGACTGTGAAGGACTACACTGGTAGAATTCACTGAAGCATGCAGGGGGATCACAAGTAAAACATGGAAACAGTAAAGAAAATGAGAAGGCAGTGTGTGAACAGAAATCCTTGTGTAAAGACATTAATTGTGGGTTCATGTAGTTCTGTATTTGGTGTTATTTCGCTCAATTTTTTATCGAAATACCATCATTCGTCTAGTGATGATAGGAGAAGTCTCAGAGAACGTTGAATCCCTTCGCTATACAAAGCTTAGCCATCCAAAGCATGCAGCGCCACAAGTGACGGATGCGAATTCATCCTAGACATAGATAATCCGCTTTGTAGTGTTTAGTTTCGACCAAAAAAACTCCAAGCTCTCTTTTCGGAGGGGTTAGTTTCGTTTTTCGATAATTTTTCAACATATAAAATCGACAAATCGATAAACAGCCAAATACAGAAAGGGATAGCAAAACGAGGTGATTTACTAGTCAAAATTTTTATCGTGGGATTTTTGAGAGATTTAGATAAAAAAGAAGACCTGATGATTACTACTTATTCACTGTGGAATTTCCCTAGAAAAGCCTTGATGTGGGCTTTAGTGCTAAGAGCTACAGAAAATGCACTTTTTTGTTAAAATAGAATATCAAATGAAAGAAAGAGCCTCTTCACAGAGCTTCCTCAACTTTGACAGAAATAGGCTTCCTATTCGTGGCATTATTTCTAAGGAATTTTGAGAATGCTGCTATCGACTATAATTCGCAGATCGGCTGTTTAGCGTATTTGGAGTGGCTGTGACTCGCAGACGGATTATCGCTGTGGGGGTCAGTGCGGACATGGGTGAGCAACAAACTCAAGTGCTTCGTGGGTGGCGTGAGAGATCGAGTGCCGCTTCCTTGCCAAAGCCATCATATGCTGCTGACGAAGTTCTCGGTTGATCAGCGCGTACAGCACAGGATTCGCTGCCGAGTTGAAGCACACCTATAAGTGCACACAGCCCGATTCATCTGAGTTCCAAGAAAGATAAGGTGCCTGAGCTAATAAGAAGAGCAATTTCTCAATTGAGCAAATTGTTTTTAAGACCAGTTCTATCTTCAGTGATATTCCTTATCTTAATATTTCTTTAAAAAGCTGCTTTCGTCGGCGTATCACTGATAGACGGTCGATTAATTTCATCTTCGTTTTTGCAAGCTTTCGCAACTGCACGAAAATGAGCAATAAAAGAGTGTGACGGTCAGGTCAAAATTCTGAAGATTCTCAGGCAAAAACTGCTGACGAAGTTCTCGGTTGATCAGCGCGTACAGCACAGGATTCGCTGCCGAGTTGAAGCACACCTATAAGTGCACACAGCCCGATTCATCTGAGTTCCAAGAAAGATAAGGTGCCTGAGCTAATAAGAAGAGCAATTTCTCAATTGAGCAAATTGTTTTTAAGACCAGTTCTATCTTCAGTGATATTCCTTATCTTAATATTTCTTTAAAAAGCTGCTTTCGTCGGCGTATCACTGATAGACGGTCGATTAATTTCATCTTCGTTTTTGCAAGCTTTCGCAACTGCACGAAAATGAGCAATAAAAGAGTGTGACGGCCAGGTCAAAATTCTGAAGATTCTCAGACAAAATCAATAAAATTGTATAACATTCACGTAGCACATTTTCAGTTTTTATCGACTCCTATTTCTTCTCGATGCATATTACTCTTTTTCAAGTGCATCCTGCGCTTCACAATCTTCGTCTAAGAAAGCGTGATTGAGAGGCTTTCAGTCTGCCACAGTCCTATCACATTTATTTAAAATCTTTTAAGATATTGTGTCACATGTCGTCGTAATTTTATTTGTATTATGATCCGGAGAGGTTCATTAAATTCACCAACTTGGTGCTTCTGTAAGAAATGTTCGATGTGGTGAGAGACCATCCAAATAGGGCTCATAAAACGTTAGTGGTTCTGGGTTATAGCAACGTGTCTAAGACATACCACGGGAACTCACTCCATTACGTACTTACTCGGAAAGTTGGACGACCCGCCCTCACTAATTGTGCGTGCCCAAGCATTACACTCCATTTACTAAATCAAAAAAGTTTCGCCGATATGGGTACTCTTGAAGCACTGCATTAATCCACACAGTACTGCAAGCTTCACATTATAGCCGTATAGAAAATGACAGGGAAGGAGAACAGGATGCTCCAAGTAAATGAAAGGGAATTTCTTATTCATGGAAAACAAATCTTGTCGAGAACATATCGTAGTGGTTTCCTGGCAGTTTTAATTGCCTCGGTGGTCATTAAGGGGCTGATAGCACGGTAGTAGCGATGCGGGTCAACACATGCACGGTTCTGGTTCGATGCTTCTCCAGATTCAGCCAGCTTCTCGTCCCTCCGGGGTCGGAAAATTCGTGTCGGAGTTGATCGGTAAAAAATCACTCTCTGCAATTCAACTGGAACGCTCTAGCCGTTCTGGACTCCAGTGAGAATTGACTCGACGTGACTCGATTCTGCGACATTCAAGATGGAATAAAAACCTTAAGCAGAAATCGAAGCCACATGTAAAAGTTGTAGGACCTTAGTGGATTATGGATGCGAGGAAACGAATCGAAAATGATAAGTGTTAGGATCTGTGCAGTAGGTGTGAGGACGGGTTGCATAAAAGAACAAATTGTCTTCTACTCCTATAAAATAAAACAAAAGTAAAAAGGATCCGCATGTATGCGGTGGTGAACGCGTTAGCCCCCGGAAGCGGTAGTAGCACGTTCATTCCACACCGCATACACCTGCGGTCCGCAGTTTTGCAAATATCTTAGCACCATTGTGCCCGTTTCACACATAATGCCCTGCCGTTAGAAATTTTAAAAGGCAGTAGATAAAAAAATAACATTGTGATTTTCGAAAAATAATTTGTTATTGTTTGAATTCTTAGAAGAGGGAAGTGGATGCACTGCACAACCATTTGCTAATACCAATTAACCAAAAAAAGGGTTCGAAAAATTTCTTGTTGAGACTTCAAAACAGTGCAGTAAACATGAGTGAAAAAGAAAACAAAATCGAAAGAAAAACGTCGAAAACGGAAAACATCTTCCTCGAAGACTTTCCATGAAATCTCCGAGTTCACTTTTCAGAACAAAGAAGAATCGCTGTCGCGATCACAATCGCGAGACTCCCTCAACAGCACGATTTGTGCAAGGGACGATCACATCTTCGCAAACAACAAGTAGTGTATCGGCAACGTTTTCATACATGATTCCTAACCGGATCCGCCCAATAGCTACTCCGTGGAAAGATTTGAGTCACCCACAAGCTAAAGAATAGAACGTCAAGAAAAAAGTCGTGAACGACAAGGACATTTGGGAATTATCCCTTTCCTTGCGTGAAAGGCAGATCGAAGATGATCCAAGAAGAACTACGAAATGTCATCAAAGGTCTTGCAGCCTGTAGAAAACACGCTTTTTTTCCTAATTAGGAGTTGGTGTCGCCTTTTCACCAAAACGCAAAATCTGTTCAAGAAGAAAAGAAAGCTGGAGTTTAATTCAACTTCAGCATATCGAAAACGATTGAAGTTCACGGAGCAGAAAAAGCTTACTGAAGACTTAGCAACGGTGCAAGTGAAAATGGTATAAAAAGAGGCATCTTGAGTACTACCGAGTATGATGGACGACATCCTCACCAATAGAAGACGATGCCTCCTTTAAACCTCTCGAGTCCTATAGTTTGACACTCGATTCGATCACAACCTTCGCAATACGATTATCACATTCAATTCTTAACTGGAAAAGAGTTTTTACTTGCCAACCAACCAAAAAGAAAAGTTATTGCTTGTCGAAAGACTTAAAACTTGTACCAAATATCCTTCGGTTCTTCAATCAAGAAACTTGCATCGCATCTTCCTTACTATTGAAGAGTTGAACGAAAAAAGAAAACCGAAGCCTGATCAGCCCCTAAAAGTCTACAACGGCTCATAATAAATCTTAGGTACGGATGATCTTCGCAGGATTATCTACGTCCGCACGGACAGAAGACGAAACAGTGAATGAGGAATACGAATTAAGAACACAAAAATACGAATATAAGATTGCCAACTGTAAACCTAAGGTACTGGAGAAAACCAATTAAGATTTTACTCTCTGAAGATGTAACTGTAATCAAAGGCACACAGATATACACAGCTACAGAACTGAATAACACTGCAGTCTTTCTTCATGATGGAACTCACGAACTACTCACCACTTTCAGAATCCACACGATAAATTAGTCTAAAAAACGAACAGCTGACTAGTGGCAGACAAAAGTGGTAGTCACCGTGCTCATGAAAAGCAACAAACAGGATTTTCGCATCGGGCGCATAATTTACCTATTTAATGTGATCCACCAGACCTTCACAAAAACTACCCTGCGGTGCACACTGATATCAGTGGCTGACCTTCAATCCGTTGAGCAAATGGGATTTTGACGTCTTCGGCAGTATAACCACATCTAAAATACACTAATGGCTTACAAGCTTTTTTTGGAATACTAAGTGCCTCTTGTCTTAACTTTGCCAATAAGCGGAAAATGTTCAATGGCGTTGCAGCGAATACCATCCACCTTCCATCGACACAGTCCGATAGAGTGACACCACTAAATCCTTTCACCACGAATTTTCAATAGATAACGAAGTCCTGCGGGATAGACTTTGCACAGGCTGACGTTACGAATCCAGGAAACCACAATGGCTTGACCAGTACACCCCCGAAAATGGTGATTATGTTGGGCCCGCACAACTAGTGAAGACGGGCCATTCAAATATCAAATAAGTATCAATGAAGTTGTTCGGCTAGGTAGAAAAGGTATGTCGATGACATCGTAAATTTTCAAGATTTACCAACGACGAAAGGGCGACACTAACGAAGCTCAGTCAATCAGAAAAATTATCGGATTGCTTAAAAATCGGAGAAGAATAGGATAGATGAAAACCTCATAGTGTGGGATAAATCATCAAAATGAATGATTCCGTCATAGTCATCGAATTACATGCAAACTTAGTAATTTCAGTGAACGTTAAAAACCACAAGAAAGAGAAATTGTGCAGATGGAGACCAGCATGGGTGACATTTGTTCCTTTCTGAGAACCCAAAGATACATCCAAAATTTTAAAAATGCCTTTTAACTCAGCGGCCTTTTCAGGGCTCTACTATGTAGCTAGAGCGCGTATGGCGCAGTGGTCGGATGCTCCTTGCAACGCACACGTGGAATTGATTCCTGCGACCATGGCCCACCAAGCCTTCCATCGTTCTGGGGTCGGCAAATTGGTGCTAGACTTGTCTGGGAGGATGGCAGCACTGACTCGATGCATCGGTAGGCCACCGCTACTCATTGTGAAAGCCAGCTATGCGTTCAATCACCTCCAAACGATGCTTAATGAAGTTTAGTGCATGGCACATCTCTCAGGTATTGATCAACGACGAGAGCTTTATCCATTATTCTTTAACTATGCAGCAAATATGTAAATTAGTACCTTGTCGCGAATGAAATGTGTAACGGCTTTCACATGTTAAATCTAGATGAAGCGTGCAGTTTAATTCTTGGGAGAAATCTTTTGCTTCCGTGGTCCAAGGAAAACACATCAGATGGAGAACACAGATCGGCTGATAATGCAACGGAAAGAACTAGAAATTTTATTTAATTCTACTTTATTTTACGCGATGCGTCTTCACGTCTATAGTGCGGATCTCAGCACTTGCTAGATTCGATCCGTTTCTTCGCATCCGTTATCCACGAAGATCTTCTAACACATATGCGTGGCTTCGGTTGCTTCTTGAGGGTCTCCATGTCACCTCGAATGCCGTAGAATGTTGGTCGAGTTTATTCTCACTGGAATCCTAGCATGGCCAGGCTAGAGCGTTCCTAATTGAATTGTAGAGAGTGATTTTTTTACCGGACAAGTCTGGTACCAATTTCCCAACCTCAGAGAGGCGAGAGACTTGGTGAACCTGGAGCGAGACTGAACCAGAATCGTACTCGTGGTGATCGGCACCTCTATCATACCCAAGAAATAGGCTGGGAAGAGTATGCGGGAAAGGGCCACTAGTCGATGCAATAATTCTCTGGAATGACAACCTATCATTGCGTACAAAGTTCGCAACAGCGATCAAAAGCAGTTCTGACTTCAATGCTCTTTTATTCCAAAAACATACAAAGACATGGTTCACCGAGAGAGAGAGTATGAATCAAGTTGTCCACGGATGGAGCTGGTTAGACGCGAGGCTACGCGGCGCGTCTCCAGGTGGCGGATAGGGGGTTAATAGCGGACCAAAAGCGACGCTTGCTTCCCTGAGACGCAGGTGGATCCAGGGGATGGACTCCCTGTTTCTGCTGCGCCGATATGGCACATACTTTTTGTATATGCTAGGCGTATTCATGCATGCGTGTGTGAGTGCGTTCTCGCTATGCGGATTGTATTCTACGACTCAATTCGGTCAAAAGCCTGCAATCAAATCACAGCGAAGTATATGGGAGGCGGATAAGAGTCGCCTCCAACAAATAAGCTCCATGCCCACTCTGGTAGAGCCTGGAAAGCTAGAAGGAAAGGAGGAAAAGCCGCTAAATTCAACAACCGAAGTCCCAGAACCACCACAAACTGGGACTTATTCAACTCATTAGTCGGCTGTTGGGAAGATGCCTTTGTCAACAACATCGACGAGAAATACAATCGGCTCATTCAACATCTTCACGTTAGCACTATGAAAGCTGAGAGTTCGAAAGTCACCAAGAGACGTCTGTCTCTAGAAACTCTCGAGTTAATACGCCAGCGTGAAATCGCACGAGTTTCAGGCAACCGCGAACAAACGCCTGAACTTGCAAAACAATGCAGTCAAGCGATGAAAAAGCATCTTAAAGAGAGAAAGGCAGCAGTTCTGGTCGAAGCTGCAAAGATTGGGGAAAAACATTCGTAAAGCCAACCAAGGCTTCGCTAAATATAAGATCAAGACGATTGCATTCCGACGCCCAGGCGGAACAGTTACAGGGTCCAGAAAGGCAATGGAGAAAATCATACACGATTACTACTCAGATCTCTTCGATAGCCACGTCCATCTCTCGTCATACGAAATAAAAAAGGATGGATATGTTGTACTACCGTTTCTCCATTCCGAAAATCGATATGCCATTTCGTCGGTGAAAAATCGAACAGCACCAGGTCCGGAGAGGATAAGGTCAGAACATCTGAAGAACCTTCCGCCAGTCCTCGTAAACACACTGGCTCGTCTTTTCACACGTTACCTGTCTGAATGCAAGGCCCCTACTTAGTGGAAGACCAGCAAGACCGCGTTACTGTTCAACAAGGGTGACCTACACGATATAGGCTACTATCGCCCAATCTGCTTGCTGTCTGTCGTCTACAAACTTTTCACTCGAGTCATCCTAAACAGGATTGACAAAACGCTGGACGAAGGAGAGCCATGTGAGCAAGCAGGGTTTCGAAAAGGAATTAGTACGATGGACCACATTTACACGATAGCAAGGCTCATTGAAGTATCGCGAGAGTACAAAAGACCGCTCTGTCTAACTATCATCGACTTACAGAACGACTTTGATTCAATTGAGATAGAAGCAGTCATGGAATCTCTTCGTAGTTAAGGAGTCTCTCAACTGTTCTTCCTACCCTAACGTATGCGTCAGAAACGTTGTCGCTGCGTAAGCAGGATGGAAGATCACTCAGCGGTATCGAACGCGTAGTCGAATGGACGATGCTAGGAGTATCCCGTTTCACACAAGTAAGGGATGGGATTCGAAGCTTCAACCTGCGTAAACGATCAAAAATCGAAGATGCCGTTCTATACGCCAAAAAGTCGAAGATAAGGTGGGTCGGACACGTAATGCGTATAAATGATAACTGACGGAGAAGAGCCGTTAGTGACTGGATTCCTCGGGATGTCAAACGTACTGCAGGAAGACCACCGACCCGATAGTCAGAGTTCTTCACTAAAAGCCTAGAAAAAAGATATGATGCTCGACGAGTCTCTAGAGCGAGCAGAACCCACTGGACTAATCTTGCACGTGACAACGAAAAATGGAGGATTTATTGGCACCCGCTCGAGTCACTCGTCGATCAACGGGACTACAGGTGACAGGTGAATCAAGTTCTGTAGCAGCCCTGTATTTTACCTAGATGTTATCCACGACACTACTCACAAATTTTAAGAAAGACATCAGCGTAAAAATTTTATAGAGATACTATAAAAGTTTCGAATTTATTTACCAGTAGGTGAGCCACAAAGAACATTGCTGAAAGAGCTGGAGTCGTCCATGAAACCTGAAGTGTTCACGTCATAAACACTCACATCTTGCGGCTTCGTATATTTCTGAGGCGCCTTTCAAACCTGGAGGTAGGTTTTCGCATAAACATCTTACACTTTTTAATTACTGACATGCAGGAGATTGAATTGTGACATAATGTTGAGTGTCCAATGAGGAGTCCAACAAAAGAAGTAGAAGAGAACGACAGCTACTATCCGCTTCGTAACCTAAATGAGCGCCTTCGTCGAAATGGCAATACATTGATTTTCAATTGGAATTATTTCACATGCTGGAGGACATCCGTTGACCAGAGAAATACTGCTATCAAGAGTATACGTATACGAAAGAACAATAATTCTTAGCACTCTATTTCCCCCAAAAAATTTTAATGGATGGTGTAGAGCACTTTTTAGCACGACTTCATCTACAGATGTAATGAAGTCTCGATGTTTATTTTATTATCCACTGTCCACTACAATTTTTACGGCAGGGTATTATACGAAATCAACCATAACGATGCTAAGATATTCGCAAAGCATGGAGTGCGGGCCGGATCGAACCACGATCTCCCTTTCCGGGGGCACGCGCATTATACACTGCGCCACGGAGGCCTTTGTTCTGCTTTTCTTTCAGTTAGTTTTCTATCTACGAGTGCCATCAGCAATCACCCGTCAACGGCATTGATCTGGGGAGCCCAAATCGCCATTGAGAAAGAAAGAAAAAGAAAACTAGCTGAGAGCAACTCAGAGCAAGTGCTCCTGCAAAAGAAATCGTGGTTCAGTCTGGGTTCCACGTTTTGCGATTATCTCAGCATCACTGTGATTGAGTTTCACATCATACCGTACCATAAAACCTATAGTAGACAGCAAATAAAAGGTTAGCAATGTGATTTTGACTAGCGCTTCAGCTTAACTGGGTTCATTATAGATTTGGACTCCCAGGATCAATCCGTTGACGGATGAATGCTGAAAGCACTAGTAGATAGAAAACTATCTGTGAGAAATGCAGAGCAAGAGCTCCTGTGGGGAAGTGCGTAATGCGCGAAACCCCTGGAAAGGGAAATCGGGGTTCAATCTGGGTAGGTGTCGAAGTTTTGCGAATATCTCAGGATCGTTGGGCTTGATTTCGCATAAAGAAATCTTATTCAAGAAACAGTTCCTACCTGTTGGACCCTGTGTGATAAGTGGTCTTTTCTATCTTGGTTGTTAATAGTACGTAGATTTTGAGTTTGTTGTACCTTGTATATTACCTAAAACGCTGAGCTGTTTAGATGTTGCATTCACCTATGCTTCTTTCTTCCTTAAATCCCTAATTTACTTGTTAAACTAAACTTTTAAAATAAAAACCACTTCACCACTATGGTTCAATAAAGCGTTTTGTAAAATTTGCAGGTTCACACAGTTATTTACTGCATCGTCGGGGGATGCAGAGTGTTTTTGGGTGCCAAGTTGGGATTCTCGGATTCATCCCCAGAGAGGTCATTCAGATAAGAAGGGGTATAGTTCACTATGAGCCGAATAAAGTGATAACCCATGCCACAGCAAAGCTGTTGATGCCTAACCTACCCAAGGCTGCTTTCCTACTAAAAGCAGTGAACACAGGCGTTGGATCAAAAATGTGATAGTCTTCACGTCCTTCGCCTTCGTGCGAGCAGAGCCCACATAGCAGCTCTGACGCGCGAAGGTGCTCGGTGGAGTCCACTGATGTCGTTCGTGTTACTTAACCAAAGAATAAAGCAAGATAAGAGAATACCTGAGAATAGAAGAATGTGATGAGGACCGCTGGAAAAGCGAATCCGATCACAAAGGTGTAGAGCATAAACATGGTGTCCGAGTCGAAAATACATTTGGAAATAGTCGTCCCTTGAAGATCTAAAGGAGGAAGTTGAAACGTTTACAATGGATCGAAATGATTAAAAGTAAACCATGCCGTTTGACTATCCGTATGTTGTTTACGAGGGATAAAAGTAAACTAATTCGTTATGAAACACGCTGAGAAACATTATTACAAAATTGGTCGCGCTCTCAGCATTTCTTTCTCTAGAATTTTTGAAGACCTACTGGCTTACGAAGTTTTCATTATATAACACTGAATAAAACACGCAGAACATAACAAGCAAACCTGATTGGAATAGCTCCTCGGTGTCCTCATCTAGCGCAATCATACTTATTTTGTTGATGCGGAACACTGTGGACTGAATGAGCACTGGGAGAAGCAGAATGACGGCAAGCAGAGTGCAAATAAACAACACCAGTAAGGACACAGAGTTACTGCGGATTCTTAAATGGTCGAGCGAAAAAGCTGATCTAACAACACATTTGCGAGCATCTTTAGAGGGAAGAGAAAATTGCATTGACATTTAGTTTATTGCGATAGTAACAACACGGAGCACTATGTGATGCTTGAAAATACGGTTGAAAAAACTGCTTTTTTAAGCTTATTCCTCTTTTTCATAGTTCGACACTAACGTGGGTGATGTTGATTTCAAACCTGTCAGTGTTTTACGAACGTCACTCGGCAGGCGCTCACTTTCTGTAGATATCTAGTAAGATTCGTTACAACCCAACTGTGGATAGGACTCTCTCTCTCTCTCTTTCTCTCTCTCTCTCTCTCTCTCTCTCTCTCTCTCTCTCTTTCACCCTCTGACAACACATTCGCGAGTACGCTTAATTTTCGTTGGCTACAGCATGGCTATGTGTATGTAGTCTTTTGCCACACCCATCCACTCTTGCGATCCATCGCGTTCGCCCTACTAGATCTAGCTGTCATGTCGTAGTCGTACTTTCTAAAACATTTCCTTCTCAGGGCGTGATTTAGTACGTGAGAGAAGAGACTCACCAATACAGTTACGGTCTTGTCCACTAACAAATATAGAGTAGGGTGTATTTCATCATTTTTATAGGTTTTCTCTATGCACCCGACCAACGACCAATTATTGGTAGGAAATGTGGTTTATAAGCTTGATCCATGAACAAAATCGAAAGCAGTGAAGGCATTCCAAAATTAGGATGTGCTCCAAAAAAAAACTGAGGTTTTATATTGAAGTTGCAGTTATATTTCTGCGAGGTACTTTACTAACCTCATTGATTCGACAGGACTGCAAACGGCTAAGTATCGATCCCAGCTCAGAACGGTCATGATGAAGGAGCTGAGCAGTTTACTAATACTCTCACCGAACCAATACAGCTTGCACATTGCCGTACCGAATAACCATTCTCCTGAAACTACTCATAAACATTAAGTAATTAACGGAATCGAAAAGAGATGTGGGAAAATTAGCAACGCATATGTAGTAATCATAAGATGTAGACAGTGTGAGACCTACTAAATCACGATTAGACTACTATAACAGTGGACTACTGCATCGTAGTGACACCATTACGCATTGTGATCTTGGAAACTTTCCCAATTTAATTCATAATAGAAGGTTTCGTAAACTTACTTCGATGAGTGATATGGTGCAAAAAGTTAACGTAGAATATAAGAGCAATAAAGGAAGTGTGTAGCGCAGTGGCTGGAGGTGCTCTGTAACACACATGGGATCGATCCCCGTGCTCAAGACTTACCAATCCCTCCATCATTCCCTGGCCAGAAAATTGGTACCAGATCTCTCTGAAAGATGGCAGCACTGGCTCGATACATCAATAAGCCACCGGAAGTCATTCGTAAAGACCAGATATGCATTCAATCACCTCCAGCGACGCTTAATGAAACCGAATGCATTGTGTATCCCTCAGGGATAGATGAGGACCGAGAGCGTTATCTTTTTATAAAAGCAAGAGTTAAGTTAATTTGCAATAGATTCCTAATCCGTATGTTTTAAAGTCTTTAATATAGTATCATTAATAGGGTGGCCTTCAATATGGGGAAGATCCATGTTCGACTCCGCCCATGGCCTGTCATACCTCCCATCTCTCCGGCGCGAGAAATTGACTCCACTCAAGTGACATCTTCTAAGACATCGTGATTTTCCCACATATTTCTCGAGCCATCTTTGACTCGTTCGACCAATAAACGTGCTTCGATTTGTGTCCGGAATCGCTTGTGGATTTACGATCTGCTGTCTTCTCTCCTCACTGACATGTTAAATAGTGTATCAACAGTTCTCTCTGTAACCCGAACCAGCTGTGCTAAAGAGTTCCGTGTCATTAACATATGCAGTAGTCAGGGACTGTGGATCGATGAGCAGTTCAGTGTTTCTTCCCATCATGATTCTCCCAGAACGGAAGAATTTCCGCAATTAGTGTATTGACCGACCAGATACGGACGAAGTGCTAACGCAATTTGCGTCCTTCTGAGGAAGAAAATTGAAATCTTAGAAAATTTCACTGGTCCTCTTCTTTCTCATTGCCATTTCGAAAAATCTTATGGACATTTTCTTTATTTTTATTTATATCATCCAGCGTCACACATTATGTAGATCTTGGATTTTTCGCATTCGATTCGTTTTCTAGCGTCCGTCATCTATGGAGCAGTTTGGTGCTGTGGACCATCAACCTGGACTAATGCGGCTCTGAAGAAGGCGAAGGTTAGCTCTTCACGTCTTCCAAATTTTGCATATGAGTTGAGCTACTGCTTGAGGACTTTTCGTTCTTAGAATATCGCTGAATTCTGCTAGACGGGTCGATTGTGGTCACTTGAGTAGAGTCAATTTCTCGCGCCGGAGAGATGGGAAGTATGACAGGCCATGGGCGGAGTCGAACATGGACCTTCCCCATATTGAAGGCCACCCTATTAATGATACTATATTAAAGACTTTAAAACGTACGGTCTTAGAGTGCTCGGCCATTTCGATTACTATTGTTAATGTAAACATAGCACAGATGGCTTGGTGCCATTTGATATCACATCCAATCCGTTTTTTTTTCACGGCGAGCAATTTCTTGTCTCACACCAACTATTTCTGATTGTCAATAATAGGGAAAATCTAGTGAAGAAAATAAAGATATTGCCGGAATGAATTAAACATTACCTTTCACAAGATCCATGACAAGAAACGGAAGATGAAGAATGACAACGAGGTCAACGAAAGATAAACCTGAATAACGCTACCATAGGTCATATCTTTGGAAAAGTAAATATTATTCATGCTATAGTTGTCAGCCTTTGCACCGATTTTTCTCAGCACACTTTAACGTGCTAATTCAGCTATATTTTGACTTTCAACTACTCATGACGAGTGCGTGTAGCTGTCTGGTTAGAGCTGCCCTCCAATAGACTCTGAATCGAACACTGGTTCGATCACGTGCTCAAAGATCACCAAACATTCCAACCTTTTAGAGCGAGAAAATTGATACTAGACTTCCCTGGGCGGATAGCTGTACTACTTCCTACAATTAATAGCCTTCGCAGATATCTGGCCGAAATATGGTTCAGCCAAATCTATTATCCATAACACTGCACAACTACGACTAATTTTGTGTGGAGGCCACTTGTACCCAATGTTAATTTTTCTCTGCATGATGTGTGCATTGGAGAATTTTTGTTTAAAAAAGTTTTTGTAAAAGCATTTTTTTTTGCAAATTGTGGAGGACAGGTTTCCATGTCTGCCTATCTGCTTTGAATAGGCTGTCGATTGAATAGAAAATCCATGGCAAAAGTATGAATTGAAGTCAACACGTATCCTCAACACAACTGTGATATGCATTGATGTCGACGCACACGGACACTAGTGCATTCGTGGAGTCGACTACATGGAGTATGAACGCCGAATCTTTACTCGCTTTTAACTATCTAAGGTAGGAACAGCTCTAGTGAACTGGAAAGATGGTTTACAGAGGTAATGTGCCCCACAATCTTTAAAGAGAACTCGAACATGTAGTAAATTTTGTTCAGCTTTGCTACGGTGGTAAACGTTTCCCAATAACCTCCCCGCTGCACCTTTTAAAAATCAGTTTGTAAACGCTAAGGTAGTTTAAAGATCATATACAGATAATAAGCAAATGCAATACGGTTGGATAATGTTGTCTGTGGCTGCGGATATTGTCGGGCTTCCACTTTTTGGATTGGAATGCCTACCTCTCGCGTTCCTCGCCTCATGAAACACATACTTTTTCCACAGGATCAAGTGGCTAACTAGTCAGAAAGCTTTCTATTTCCGAAGAAATCATCTACACACGACGACGAATTGGTGAAATTAGGCTCTGATTTTCAACACCGAATAAAGCTAAAAAACTCAAACAATTTGATTTGCAACAAGATTCATCTAAAAATGGCGCTCTCTCATCCGGAAACGCCCTTCCAAGTTCTTGAAGAAACGGTCTACAGTTGTCACTGGAAAGCATAAAAATGATAGAACTCTCGGATTTGATCAATTTCTGAGGGATGCAGGGTGCATTCATCTTCACCAAGCAGTGTTAGAGGTGACTAAATACAAACCTAGCTTTTAAAATGACTCGCGTTAGCAAACCGATGTATCGAGCCAGCGCTGCTATCCTCCCAGACAGGTCTGGTACTATTTTGCCGACCCCGGAGTGATGGAAGGCTTGGTGAGCGCAGGGTGCGGGATCGAACTCATTTGTATTGAGCACCTCTAATCTTGTGCTACACGTCCCCAAATGGAAAAGATATCTATAAAAACTATGGAATTATGCCAGATCCATAATAACAGACAAACAAAACGGGAATTCGGTGATAAATCTCATATTCACCAAATATCACCAGATTAAGACTAGAGGGAAACTTAGGAAATTAAAAATAGTAAATCACTGTCGTCATGTTACTTATGAAACAACTTCTTTTAGAGCTATACTGTCCCAAGCACGTTTTTTTTACGATCGTTTAGCTCTTCTTCAAAGCAAAAACACTGCGTTAGTCATCACTAAGCGTAATACTGACGATGATTTTTCAGCTAAACTCGTGTTTCATTAGCCCAATATATCATAAAATAAATTCCCCTCATTCTCCTGACCCTGAAGGAGCCACGGATATAGCAGGGTATTGTATGGAGAATACGGATAGGCCGTTAAAATCTCAGGGTTCTTCAGCACTGTATAAATTTGGTAGGCTTAAACTGACGATCTGTACTTATAATGCACGTTCACAATCATCTGACTGTTTTATTGAGGCGACATTCATTCTTGCTAAGAGGATTTCATAGGACGTCATCAAACTGGCCGTGACGAGAAGACGTCCGTTGAGCACCATGACGAATGATGCCAAAAAGGGTATTTGTCTGAAGTTGCTGATGAAGTTCTATGAAGAAAACTATACTTTCTTCAAGCTCTTCATTGGGAATCTCAATACTAAGATTGGACCTAAGAGAACATTTGAAGAACGTCACATCGGGCCACACGGATTAAAACGAGACGAGCGCAATGAATGGCTCAGGTTGTCCACCATTCTTGGTCAGTCACAATTCCATAAACCGCACTCTTAACGTGAAAGTCTTTCCTCCTGGAGAAGACAAGAATGTAATAGACCACATTACAACAAGTTTTACCACAATCTGTTGCCCAAAACTTTACACTGGTTTGGACCAATTCCTCCTCTACGCAAGATACCGTTACAAGTAGGAGGAGAGGAAGGCGCAAAATTCAGGAAACGAAATCTCAGTATCTCCGTGAATTCGAATTTATCTAGATAGTTTTTTGGATAGATGCCGTCATTGACAACGTTGGTGAAGAATACGTCCACCCTATCCAAGACCTCCTCCACATCAGCGTCATGAACGCAGAAAAACTTCGAAATTCACACATAGAACGCATAATACGGGAACACCCGAGCTAATACACTAGTGCGGGGCTCGCAAGAAATCGCCAACTTATGTCCAAACTTGCAAAGCTGAGGAAAGATGATAAAATAAGGCCTCTAGATGAAAACGGCAGCAATAATGGCTAAAGCGCCAAACGTTGAGAAAGGCGTTAGCAAGAACTATCGAAATAACGTGAATTAAAAAAATAATGCTCTCTGCCTTGATCAGTCCCTGAAGGATGCGTCCTTGTAGCATCAAGCATTACTTGAGCGGGGCGAATGTTAGACGACTCTGACAACGCTTGCGGAATGATTGGTCTGTGCTAAATTCCAAGAAAAAGACGTTCATAAAGAACGGATTGGCTTAGAATGCATATTCACGCTCAGTGGAGCAAATACGTCCGAGTGCTCCAGTTACTTCTGTGTACACCGGGAAACTAGCGTGATGAACGACTTAGCTCCAAAGTTGAACAGGAGGAAGCGGACGGCTTGAGGAGCTCTCAAGAGCAATGAGAATCTAGTGAGGAAAAGAAACAACAGTCAACTTTTTGCCAACTTTTTTGACTCAACGGTACTCCGTGGCTTAAGGCATGGGTCAGAAAGCCGGTCGCTGCGTAAGCAGGATGAAAAATCACTCAGCGTTGCAAAACGCGCAGACAAAATGGTGATGCTAGGAATCTTCCGTGTCACGCAAGTGAGGGGAGTGGTCCGAAGCTCTTATCTACGTCAATGGTCAAAAATCAAAGACACCGTTCTATACTCCAAACTAACGATGATGAGATGGGCCAGACACACAATGCGCCTGACCGACAACCGATGCACTAGAGCCGAATGGATTCCTCCAGACGTCACGAGCGCTGCAGGAAGACCAATGCTGTGATGGTTCACAAAAACCGTAGAAGAAAACTATGGTGCTTAGTGAGGGCAAACGGAACGAACTGGATCATTTTACACGCGATGAGAGCAGATGGAGACTGTACTAGGGTCGGCTCGTGTCATTTGGTGACCAACTGGTGGTATATAGATACAATATGTATTTTAAGATATTGGTGCAGGTGTATTTTAATATAACGTGGGTCTCAATTCAATTCTGGTACCGAGCACACCAAGCCTGCTATTTCTCTACAGTCGGCAAATTTGTATTAAAACTGTTCTGGGGAATATAACAATAATTTGACGCACCAGTATGGCATCCCATTTCATTATATAGAATAAATATACACTCATTCACTTCTGCAATCGTTAATGGATTTGAATGCACTCGGTCCCCCGTCTCTAAGCGATAGACCGCTAGCGAAATATTTGCGCATCCTTCATGAATTTAAAAAAAAAACGGCGGAGATATTTGTTAGCCAATACGTATCTCTTATTGACAATCTAACACGAGGTTGATAAAAAACATTATTCGGCTTCGACACCTTCGCCTTATTCAAGGCAGGACTGATCCGTCAATCGTCCACGGTTGTTCCACACACCGATGTTGGCGGTATCTAGTCGATTCCAGTGGAGCACCTTTCGAATGAACTAACGTCACTCCAGTGCGCTCTTATCGTGTTAAAAACAAAATGTTTTTATAAACCTCGCGTTCACTTATTGATGAAAGAATAAATACTGATTAATCATTCCGACGTTAAGAGAAAGTAAGTTTTTCAAATATTTGTTAATCATTTAGGAAAGCCGATTTCTTCTAAATCAGCAGCCTAAACTAGAAGGTGTCGCTTGTGAGATCATAAAACGAAAAGCGGGAAAAGTGTTGGCGCGAACCTAGAACGTAGATGAAGACATGATTGGTGTTCGACAAACTGTTGCGCTTTCCGCGCACTGAAGTTCGACGCATAGACGTCAGAATATTGATGATCATCATTATCACGATCCTAAAAACTCGCACATGGTGCACACACCACATCGGCAGCATCTCATAGTCAAGAAGTATTAAACAAAAAGTCGGATGAATTTTCCGAGTTAATTCCCAAACAACTTCTCTTCATGGACTTTATGGATTTTTCAATGCACTCAAGCAAAGAATACCGAGAACGGACGAGATTATTACTTAAAAAATAGATAAGATTTGCATAATCTAGTGATAATCGATTGATTGACGGGCTAAAAAACGTAACAATTCCGACATGAAAAAAGTAATAGAAAAATTCAAATGACGATTACATAATGATACGTTGTTTGTGGTCTTACCTTTCGAAAATTTTCACGTAGAAACAAATTTAAAAAGCGGTTACCCGTTTCCAATTGTTCCAACTAGAAAAAGAACAGCATAGGCGATAGATAGACTGAGTTTCAGCGTCGTACGAGATGTAGTCACCGGCGCTTCTACTGTCGTCGCGTTCAATATGGAAGAGGTGTCCATTGTCCTAGCCAATATGACCTGTACAGCAAACTTCTCCGCCACAAGCTCACGATTCAGAATAAACTGATCCTGTTCTAAACTATTTGTAACGATTTCTCTTCGAGCTTTACGAAGGGTGCATAAATGTCTGAAGAACAAGCAGAAAGCACTTTTAGAGCCCAACTGGTAAGATGACGTGATGGAGCTCGACAGCAGAGCGCAGCTGACGTTATCAGATGATTTCCATATCAAGAAAATCGTTCACCACAATTACGTTTCCAATGCGACAAAAAAGTGGCTTAAAAAACATTAGAAAAAGTTCGGAAACTGTAGAGAAATTTAAAACGTGTGAATAGGAGGAATAAACCTATGAAATGAGAATAAGCAATGAAATCAAGAAGCTGCCTTGCTTCAGGTCATTCATTCATCATTCAAAAATGGAGAGAAGAAGAGGAACATAGTCGTCCGAACATATGATAAGTAATTCATTGAAAAAAATAAATGCGATTCGATTGCGAAGATTAGGCTTCTGAATCTTAAGAAAAAAATTTGCGAAGTCAGCTTATAAATCCACTTCACATAAGAATCAGGCAGTAATCATCAAGAATCCATTAAGAGTCAAGGAAGGGATCTGCAACTAGTGTCTTGCAGAACGACATTACTGATAGAGAAAATTAGATAAAATTTTTACTACCGGTGGAATAAAGATAACTTAAAGAGAACTTTTATAAAGCATTGCATATCACATTATCACGAATATTTTCACAGTAGAAGTATTACGAACATTTGATAAAGTTATGGAGAAGCTCATAGAACACAATCAGGTTGTGAATGACTAGTGAAACAAAGCATTTTCAGCCGAGGTGAAGACAAAACTCTCTGTTCGGTTTTTTCCTCTTCGAGTTAGTGGGAAAAATGACGGAGGAATATGAAGCAGCGGAATCAGAGGACTTCATGACCAGCGTGCACTGTTTACCCTCGTGATAATCGAGTGAAGCCACTGGAGCTCATGCACCACTAATTCAATAACTCATCTTTCATGCTCTGAGAGCTCCGGCATGTTTTTCTTGTGTGAATTTTTTTTCAAATACTCAATAAAAACAGCTTTTCGCTGCAGTATAACCAAATAAACTCATAATACTTAAAGAACTTGCACACATTTGATGATCCGAAGGAGGCTAAGGGCACCCAAAAAACTTGTTGGAAAGGAAGATTTGGAGCGATCAACTTTCTTTGCATACAGATATTCTGTTGTGTTAAGCATGGGAAGAAGAAAAAGTTGACTAGTAAGCCAGTGTTTATCAACAGCTTATCAACAAAAGACCGAAATGGAAATAGAAATCTTGTACGAAAAACTTTTTAGCGCCTGTGCTGGAGTGATTCTCATGTAGAATAATCGCTGGATTGAGATCACAGAGGCTAAAAAGGCCGAAAATTTGACAATCTATACAACAAGCAGAAAGTAGGGTTGACTGTATGAACTTTTCGTAGAGCGCACCTTCTATGGAACACTCTTAGGCTTAGGTTTAGGCTTAGGCTTAGGCTTAGGCTTATCCTTCACACAGTAGTTGTGAAGATGAGTCGTGTAAAAAAGATTGGTAAAAGAAATGAAAATAGCAGGCCAAATTAATATGCTTCCACTATACCTGATGTATTGTACGTGTTTCTTTGTAAACAGAGCTTCCAGGTTTAAGTTTTCCACGCTTGTGTTCTCGATTCCCGTGCGAGGGTCGTCACACGTACTTCAAAGTTCCCCCCGTTATGTTTCTGAGTCCTATGCGCGCCTAGTGGGGTATCTGGTTTACGTTTACCGACTAGGTGTTCTTTTGTGCGGACACTGAGTGGTCTGCCCATTTCACCAATGCATTCGTCTCCGCACGCCTTACTGGAGATCAGATAAACTATACCCGAGGTCATGCAACCACCGTCTCTCCATTAGGGCAAATTATGCAATTTTGCCTTGCACATAGACTGTCATATAGGCGGTGACGAACTAGCTGCCTCCTAAGAGTCTTCGCTGGCATTTCAACTACGTTTACCGATTTCTCTACACCCGCCCTTCTTAAGCAGTATTATACAGCTGCACTTACATCATTTGAGATGAAGGGTAGGATAAACGAGACCTTTCTATCGTTGTGGTTTGGGAGCCTAGGATTTTCTCTACACCTATCCCAAGCTACAGTTTCGTAGCCATTAGAAATGCCTATTTGCCGTTACTATGGGTCCAGACGAATATTTATCGCTGCGGCAATATTGAGAACTTCCTGTCCGTCTTCTGGAATAGTTTTGGTGGCTTCTCTAATTCCTTATAGGACAAGAGATGCTTGCTGTGTCTACTGATAGAGTTACATCTAAGCTTAAATTTGTTGCCCTTTCCTTCTTCCCCCCACTTTCAGTTTCTCGCACAAATTTTTCTACTGACTCACGACCGACTTGACCGACCATCGACATTGATCAAGTAGTTCTTCGTATTCTTGTTGAGCAACCACGAGGTGTTTTTTTTTTCATATTTACGCACAAGCTGACGTTTCAGCCGATTTCGCCTTTTTCAGAGCCTAAAAAGGTCAAGTTGACCGCAAGCAATCTAAAAACTTAAATCTACCCAGTCAAACACCATCATAACCAAAGAAGAAAATACTAAACCAAGATTTCAATCACAGTGCACGCAGAATGGCTTCTTGACACATTCACATCTTTCTATGAGGTTTCCACTGAGTACGTTGCGTGGCGACCAACCGCACAGAATTCACATGGAAGCATAATGTGCCTTCCCACAAAAACAACAGACTTATATGCTACCCAATATCACGTGTGATAATGAGGCATTCTTCCCTGCAGTTCATTTTCGGATTTCTGGAATTAATCCAGAACGCCTCGAGAGTTTTCCACGCTTGTGTTCTCGATTCCCGTGCGAGGGTCGTCACACGTACTTCAAAGTTCCCCCCGTTATGTTTCTGAGTCCTATGCGCGCCTAGTGGGGTATCTGGTTTACGTTTACCGACTAGGTGTTCTTTTGTGCGGACACTGAGTGGTCTGCCCATTTCACCAATGCATTCGTCTCCGCACGCCTTACTGGAGATCAGATAAACTATACCCGAGGTCATGCAACCACCGTCTCTCCATTAGGGCAAATTATGCAATTTTGCCTTGCACATAGACTGTCATATAGGCGGTGACGAACTAGCTGCCTCCTAAGAGTCTTCGCTGGCATTTCAACTACGTTTACCGATTTCTCTACACCCGCCCTTCTTAAGCAGTATTATACAGCTGCACTTACATCATTTGAGATGAAGGGTAGGATAAACGAGACCTTTCTATCGTTGTGGTTTGGGAGCCTAGGATTTTCTCTACACCTATCCCAAGCTACAGTTTCGTAGCCATTAGAAATGCCTATTTGCCGTGCCAAGTTCCGGGACTTCTCTCCTTGCTTTCTTCACGTTCACACGTTGGCTGCTGTTCAAAACATGTTTCTCACAAGCGCGCTTTTCGGTATGAGGTGGGTGAGAGGAGAGGCTATGGAACAAGATATTTTTACTACTTGGCTTTCGGTACCACTTCCCAATGTAGCCATTTTTTGACAGGTTAATTTGGACGTTCAAGAACGAAGTCCAGTTTTTTTTTCGGTTTCTCACGTTTGAACTTGATATAATCTGACTGTTCGTTCAACAACTCAAAGCATTTGTCCACTTCCTCTTGTGTTGAGCAAAGGGCAAAACACTCATCTATATATCTACAGAAGAGTAACAGCCCGTGATCGGTCACTGGTGCTTCCACCTTAGACATAAACGCTATGGCAAGTCTCGGTGCCAGTCGTTGTCCCATTGCCAACCTTATTTGAGCGTAGTATTTTCCGGACCATCTGAAGATTGAGCAGCTCAAGCATTCTTCTAAGAGTGCCATCAACTGCTCCATCTTGAAGCCATACATGTTTATTTCTCCTTCGTGCTGTGTAAGGAGTTCGAATATGGCTTGCATTGCGGAGTCATTCGACACGTTTATATAAAAGGCGGTAACGTCGAAGGAATCCATTACGTACGCACTGCTGGACTGAGCAGTACGTAGACGATCAAGAAACATCTGGGTATTCGTAAGATGGGCTGGAATGTGTTTCAACAACTGGGTAAATATTAGGGTTAAAAACCATGTTATGCTATCGGTTTGGCCTGCCTACAAAGCTAATGATAGGTCTAACCTTAAACAATGATGGATCGGTACACGCAAGATCATCGCTGGGTACTAACTTATGAGTTTTTATAAGCAAGTGCAAGACGGAACATGTTGGTAAGTCAACTTTTAGGTGAGAGACAACTGATGATTTCAAACCAGCAGCCCTTGCCATTTTAACCCATTCGTTGTTCAATTTTCGGTATTTACTTTTAAACTCCTTCTCAGATGATGGGCGATAAACTATTCGGCATGAAGCGATGAAAGTTCATAGAGAACTTTCACAGGAATCAGAACATCGCCAATCAGCCGTACATTCTTCAACGTCATCATTGGAGATTCCAATGCCAACATTAGACCAAGAAGAACGTCTGAGGAATGTCACATTGGGACCCACGGAGTAGAATGGAACGAACAGGGTGAGCGGTTCTCTTTAGTTTATCATGGCGACCAAGACCATCCATGGTAACTCGCAATTGCAGAAGTACCACCACCAACGCTGGACGTGGGAATATCCCAATGGAGAGTACTATAACGAAATAGAACACATCATAGCAAATAGAAAGTTTTGCCTAACCTACGTCTCTGTTGTCCCAAAATTCTACACGGGATCAGACTACCGTCTTCTTCGTGCAAGATATTTTTATTTCTCGTGGAAAGGAGAAAAAGCCGCTAAATTCAGAAACCGAAGTTCCAGAACCACCACAAACTGGGACTTATTCAACTCATTAGTCGGCTGTTGGGAAGATGCCGTTGTAAACAACATCGATGAGGAATACGATCGGCTAATTGAACATCTTTACGTTAGCGCCATGAAAGCTGAGAGTTCGAAAGTCACCAAGAGACGTCTGTCTCTAGAAACTCTCGAGTTAATACGCCAGCGTGAAATCGCACGAGTTTCAGGCAAACGCGAACAAACGTCCGAACTTGCAAAACAATGCAGTCAAGCGATGAAAAAGCACCTTAAAGAGAGAAAGGCAGCAGTTCTGGTCGAAGCTGCAAAGATTGGGGAAAAACATTCGCAAAGCCAACCAAGGCTTCGCTAAATATAAGATCAAGACGATTGCACTCTGACGCCCAGACGGAACAGTTACAGCGTCCAGAAAGGCAATGGAGAAAATCATTCATGAATACTACCCAGATCTTTTCGATAGCCACGTCCACTTCCCGTCATATTAAATAAAAAAGGATGGATATGTTGTACCACCGGTTCCCCCTTCCGAAATCCAGCATGCCACTTCGTCGGTGAAAAAATTGAACACCACCAGGTCCGGAGAGGATAAGATCAAAACATCTGAAGGACCTTCCGCCAGTCCTCATAAACGCACTAGCTCAGCTATTCACACGCAATCTGTCCGAGTGCAAGGTTCCTACTCAGTGAAAGATCAGCAAAACCGTGTTGTTGTTCAAGAAGGGTGACCTACACGGTATAGGCAGCTGTCGCCCAATCTGCTTGCTGTCTGTCTTCTGCAAGCTTTTCACTCGAGTCATCCTAAACAGGATTGACAGAACACTGAACGAAGGAGAGCCATGTGAGCAAGCAGGGTTTCGAAAAGGATTTAGTACGATGGACCACATTCATACGATAGCAAGGCTCATTGAAGTATCGCGAGAGTACAAAAGACCGCTCTGTCTCACTTTCATCGACTTACAGAAGGCCTTTGATTCAAATGAGGTAGAAGCAGTCATGGAATGCCTTCGTAGTCAAGGAGTCCCTACTCAGTACGTAAAGATTCGTGAGCTGTACAAAAATTTCACAACCAAAATTTCACCATTCTGCAACGATGTTAACGTTGACGTCAAAAGAGGAGTTAGGCAAGGCGATACCATCTCGTCAAAATTATTCACAACCACCCTCCAGAACGTCATGCGAACACTGGAATGGCATAATATGGAAGTGAAAATCGTTGGTCAGCAGCTACACCGTCTTCGCTTTGCTAATGACATCGTCCTTATAACACCAAACATTGGCCAAGCGAAACGTATGCTTGTGGACTTTGATAAAGCGTGTGGAAAGATTCCGCTAAATCTCACGAAAACGATGTTCATGAAGAACGGATTGGTTTCGTTTGCGCTATTCACGCTCAACGGAACTTATATCTCCAAATGCTCCAGTTATGTCTATCTAGGCCGGGAAATCAATATGATGAACGACTTAGCTTCAGAGCTGAGCAGAAGAAAACGAGCGGCTTGGAGAGCTTTAAGAGTGTCGAGATTTTAGTGAAAAGAACAAGGAACACCCGACTCCGTGCGCACCTTTTCGACTGCTTTCTTCGTTAACGAACTTGTCAGAAACCTGGTCGCTGCGTAAGCAGGATGAAAGATCACTCAGCGTTATTGAACGTGCAGTCGAAAGGACGATGCTAGGAGAATCCCGTTTCACACAAGTAAGGGATGGGATCCGAAGCTCCGACCTACGTCAACGATCAAAAATCAAAGATGCCGTTCTGTACGCCGAACTGTCTAAGAGAAGGTAGGCCGGACACGTAATGCGTACGAATGATAACCGATGGACGATATCCGTTAGTGACTGGCTTCCTCGGGATGTCAAACGTACTGCAGGAAGGCCTCCGACCCGATGGCCAGAGTTCTTCACAAAGAGCCTAGAAGAAAGATATGATGCTCGATGAGTCCCTAGAGCAAGCAGAACCCACTGGGCTATTTTTGCACGCGCCGGGGAAAAATGGAGGATTTACTGGCGCCTGCTCGAGTCACTCGACGGGACTACGGGTGATACAGGTGATATTCTTCACTTCTAATAAAACCTTAATCTGTAATAGAAACCTAATGCGTGGTAGGAAAACTACCATTTTATTATCATTACGTTTGCATTTATATAATTAGTAATGTATTGTAATTAGTGAAATTTTAAGCTGATTAGTAGCCATGTCCAGTTCCCACAGAACATAGTGTTATAGAGTGTTCGGTATGAAGTGATGAAAGCTCATTGAGAACTTTTACACGAATCGGAGCGTCACCAATCAGGTTAAGAACTTATAGCCAACAAACTTCTGATAACGTCTAACGAGCGTGCAAATTCCATTCTTCTAGAAATTTGATTGATCAGATGAGGATTATCTAGAGAAATTTCGATTTCATCTCCATTGCCATCGGTATTCGCATGTGTTTCGAGCGACGGTGATCCTTGAGATGAATGGTACTAATTTTTTTCTAATGAAGAAATATTTCATGAACGAAAGTCACACAGCAACCGTATTCTCCTATTTAGCCAAATCCCTTCCTGGAAGTAGCGTAGCAGAGCTTTGTCATTGATCAGTCACTGTACAGAACTTTCATAACATTCCGAGATGGTTTAGGAATTCGCAAAGTGCTATTCACTCTCGCCTATTTGTTTCGTAAACGCTCATTCTGTTTGGATTTGCTTAAATTAAACTCCTCAATTCATCATCGTTGATTAGAGCAGATGGTCAATAATTCTATCTTCAATACTCCCAGTTTGCAATATTACTGAAATCAATCCTGCCATCGATGGTGTTTATTCTATGGGCAAGTACAATTTTGATGTCGCAGGCTTTTCCCGTATATTAGTGGCTTCATGTCATTGTTTCAATCCATGAAAATTCCTCATATCTGTAGTTTTTCTTCACATCCTGATTTTCTAATCTTAACACCAGTTTTACTTCTACTTTGCTGGTACACACGACGCGACTTCATATGTCGAGCGGATCGCAATACTTCTTCCATTCTGTTTGTTTCCTCGCATCTGTTATCTACAAATGTCTTTAGGCTTGTGCATTGGTTTCGACAGGATTCTGTCGTTTTCCGGATATGGTTGAACACTTCACGAATTGACCATCCGTGGAATTTTGCGACAGCTGTTTTATAGCGTTCGTAAGCCATCATTATAGAAAGGGACCGGTCTTTTTGAATCAAAGAAAGTTTTTGGTGATCAAAAAATTATCAGTGGTCTGCTCAAAATCAACTTTGGGTCCTAAGTGCTAAGAATCTCATATCTCACAGTGATAGTGACCTAATACTTCCAGGTTTCTAAAAGGAATACTTCTCCACTAGATTCTGTTTTGAGTTAAGTGAGTGAAATGCATTTGACTAGGCTCATTTATAGACCTACGTATCAGATTTCTCACAGGATTAGAAGTAAAATGATTAATTATATAGAAAATTTCTAGAGCTGACGAGCTGACCGAAATAAATGACGTGTTTTATCCTATTTGTAGGACTGTAACGTAATTTTGTCATTTTGGAGAAACTTTTGACCTAAAAACATTAAAAAGTGATGGTGTTAAAGGAACGTTACTGGTAGTGCACGCCCTCCGATTGCCGCTGGGGTGATGGAGAGGTTGCATGTACGGACTTCATTTGTTCCTGTTGCGTGCCAGAATTTCCTCGTGTGTTCTGCTTCACTAAGAGCACGAATTGCTTCACGTTTTCGGTTGCAGTCTTCGCAAAGAAGGTTTGCATTGGATCAATGTTCTTTTTTGTACGCTGATATCTCATGAAGCCTAGTTCCCGACGGGTCCGTCCCATTCAACGCATGACGTTGACTCATGACGATTGTTCGTTGTGCACCTCACTACCACTTTGGTGATTTCAAAGTCTTCAAGAGGCTCACTTGCTCAATTTTCGAGCTAACTCGATCACTTTGTTGACTTCTTGAGCAAACCAGCGTAGCCAGAACATTTGGAGATGTTGCCCAAATGAGGCATCAAGGAGAAGTCTGTTTCTTGTAAACGCCGCTTTCTGTGGATTCAGCTAAAGAGTAGCATTTCCATATATGCTATCAAAGTCGGAAACCACTTCTTTTGTTCAGCGTGGTGAGAAAGGCATCATTACAAAAGTAGGATCATGTATTTAGATGAAATATTCATGCGGTGTTCGACTCTACTCGATTCAAGTCGGTGCAACTCCGAAGGCCACATATAATGTGGAAATCAACTGTAATGCTAACTACCCACTCAAAACATTGTTACTACAAATATGGTGACTTCGATGAAACCGCCAGCTACAAAGAATTTTTCCAACCTGATGTTTTTTTATTTCAGCAATCCAATCATTCGCTCTCATTCGCCAATACTTACATGGCGAATTGAGTCTCCAAATTAAAGATTTCGAAACCTTTCATTCAAGAGTTCGCATCTCCTTTCCTGAGAATTGAATATTGGAGAGCTAAAGAAGAGGGCAATGGATGGTCAAGTCTATGAAATAGTTCATTTTATAAAGATTTACACATTTATTTGTCTTCTATTGTGAAAATCTTTAGCGAAAACTTAACAGTCAGGAAACATGTAAAGGAAATGTATTAAGGATTCATTGTATAGAAATATGTAGGCAGCTGTTATTCATGGAATACCTTCAGCAACTTTTATGGAATTTTATAGTAGTGACCTCATGAAAAAAGCACATATGGCACAGCGGTCGAAGGCGCCTTGCAACTCACACGTGGAATCGATCCCCACAGCCATGGCCCACCAAGCCTTTCATTACTCCGGGGTTGGCAAATTGGTACCAGACTCGCCTGGGAGGATAACCAGCACTGGCGCGATACGTCTGCAGGCCACCGCGAGTCATTGTAAAGGCCAGATATGCATTCAGTCACCTCCAACGATACTTAATGAAGTCGAATGAATGGCGCACCTCTCAGGGATTGATCAGCGTCGAGAGCTTTATCCTTTTTATCTTTTAACTACATGGAAGAAAGAGCGAATAGAAATCACTACATAGAGATTGCGGTTGGTCTCCACTCGACAAACTCAGTGGAAGCCTCATAGGAAGCGTCTCTGAGGAAATCGAAGTCCGCCGAAACGTCAGCTTATTTGTGAATAAAGAATAATAATAACACCTCGCGTTTGCTCAACAAGAATACGAAAAACTACATAGAGATTTTTGAAAATTTTTAACTTTGGTTATCAGAAATCCGGTTCATAGTTCAATTGTTATTCAAATTCGGTGATTCTTCTTTGTTTGTAAATAAGAACTTTTGTAGACTTTGAAATAATAAGAACGTTCTGTTCATTCCGCAGTTGTTTGAAGAATCGCACAAAAATTTCAGAAAGATTCTCGTTTCTGTACGACGTTTTCACGGCTAATCAGTAATTCGGAAAAGTCGATCTCGTTGTTTTACGAAAAGTGGGTGAAACCTTTTTTGATTCATCGCCATAAAGCAACAACATTCCCAAGTTTTTTTTCTCATTGATGGGCTTCCTCACCCGAGAATTCTTAATTGTCTCACTCTGTAAGAAAAAGACCACTCTTTTCTCAAATGTAGCCAAGATATCCAATGAACATGTGAAGCTCGTTTTCTTTTTCCTTCATGAGTCCTTTAAAGAATGAGCTTCGATGAATTCCAGCAACGACTTTCTCTTTGGTTCCTACGGTCCTAGAATAAAATGCCTAGTAACAGGTTAGTGCAGTGGTTTCTTCATAATGTGTGTCGCAGAAATACAGGCTTCCACTTTATAAGAGTCTCATACTACTCTTTTTGTATCAGATAGTTCAGTTGTAATACCTATTCTAATATTGAAGTCAAATTCTTTAAGTTTGAGGAATTTCTTCTAACACAAATATAGGTCGAGGCATTTGCTTGTTTCCAGACTTCACAGGAAAGAGGTCCAGATTTAATTCGGGACGAAACGTCTAACTTGCTAAGCATTTCTATTCATAGATAAAGAGATGAAGCGTTGATCGCCTACCAATCCCTGACAGCATTCGGTTTCATCAAGCACAATTAGAGGTGATTGAATGCGCATCTAACCCTTGGAGTGACTGTCGGTGGCCTACCGATTTGCCATGCTGCTATGCTCTCAGGCATGTCTGATAGCAATTTCTCGACCCAACAGTGATAGAGCTTGGTAATACTGGAACGTGGGATCAAATCAACCATAGCTCATGCATGTATTGCAAGGTACCTCTAATCACTGCATTACAGTGCTCGATAGGTAGAATCAGGTATTGCCTGTTCGAAAGGGACGCTGAACGATATCATATCTCATGGACGCAGAGAAATAACAGAGAAAATTTTGAAGAACAAGTTACGATTCTCACACGGAAATCGAGAACACAATCGCGCAAAACTCTTGAGGCATTCTGGATCAATTCCAGAAATCCGAAAATGAACTGCAGGGAAGAATGCCTCATTATCACACGTGATATTGGGCAGCATATAAGTCTGTTTTTGTGGGAGGGCACATTATGCTTCCATGTGAATTCTGTGCGGTTGGTCGCCACGCAACGTACTCAGTGGAAACCTCATAGAAAGATGTGAATGTGTCAAGAAGCCATTCTGCGTGCACTGTGATTGAAATCTTGGTTTAGTATTTTCTTCTTTGGTTATGATGGTGTTTGACTGGGTAGATTTAAGTTTTTAGATTGCTTGCGGTCAACTTGACCTTTTTAGGCTCTGAAAAAGGCGAAATCGGCTGAAACGTCAGCTTGTGCGTAAATATGAAAAAAAAAACACCTCGTGGTTGCTCAACAAGAATACGAAGAACTACTTGATCAATGTCGATGGTCGGTCAAGTCGGTCGTGAGTCAGTAGAAAAATTTGTGCGAGAAACTGAAAGTGGGGGGAAGAAGGAAAGGGCAACAAATTTAAGCTTAGATGTAACTCTATCAGTAGACACAGCAAGCATCTCTTGTCCTATAAGGAATTAGAGAAGCCACCAAAACTATTCCAGAAGACGGACAGGAAGTTCTCAATATTGCCGCAGCGATAAATATTCGTCTGGACCCATAGTAAATTAAAAGCTTCTTTGCAAATTTTATAAGTCCATGGGTCTGTTTTGCATATACTAGCTTTCCTTGAGCTCCACGATGAATCAGAACATCCGATGGACACACTTGTTTCAAGAAAATGAGCAATGCAAAATAGAGTTTTCCTCGAGTTTTGTTTTCTTTTGCAACCTCTCGAAAAGCTAGAACCATCAAAAACAAAAACACCAGCAGAGAAAGCCTGCATATCACTTCACTGATAATGCCAGAAACATAAAAGTCCGAGAACAGAAAGTTGCTGTTCTACCTTTGTATTTTACCTTGGATTCCAGTAAAGGTGTCCGAAGCGGCCGGTAAATTTTGTCATACGTTGTGGAATAAGTTGGGCAACGGAAAGCAACGCTTTCTTGTTGGTGAACAAGGTGATGCTGCAAAAAATACAAAAAGAAGTTCAACCAGAATTCACTGGTGAAGTTTTGTGAAGAACGGCGAACCACATTGAACCCTATTAATATGTAATATTCACGGATAATCGTGATGAAGAATCACCTTCTCTCTTCTAACTGATAAAATTCTAAACATCCACGGAATCCATTACTAGCATTTATTTGTGTATCAGCACATTTCTAGGATTATCTGCAAAACCTCGGAAAAACTCAGGCACTTACAAACCTGGAAGCTCTGTTTACAAAGAAACACGTACAATACATCAGCTATAGTGGAGGCATATTAATTTGGCCTGTTATTTTCATTTCTTTTATCAATCTTTTTTACACGACTCATCTTCACAACTACTGTGTGAATCCTAGCACTTCCTGCAATCGATTAGTTCCCTTGGATCCATCATTAACAAGGGTTTTGAAACATTTCGTGTACCGGTTCGGTTGCTGCTTAGGGATTACCATGGTCTTCATGAATGCCGTTGAATGCTGGTCGAGTCAGTTTCCCTCGGAGTCCCTGAATAGCCGGGCTGGAGCGTTTCCACGTAGATTAGAAATGGGTTGGTCTCAGACAAATCTCGCATCCATTTCCTGGCCCCCAAAGGATAGAAAGCTTGACGAGCACGGAATGACGTCGAATTGGCACCGTGCTCGTAATGAACGAAATGACGACCATTACCATTACCCGCATTACCCGTCCCGTTGTTTACATATGACAGTGAACACATTAAAGACAGCGTTGCGAAAAAAAAGCTGAAGCCAACCAACTGCGTTCTTTAAAATTCCATGAATGGGTAAGAGTTATTATGGGTGGCAAGAGCGCGTGTAGCACTGTGGTCGGAGGTGCCGTGCAACATACACGTGGAATCGATTCCCGCGCCCATGGCCCACCAAGCCATCCTTCCGTCCAGGGCCGGCAAATTGGTACCAGACTTGTCTGGGAGAATAGTAGCACTGGCTGGGCACATCGGTAGGTCAGTGGGAGCCATTGTAAAGGCCAGATATGCAATATACATCCAGTCACCTCCAACGATGATTAGTGAAGTCGAGTGCATGGGACATCCCTCAGGGATAGATCAACGCCGAGAGCTTTAACCTTTTTTTATTGACTATGGGTGTGGTTATTGAATGGGGTCGATGCATATATGTAGTGAGTTACAGTATACACTGTTTGCAAATCCTCTCTTAGACAGCAATGTATTGCTATGTTAATTATGCTAAAATGTAGTATTCTAGCAACACTCTGGCTCTAGATTAAAGCAAAGCTCATTCTATAACCTTGTGATGTCCTCAACCACATAAGTTCTTTGTCCTTTATTGCCGAAAAGGGCTTGCATTGCAGTCTGTAAATTGCGGCAATGGTGCTCGCGCGTGTTTAAAGCAGCAATGAAAGCGCTGTTCTTCTTCACTATTAGGGTAAGCCACAAGCGTTAAGGTCATTATTATGTTTTTATCCTCGCTATTAGATGGTAAAGCTGCACGTTTTCGAAAACTGGATGAGCTTCCTAAGTTTTGGGTTGTCGACGAGACAAGGACATTCTTTCTGGAATTCTCAGTGTCCTGTGTTGGGTCATTAAATGTTCACACGTATTAGACTGAACGCAGTAGTGACATTCTTTTAACTGTAAAAATAACGAAACAAAAAACCGATGATCTTATTGGCTGGAATTATGTGTGGGACATATTTGCAACACACTAAGTCATATTTCCAAAGAAATTGCGCGTGGGCGCGGGAATCGATTCCACATGTGTGTAGCACGGCGCCTCCGACCACAGTGCTACACGCGCTCTTACCCCTCATAATAAAACTTGAAATGAAGAAATTAGGTTAGTGGCGAAAAATCGAACATTGGTAACCGCACATAGGGAGCGATGTCGGTTCTCTAATCATTCCCAATATGTTCGATAAATAGAACTGTTAATAATTTGATATAATTGGACGTGATTGTAGAAGTAACTTTGCTCTATCAAGTCGAAACAATATGCGAAATGCTTGAAGACTATTGTGGATGGCTAGTGCGAGAGTGAACGAGTCTAATGCAAGAGGTGCTGAGATCCGTACAGTAGATGTGATAATGGGTCATGTAGTAAAGTAGTTCTGGCGAAATTCAGAAATATGATTATACTTAACACAAGGTTCATGTGTCTGCAGAAGTGGAGCTCATGCAGTTATATGGAGGGCGCTAAAATTCGTATTTCTGTATGAGATTAAAGATTTTTCACTGGCCGATCACCCTTGGTCACCTTTATCGGCAGTCTAGTTGACGAACACGCCACTTCTTGGTTACATTTCTCCATGTTACCCGATTAAACTACATAATGGATTCCACTTGCACGAGAAACTAGAATGTCATGAAATGCTTTTGAGTTATCTAGAGTTGCTTAGTTCGAGGTAGTGCTTGTTCGGCGGAAGCGACGTCAGACTGCATGTTACGAACATTCCAGTCTCTGGATTGTACGGCAGATCAGGCAGTTCGCATGAACCAATCATCCTCGCACAACTACGCATGAATATGACTATTGCGAGTGTACTAAAAGCATAGTTTAATCCGAAGAAGCAGTCTGGGAGCTCATCCTGACTCTCTGTCAGCAAATGCACTTGGCTGAGATACGTGGCCAACCTCAACACCAATAATTAACAGTACTGAAGTGTGGAGTAGCTAAGTTTTCACGAGAAATATGGCTTTCTGTGGTGGCAAATTGGGGACGGGAAAATTTTGTACTGCGTTCAAGTGTATATAGAAACTAACGCAAGTTTACATCTGCATAAATCAACGGAACTAGGATACTTCATTCGAGCAGCGTTCCATTACGGACCATTTCACTCAATGAGACGACGATCCATACTGCGAAAATGACCGGCTGTGGATGATCGACTCGAATTAATTTGGCGCTGAAGAAAACGATGAAGTGGAAACGTTAGCGAAATAAAACCTTATGACAACCTAGTATTAGCTCAATTATCTGCGAAAATACTAACAATAAATTCTTGAAAAACTTATGTAACTAAGTTACACAACACAATGAGGTGCACACGGAATACTGGTTGACAAGATTGGACCTCCTTCAAAAAATTTGTTAATTAGAGCGACACCCCCTCGAATTTCTTTTCCCTGCATACTTTAAAAAGTTCAATTTCCCTGCAAATTGAACGTCACCTAAGCTACGGGTTACCTTTCAAACAGTTTCTTTTTTTGCCCCAGTGCCTCATTTGAGGATAACCAGTTGTGATGATGGGTTGAACAATAGCGGAACTCTTCGTAGAAAATTCAGCCAAAAGGCTTTCAAACACTGAGTTGTTTTTTGCGATTAATGGACTGCAAATTTCATTCGTTAATTTGGTCTTAAGATAGTTTGACACATCTCCATAGGTGAGCTTAAAGGTGTAAAATTAAGTCAAATTTCTTTTAAATGACCCATTTTCACATCTGCTGTGCAGACCTCAGAACTGCATCCGCTCGACTCATTTCCTCGCCTTCATCATCCACAAATGTCTTCTAACATGTGACTTCGGCTGCCATTTGAGGCTTTTGGTTTTTAACATAACAATCTACAGAGAATTCGACCATACTCGCTTCATTCTCGCAGCAGCAAACACCCAAGACATGATTTAAATGAATGAGCTTGTACAATGCTGGTTCAGTGTTCAGTAAATATTCAGTGAATTTCCCAAAAAACGGATTGTTATCAAATAAAAACGAGTCAATTACAACCACAACGATGCTGAGATATTCGCAAAACCTGGACCCTAGACCGGATCGAACCACTATTTCCCTTTCCAGGTGCTCATCATTACACACCGCGCCACAGAGGCACTTGCTTTGCGTTTCTCTCGGCTAGTTTTCTACCTAACACTACCATCAGCAATCAACCCTCAGCGGGATTGATCTGAGCAGCAAAAATCGGCATCGGACCCAATTAAGCTGAGTTAAACCAAATCAATCCCGATGAGGGGTGATTGCTGTTGGCAGCGTTAGGTAGAAAACTAGCTGAGAGAAATGCAGAACAAGTGCATCCGTAGCGCAGTGTGTAATGCGCGAGCCCCTGGAAACGGAGATCGTGGTTCGATCTGGGCCAGCTTCGAAGTTTTACGAATATCTCATCATCGCTGTAGCTGCAATTCACATTATACCCTGCCGTGAAAAATTGTACTAGGTAGAAAATAAAAGGCTAACAAGACGAGTTAGTCACCTCAAATTGTGTCATGTAGAAAATAAAAGGCTAACAAAACGAGTTAGTCACCTAAATTTTTTTCGGCAGCGCATGCACTCGTTCATTTCGAACGTTCAATTCACTTCTACAATTACTTTGTTGTATTTCTACTTCTGACAAAAATACTAGTGAACGTGTCAATGAACTTTTCTCCATAATATTTGAGTTAACTGTTTATACATAGCGGAGTACTGGAAAAGGCTCTCATCGATTCATGACAACTATTTTACGCCAACGCTAACCAGTAACTCCACACACCTGCATATGGTGGCCATTCGCCATCGCCAAGACCACATTGTCACTAGAGCAAGTAGAGGGCATGACCGATGTGAAGTTATTTCAGTTAATGACACAGCATCAGGACAGTCTCTCATTTCACTCCACGTTTTACAAGTTGTTCATGAAATTTATGGAAATCATTAAGACGCACTTCTTGTATTTGCATGAAGTATTTGATTTCACCTGTTATATTGCCTTTGGTCGACTAACTGTTGAGGTTCACTGCTGTCACAGGAATCGCCACTGCCCAGTAGAACCTCAGCAACAAGAAATCAAAGCTCCCTCTGTGCTACAGAGAGAGAAAAAGAGAGAGATAGAGAGAGACTCGAGTAGTTGCGGTGAAGACTTGCTGACGGCTTGCCTCGGCGTTACAGGGAAAAGCAATGCTCTACAGCCACTCACACATCCGCAGACTAATGAGGAGAAAAAGCAACGGATTTTCATGTTGCGATCGAAACTGCAAAAGAACTTGATCACTTCTGTGATGATGGTTGCAAAACAGTGAAATGATTAGGAGGGAGAGTTGCTTGCATACGTGTCCCCTAATCAAGTATACCACCATTTACCAGATTACGAGTTCCTCTCGGTACTAACATGCGTATAAATTATTACAATTATCGAAACATATTTCAGCCATGGATTGCAATGTGATTTTGAAACTAGAGCCAATCTCATTTATTCCTACATCTGAGGGACTGGCGGCTCACTGTGCTCGCCGAAGAGATTTTCTTATGCGCCAGCTCGAGAATGGGACTGCTGCTTCGGTAATTGGCATTATTGCTCGCTGCTGTTTTACTTGTCAGAAGAAATAACCTATTGCTATAATATTAAAAGCTCAAATTTCACAATGCAGTTTTTAATTCTTACGGTTGTTTAAAATCATTCATGCTGCTGATGTAAAGCGTCTGAACGGTAAATTTAGACGGACGGCCCGCATTCACTAGTTGTGTGGGCCCCCTACATTTTCCCATTCTATGGCTCACCATCGTCGTTCATGCTGTGAATTTAACTCGAGAATAGTTCTAGGTGCTAGTCTTAAACGGTGATCTGTGAAATGTCGAAAGCTGCTAATACAGCTGATTAATTTTAGTTAAAAACACATCAACATATACGTGGTCGTCCTAAGTGGCAGCTATCTGCTCGCTGGTGGAGTCCACTTTGCAGATTTTTTCGTCCTTCGGTCGTATGTTCTTCTCATTATATGACCGCGCCACACATGTTCCGTTATCGATGTGTACTCTCATAGGTCTCGATGATGGGATGGATCTCAAAGATCAGAGCTTCACATTCTGCCTAGATGATGTTTGTATTGGTTATATTTCTGATAGCACCGCTCGAGCAAGTGCAGTATTCTAGACGTGGTTGACGTATCAGCTCACTTATTTTGCTGCATAACAGAGTGCCGGAAGGATTGCTGAATTCAAAGCAGATTTTGCGGTCCATTAGTTCGTCGCTGGCTTTCTTGGAACGGCTCACTGTGCTCGCCGAAGAGATTTTCTTATGCGCCAGCTCGAGAATGGGACTGCTGCTTCGGTAATTGGCATTATTGCTCGCTGCTGTTTTACTTGTCAGAAGAAATAACCTATTGCTATAATATTAAAAGCTCAAATTTCACAATGCAGTTTTTAATTCTTACGGTTGTTTAAAATCATTCATGCTGCTGATGTAAAGCGTCTGAACGGTAAATTTAGACGGACGGCCCGCATTCACTAGTTGTGTGGGCCCCCTACATTTTCCCATTCTATGGCTCACCATCGTCGTTCATGCTGTGAATTTAACTCGAGAATAGTTCTAGGTGCTAGTCTTAAACGGTGATCTGTGAAATGTCGAAAGCTGCTAATACAGCTGATTAATTTTGGTTAAAAACACATCAACATATACGTGGTCGTCCTAAGTGACAGCTACCTGCTCGCTGGTGGAGTCCACTTTGCAGATTTTTTCGTCCTTCGGTCGTATGTTCTTCTCATTATATGACCGCGCCACACATGTTCCGTTATCGATGTGTACTCTCATAGGTCTCGATGATGGGATGGATCTCAAAGATCAGAGCTTCACATTCTGCCTAGATGATGTTTGTATTGGTTATATTTCTGATAGCACCGCTCGAGCAAGTGCAGTATTCTAGACGTGGTTGACGTATCAGCTCACTTATTTTGCTGCATAACAGAGTGCCGGAAGGATTGCTGAATTCAAAGCAGATTTTGCGGTCCATTAGTTCGTCGCTGGCTTTCTTGGAAGGTTCGAACGGTCCATACTGTTTTTATTATTCTGTCTAGTTCCTTCTTCATGTTGTTCTCCATGTTCAGTGAATGCTCAAGACGCACGTATGAGGTAGTTTTGTAATCAGAGACCAATCCAGCTTGATCTCTTTACCTTTATATCATGGTTGTCCATGAACTTTGTCTTCTTCCGACTTTTGCATAGACCGATTTTTTTTCTGCATCGTTGAGCGCATCGATTGTCGTCTCTACTTCATTGGTACTTCTTGAATAAATAACGATGCCGTCAGCAAAACGTAGATTTTTGATAGTGATTAAGTATTTGAGGAAGTTTGTGGGAGAATAAGCGAAAAATGGAGTCGATTTCGTCATTTGGTTGTCGTTGCTTTAAAAAATTGCAAGGAAAGAGATTGTTGCTGATGTTCCTCTTTGCCTTCCGCTGTTCACCCTTTCTAGCCTGGTCTTATAGCGCAATCGATTTTGTAATTTATGTATACTACAGTATATTTTGTACAGGATTGTTTTAGAAGTGGCTTGGCTAGGCGAAAGACTTCGACCCAATCTCAACAATGACCGCGCACAATTTGGCAGCGCCGTACCTCCTAACAGTAACCCTTGATGATTTTGGTACACACTGTTTCTCAGCGTTGTTACTGAGTTATTTCTGGACTGGACTATAAGAGGAAGACTATGCTTAGTTAAGGACGTTCGCCTTTACAATTATGCACACATGGACGTCGCTTCTCTCAAATGGTAGTGCATATCACAAGGAAGTCACTTTAGCACCTTTAGAGACATGAAACAGAAAGCGTTGGAATCGCGTAAATTTTTATGCAGCCTTCATGAGCAAACAGTGGACATCGTTTTCCATAAATAATAAGTTGTTTCCCGTTGTTCGGGATACGTTAAAAATTTCAATACTACTACGTATATTATGTGCCTATTTCCTGCTATGACATTTTTATGGAAATGATTTATAACTGATGCTACAAGTTTGAGCTCTACCGCACAGGAAAGCGCCCGAGAGACTGTTATAACATATCCCGTGCGGGCGTTGCGGTTTCTCCTTGAACGCCCCTATGAAGGTATTCTCACTTAAGCACCCAGGCCACTAAAGCTCTCGTATGCTGTGCAGATAGCAAGACCTTTCACGTACACATTGGAAAGCCATTGCTGATTTCTGAAAAATATGCTACACCACTCAACGGCTAGATCGGGTCGGGTGTGAAACTTCGTGTTCTGCTAACTTTTTTCCATAATCCTTTGGTAAAAAAAAAAGGATAAAGCTATTATCGTTCAACAATCCACGAGGGATGCTCCATGCATTCGACTTCATTGATCATTTTTAAAGGGTGGCTGAATGCCTATCTGGTCTATAAGAGTCGCAGTGCCTACCGATGTATCGAGCCAGTGCTACTATCCTCCCAGACAAGTCTGGTACCAATTTGCCCATCTCGGAGAGATGGAAGGCTTGGCGAGCCTTTTGCGCAGGGATTGGTTCCATGTGTGTTGCAGGACTCATTTGACCACTACGCTACACATACATTTAACACTCCTAACAGGCTGTCACAGCAATAAGATATCATCCCGAATTTTTAAGTCAAAAATAATCTTTGATTTCTTTTTGCGGCTTTAATAAGACTAGTGATGGGAAACTGGATTCCACCAAGCTGACATACCATACACCTTTTATCGTATTCTGAAACACCCATGTGAGAGTGTTCAAAATGGGTTGAATTTCATCCAATCTCGGTGATATTGGAAAAATTACTCTACTCTAACGGATTGTTCTTTATTAATTGGAGCGATGTTGCTGAAATGTTTTTTGATTCTCTATAACCAACGTTTTGATCACTTTGCCTTCTGAACAGTTTTTCCTCTGCTCATTGTTGAGGCGACATGAGTAGTCGTTTACTATTCACATAGAATGGTAAATATCTTAAAATTAAGTCATTCGAGACAGCAGCAGTTTCTCTTCGACAGTGACTTTCCAGTTTTAAACAATAAAAAGTATTTTTCAATATCTAGAGTGGACCGATGAATGAATTTTTCCGAGGGAAGGTCTTTTGTAAATTATTAAGCTTAGAAAATAGCTTTTCTGGTCTCATCTCTTCTACTTTGACACGCTTTTGATTAGCTAAAGAATGAACATGTTATGGAAATCCCAGCTTAAATCCTAGTTATCAGTTCGTTCGAAGAAAAGCAGTGCAAATACGGAATTAAACTCCCAGTTGAAAATAACCAAGAACAACCTTTGTCTTGTGATGTTTTCCAGTAATTTGCAGATTGCTTTGCCTGACCGATTCTACTTTATGAGCAAAGGTTTTCTATCAATAGTTTCTCTTCATAAATGGGGAATTCCGGAGAAGTCCGTGACCTTTGTCGACAATACCTCGATGGTCGAAATTACAGACGGCATTTCAAGCCTCAACAATAAGAGTCGTGAGGTAAAGTTCGGTCTGTAAAATAACATTCTAGACAAGTCTACCGCTCTGACTATTGAGAATACGATTATTTAGAAGAGAGAGTATGAAGGTGACGATGAATGGGAAAACTTGGGCAGATAGCGAGCTCTGTCTTCATCTCTTTTTCTGAAATCAGAGGAAATTGACGTAAAATTCTTCAATATACAAGAACGCTGGCCTTTTCTTATTACAAAATTCTGTTATTTGAAAGTGTTGTCTGTGAATATTTACTGTTCTGAATTAAACTGTCAACTTTATTTAATGCATAATCCCTTTTCATGGCAGGGTTGATATAAAACATAGCAACAGTTATTCTGAGGTATGAGGTAAACTCTGAATCTCAGCTGGGCTCCGAACCTGCGTTTACTCTTACCGAGGCTCACGACCTGTTCACCACAACAACTGAATGCCTTACTTTGCCTCTCTCACCTATGTTTTTACTCTACTGGTTGTATCATACGTTAGCAGGAATGATAACGTTAATTTCTTGTGATTTCAGCTGCCACTTTTGCTTAGCCGGGTTCAATGCCGGTTTGTGCTCCATAGATCATTTCCATTTTAACCGTTACTCAAGTCTCATGTCTTTCGTTTCTTGAAAGGGAATATACAAATATGCTGTTTGTGAAAAACATTTTTCGTGCAGGCACTGGAAGCACGTGCTTGTGAATGTATTTGAAAGTTTACTTAGCGTTTGCACAAAACAGTACCTAAAAAAGTTCAAAGTCCAAAAAATCCAAAAGTCCAAAAAATCATACCATTGAAAATATATCGGTTTCACCGTACTGGTGAAAATTTGAACATGATGAGTAAATTGCCGTCATGAGAGTAGTATGTGCCAGATCAAAACTCTTTTCAAGTTCTGATGTGGAAGTTACGGTCACTATTTGATCACGGTCACTATTGTCAACATGTAAGTGCAACCCAAGGATCTACTTCACACGAGTGGTCCGGGCCGCTTTATTAGTGAGACGTTATCAACCTTCAGGGATAGTATGGAAGAATCGATTGATAGATCTCCGTCATACACCCATTTGCTGATTGCCGTACGATTTATTTCAAAACACTTCTGATATAGCATGTTTGGCTCCCATTCTATTTCCTTTCTGCTCTTGATTAGTGGGTAAAAAATTCGTTTGAACGAAAAAGGCAGTTAGATAGGACCAAATGCTGCACATTGAATTCATAGTTCTTGGTAAGCTTCTATGCGGAACATGAATATTACGCTTTCCTGCGAGTTTCAGAGATCACTTTATTTTTACATTATTTTACCTTTTAATTCCAGTATATGGTTGTTAGACGAATAGTTGTACACATGAAATTTCTTGAAGGAACAAGCAATACTTGTACACCATCACAATTCCGATTCTACTTTATGAGCAAAGGTTTTCTATCAATAGTTTCTCTTCATAAATGGGGAATTCCGGAGAAGTCCGTGACCTTTGTCGACAATACCTCGATGGTCGAAATTACAGACGGCATTTCAAGCCTCAACAATAAGAGTCGTGAGGTAAAGTTCGGTCTGTAAAATAACATTCTAGACAAGTCTACCGCTCTGACTATTGAGAATACGATTATTTAGAAGAGAGAGTATGAAGGTGACGATATTATTTTACCTTTTAATTCCAGTATATGGTTGTTAGACGAATAGTTGTACACATGAAATTTCTTGAAGGAACAAGCAATACTTGTACACCATCACAATTTCCAGGGATTATATTACGATACACTGCATTTGAACCAGGAAAAACTGCGAAGATTACCACGACTCACATGCGTCTTGTGATTCGAACCCGCTCAGACAATAGCATTTTATACTTGGTTCTTCTTCTTCCAGGGATTATATTACGATACACTGCATTTGAACCAGGAAAAACCTTTGCGAAGACTACCACGACTCACATGTCAATTTCCAGGGATTATATTACGATACACTGCATTTGAACCAGGAAAAACTGCGAAGATTACCACGACTCACATGCGTCTTGTGATTCGAACCCGCTCAGACAATAGCATTTTATACTTGGTTCTTCTTCGCCTTACCCTAAGGGCTCGTGTGGCGCAGTGGTTGGAGGCGCCACTGCGACACGCACATGGAATCGATCCTCGCACCCAGGCCCACCAAGCCTTCCATCTTTCCGGGGTTGGCAAATTGGTACCAGACTTTATTTATATGAATTATGACTGATGACATATAAACTGATCTTCTTTAGCTGATGCGAGCCTGGTAGACGTCCCACTCGTAATATCACGGCTCTGAGGAAAGTGAAAACGCTGAAACGTCAGCCATCGACCAACAATACCAACAATAACGACAACTACAACGAAGACCTATACCAACTTTGCATCAGCTAAAGAAGATTAGTTTATAAAATCATATGATCATATGAATAAATATATCAACTATCTATGCCGAGGTTTATAGAAAGTCGGTCTTTTGAGTTATTAAGAGATGGTACCAGACTTGTCTGGGAGAATAGCAGCACTGGCTCGATACAACGGTAGGCCACCGAGAGTCATTGTAAAAGCCAGATATACATTCAATTACCTCCAAACGAATAACCCTCAATGAAGCCGAATGCATGGAGCATCCCTTAGGGATTGATCAACGCCGACGGCTTTAGAGCTTTACCCTTTCACACTTACAACAAGCGGCTTATTCCAAAAACTGAAAAAGAGGAAAGAACAGCTTTGGGAGTATGGATCGAAAAGTGAATTTGATAAATGACTTCTCAAGAAAAAAGTAGAAGAAAGTACTTCATGGATGGCTCTAAAAAGCAACAAGGGTATAGAGGACTGATAATAGGCAAGATTGTTACCACCTTGTTAAGCCTATAATTCTTCCTTTCTTAACTTATGCGTCAAATGTACAACAAGATGGCCATATAGCACGATTTTTCATGCGCAATGAGTCAGAACATGAGGTTTCTCATGTACCACGAATGAGAAAAACATGATCTTCGAGGGCAGCAGGGACAAGTGGGTACTTTGCTGTCCATTGACATCAAAATACCTTGCAGGATGATGATGTTTTGGTTATGAAATTTTCCTATAGCTCAGAGAGAAACTTTGTGCACTGATTAGGGAAGCATTAGCCATTCTTTTGCACTCTCGCGCATGAGGTTTCTCATGTACCACGAATGAGAAAAACATGATCTTCGAGGGCAGCAGGGACAAGTGGGTACTTTGCTGTCCATTGACATCAAAATACCTTGCAGAATGATGATGTTTTGGTTATGAAATTTTCCTATAGCTCAGAGAGACACTTTGTGCACTTTGTGATTAGGGAAGCATTAGCCATTCTTTTGCACTCTCGCAACACTTCACTGAGTATTGTTATACTGATCTGAGAAGAGGTTGGTATGAAGCATCTATTCGGCAAACCTTTCAACATCTTCGTCTTCTTCAGAGTCGATAATCGATGTCTACGGTCCACAGTGGTTCGTACCCGCGTTTTCGGTCTTCATTTTCGTTTCAAGTTGAATTTTTCTCAGTGGAGTACCGCTCGAATGAAGAATTTCATTCAGCGATCGCCTTTTATAGAGCACGGAAGTTGGTCGATTCCCGTCACCCAATATGATCAGCTAGCACACCACCAATTGCTACACTACGCATTGCTCGTCAAACGACAAATAGTACTACCGAGGATCGACTTTCTATTAACCTCGTCATTGCATTATGAGTTCGTCGTTTTCCCTCTCAGCAATCGCGAGGTTGTTAAACAGTATGCGTTTACTTCCATTCAATAACACATACAACACAATCGTAGCTGACGTTTCGGCGGAATCGCCTTCTTCAGAGCCTGGAAGGGTCTACCGATATGTATGCTGTTTAACAACCTCGCAATTGCTAAGAGAGAAAACGACGAATTCATAACAAATAATGCGGTGGTGAAAAGCGACCAACATCCAACAAACGATCACATTCTCGACACGTTGCTTGGTGACAGATGATCAATGTGCACTACTTCTTGGATTATTAAGGTAACACGAAGTTGATAAAAGAAACTGTACTCAGATGATGAATCGGCGCCCTCGCCTTTTTTAAAGCCCGAATGATCGTAGTCAATTGCACACAGCCGGTCGTCCTCGCGATGTGGGAGAAAAAAGCATCTGATCACGCGTAGTTAGCCATGCTCTTCCATGACATATGTCGATACTTTGAAAGCTGCTCGCATGGAAATACCGAACCGCTTTTTAGCTTAGCTAATCAAACTGTGAGCTGTCTCTTCTTTACATCGCAGTCCGAGCATGCAAGAACACCGCGCAACAATGATGAAGAAGTACATGATATGAACGCAAACGGCCTCGTAATTGACGAACTCTGATAGATCTACAGAACGAAAGCCCATATTCTACGAGTTGTCGTTTAGAAGTGATTAGTCAGGCAGAGCTTGAAACACTATTTTCTTCACGCACTGCTGATCAGGCTCGAACGAACTTTCATTGTTTTTAAATCTCGGTCATTGGTACACTGTGTGGAGCTTCCCAAGATAGACATTGAATTAACCCAGCCAGTGATCCAGTAGGCCATTGCTCCCGATGAGCCAACAGGAAGTTGCAAACACATTAGCAGTTTTATCCATTAATTCTAAAGCATATTTGGCTAAAAAGAGATTAGCCTTCGAACTTCAAACAGACACATCGCTAGTAGAAGTGTTTCTCACGAAGTAAAATAAAATCGCCAAAATCTACGTGGTTTACTAAAACGAAACAAATCTAGTCACGAAATTCTAGCTTGCTGAAGCTCATTTTCTCAAGCAACATGACGACAGAACACAAGATGTCGTCCAACACGACATGAATGTTTGCTTGGTCACGACTAGCTTTTCGACGGTGTTAACTTTCGTAGCAAAGGGCAAGTGTGGCGCAGTGGTTGATGGCGCTAATGCGACACACACGTGGAATCGACTCCTGCACCCATGGCCCACCAAACCTTCCATTCCTCCGAAGTCGGAAAATTGGTACCGAACTTGTCTGCGAGGATAGTAGCCCTGGCTCGACCCATCGATAGGCCACTGCGAGTCATTGTAAAGGGCAGATATACCTTCAGTCACCTCCAACGATACTTGGGGAAGTCGAATGCATGGCGTATCCCTCAGGGATTGATCAACGCCGTGAGCTTTATTCCTTACTCTTTGAACTTTCGCATGAGACGTTTACGCCGTCCAGTTTCCATGAAAGCATCGCGTAGGAATGGGCCGGCAACCACGCAGAACAACATCGAATACTATAATATTTAATTTGTAAGTTAAGATAAAGCGTCAGCCTAGATTCCCGGATTAGAATTAATGGTGATATCAAAAACGACACCCGAATAGTTTCTCTATGATTCGTTCATTATCGTTAGGTGGTCACCCAGAAGGGGAAGTACTTCATATGTATTTCATATTATACGTTCATTTAGCAATTTCTTACTTGATACTTGAATGACCCGTCTTCACTAGTTGTGCGGATTCCAGTATAATCTCCACTTTTCGGAGAATCACTAGTTAAGCCATTATGGTTCGCTGAAGTCCCGAGATCCGTCTGGCTAAAGTTTGCCCCAGGTCTTCACCGCCACAGGCAGTCGCAGCCCTTGTAGATCAGAGGGAGATTTGCCACTGTGCGACTAATTTGATATCAGGACGGTGGTGGATCCTGACATTGATCTTTTCTTAGCTGGATTCCTGGTGGAAACACCGAACTACTTCTCAACTTGGAAGGCCCTGCCGGGGAGATGAACCACCCCGCTGTACGTCGCAATCCCGACAGGCAGGAACACTTCCCAGCCACGATAAGGCGGTAAACCGTTGAGAGGAGGATTTAGCAATTTCAAGATTATTAAAGCAACATTCCTTCAATGTTAAAGAGATTGTAGTACAAGTATTTACAAACACACTCGTTTGCCCCATAAAGTTTCTCGACACACACGTCTTAAACAATGAGCAGATGGACAATATCAAATCCCAGGACGGAGTTTCTCTTTACTTCGGCATTGATCGCAATACACTATTTCTTTGATGAGCACGAACGAGGTTGTTAGCAGCAAGATTTATTAGAAATGAACCACAAAAAGAAGTGCCTTGAGATTATGTGTAATCTCGCGTCACATCTCAGACCGATTTTTTTATCTGGTCCACGCACATTTCTTACCCATGTAACTCTGTGCGGATGATTTCCTCAGAAGAAAGCGGAACCGCCAATACATCAGTCAGCATTGTATCGAATAAATCTCGCTGTAAACAGCTTCATGTTTGCTCATCAGAAAAAGCAACGGTGTGTTATAGATGGACAATATCTTCTTTCCTTTAACTTTGCACCTAACTTGCGCGCCTTAATAACTTGCTGTATTAGTCCCTTTGAAGTTTGCTAGTCAGGAACAGAATTTTTTGAAAATAATTTTGTGCACTAATAAATCAGAAACCTCACATCCAAAGACGATTTCTCATGTTAAAGAAGGGCATTCAGATACTAAGCGAGGAACACGATACGAAGAAAAAAGTGAAGGTAAAGTAATTAGGCAGCATTCGAAAATTTCTAGCTTGGATATCCATAATAATAACCGCACGTCGATTAGAATTTGGCGCCATTTAAGTTTAGATTGAACGACTTGTTTATGAACATAAGATTTACAATGAAATAAAATTGCAGCCAACTCTCTTCGACGTATTTACAGTTTCGCTGAAGCTCGAACAAAGGACAGTCGCGTGCCACTACATTTCTATCTAGCAAGACCGCGGTTCTATTTTCAACTGAGTCACACACACCATATGTTTCAATATGTACAAGAAACGTGTCAGCACGTAGAGTAAGAATGATTATTTCTTATTTAGAAGGCTCGTAGATCGTTAACTCTAAAACAGCTGCCATATGTCCTTTCATCAATAAGATGGTGTGTAACAGATGAGTGAAGTGGAAGAGAATGAGCGAAGAAACGAATCCAACTGCAATATTTACACTGATCAATATGGAGTTTAGAAATTGGGAGGTTATCGGAAATTTCAGATGATTTAGAAAGAAGCTTCTCTGCTGGTCTTCAAAAAGTTGTTAAGGTTTTTTTGTCCGGTAATTGCTGCAGACGCTAGAGGCCTCTGGTGCTTCTTTTTAATACTTTCACTCTTCGCTTCATAACATTTTTAATACAATGTTAACTGTTATTTGCTGTCTATTATTCTTTTTCAAGGCACGATACGATGTGAAACACAACCATTATGATGGTGAGATATTTGCAAAACCTGGACGCCAAGTCATATCGAACATGTGATTACCGTTTCTGCGTTTCCACGTGTTGCCCACCCTTGAGAGGCCTTAGAGAGCACTGCACAACATGTGAGCCTCCGGAAAGGGTAATCGTGGGTTTCATCACCCTCAGTGTTCACGTTTTCCAAATATCTCAGCATCATAGTGGCTGTATTTCACTCTTAACACAATTTTTCACTCCTCCGCAACTTCGTAAGCTCCGATGTAGCTTTTTGATGTCTAGCGTTGGTGTACTTTTAGAGTACAACAATATGAACAACATCTGGCGGCGTTCACAGTTTTGACCTTTTTCACACTTTAAAGATTTCGTCAACGAAGCAAGTAATAATCTTCGTCAAACCTGTCAACTTAGTCAATTTTTATAAATTATAAAGAATTGAGAAACAGCTCGAGCAGATGAAAATTTTAGAACTATCGTCGATCACCTCACTCTTATGCGAAGGAAGATCCTTGCGCAAGGAACCAACGAAACAATATTGCTAAATATTTTTGAAAAAGCTTGTTAAGAAAAATTTTATATTTAAACACAACTATCCCCGTTAATAAGCAGAGCGTCATGTGCATCCTATAGTACTGAGAAGTCTTTGGAGTCTCTCTGCAGTTTCATCTACAAGGGACGGAGTTTGTCAATACTAAACTGATTCAGCTAGATCTTCTCAAGCTCATGCTTCGTATGAGTCATTGTGCTCTGTTAACGGTTAATCTTCGCCTAAACTTCCTATGGTCGTGAGTTACTAAAGCTAGAGCCATCTCATTCTCGCTCAGGTTCCCTCTCAGGTACATCATGATTGTTAACATTTCGAACTATTCGGTGTTGATGATTTACTCCTTAAATTCTACAACTTCTTTGTTTTTAGCAGGAGAAAAGCTCTTAAGCTTCAAAGTGACGTGTGGAGAGCGTTTCACCACCTCCTTTATTGGACTAACAACAACAACATAGTACTTGACTTCAGTCACATTAACCAGTCCCTTAATGTTGAACAATCTGGAGGCAGAGGTTTTTACACTGAAGTACGACATGTTACTGAACAACTCCTTCTTAGTTTGGATGACTTATTTTGGCCACAAGATATCTGCTGGATTCGTGGATCCTTACCTCAAAGTATAGAGAATAAAACGATAAAAAGGATAAAGCTCTCGGCGTTGATAAATCCCTGAGGGAAGCGTCATGCATTCGATTTCATTAAATATCGTTGGAGGTGATTGAATGCATATCTAGCCTTTACAATGACTCGCGGTGGCCTGCCGATGTATCGAGCCAGTGCTGCTATCCTCCCAGACAAGTCTGGTACCAATTTGCCGACCCCTCGCCGAGCATCATATCTTTCTCCTAGGCTTTTCGTGAAGAACTCTGACCATCGGGTCGGTGGTCTTCCTGCAGTACGTTTGACATACCAAAGAATTCACTCGCATGGCTCTCCTTCGTTCAGTGTTCTGTCAATCCTGTTTAGGATGTCTCAAGTGAAAAGCTTGCAGAGGACAGCAAGCAGATTGGGTGATAGTTGCCTATATCGTGTCGCTCCCCTTCTCAAACAACAACACGGTTTTGCTGGTCTTCCACCCAGTAGGAACCTTGCACTCGGACAGATAGCGTGTGAAGAGCTGAGCTAATGCGTTTATGAAGACTGGCGGAAGGTCCTTCAGATGTTTTGATCTTATCCTCTCCGGACCTGGTGGTGTTCGATTTTTCACCGACGAAATGGCATGCTGGATTTCGGAAGGGAGAACCGGTGGTACAACATATCCATCCTCTTTTATTTCAAATGACGGGAAGTGGACGTGGCTATCGAAAAGATCTGGGTAGTATTCATGAATGATTTTCTCCATTGCCTTTCTGGACGCTGTAACTGTTCCGTCTGGGCGTCAGAGTGCAATCGTCTTGATCTTATATTTAGCGAAGCCTTGGTTGGCTTTGCGAATGTTTTTCCCCAATCTTTGCAGCTTCGACCAGAACTCCTGCCTTTTCTCTCTTTAAGATGCTTTTTCACCGCTTGACTGCATTGTTTTGCAAGTTCGGACGCTTGTTCGCGGTTGCCTGGAACTCGTGCGATTTCACGCTGGCGTATTAACTCGAGAGTTTCTAGAGACAGACGTCTCTTGGTGACTTTCGAACTCTCAGCTTTCATGGCGGTAACGTGAAGATGTTCAATTAGCCGATCGTATTCCTCATCGATGTTGTTTACAACGGCATCTTCCCAACAGCCGACTAATGAGTTGCATAAGCTAACGTGAAGATGTTGAATGAGCCGATCGTATTCCTCGTCAATGTAGTCGACAACGGCATCTTCCCAACAGCAGACTAATGAGTTGAACAAGTCCCAGTTTATGGTCGTTCTGGGACTTCGGTTTTTGAATTTAGCGTCAATCCTGTTTAGGATGTCTCAAGTGAAAAGCTTGCAGAGGACAGCAAGCAGATTGGGTGATAGTTGCCTATATCGTGTCGCTCCCCTTCTCAAACAACAACACGGTTTTGCTGGTCTTCCACCCAGTAGGAACCTTGCACTCGGACAGATAGCGTGTGAAGAGCTGAGCTAATGCGTTTATGAAGACTGGCGGAAGGTCCTTCAGATGTTTTGATCTTATCCTCTCCGGACCTGGTGGTGTTCGATTTTTCACCGACGAAATGGCATGCTGGATTTCGGAAGGGAGAACCGGTGGTACAACATATCCATCCTCTTTTATTTCAAATGACGGGAAGTGGACGTGGCTATCGAAAAGATCTGGGTAGTATTCATGAATGATTTTCTCCATTGCCTTTCTGGACGCTGTAACTGTTCCGTCTGGGCGTCAGAGTGCAATCGTCTTGATCTTATATTTAGCGAAGCCTTGGTTGGCTTTGCGAATGTTTTTCCCCAATCTTTGCAGCTTCGACCAGAACTCCTGCCTTTTCTCTCTTTAAGATGCTTTTTCACCGCTTGACTGCATTGTTTTGCAAGTTCGGACGCTTGTTCGCGGTTGCCTGGAACTCGTGCGATTTCACGCTGGCGTATTAACTCGAGAGTTTCTAGAGACAGACGTCTCTTGGTGACTTTCGAACTCTCAGCTTTCATGGCGGTAACGTGAAGATGTTCAATTAGCCGATCGTATTCCTCATCGATGTTGTTTACAACGGCATCTTCCCAACAGCCGACTAATGAGTTGAATAAGTCCCAGTTTGTGGTGGTTCTGGAACTTCGGTTTCTGAATTTAGCGGCTTTTTCTCCTTTCCGCGAGAAATAAAAATATCTTGCACGAAGAAGACGGTAGTCTGATCCCGTGTAGAATTTTGGGACAACAGTGACGTAGGTTAGGAAAAACTTTCTATTTGCTATGATGTGTTCTATTTCGCTATAGTACTCTCCATTGGGAGATTCCCACGTCCAGCGTTGATGGTGGTACTTCTGCAATTGCGAGTTACCATGGATGGTCTTGGTCGCCATGATAAACTAAAGAGAACCGCTCACCCTGTTCGTTCCATTCTACTCCGTGGGTCCCAATGTGACATTCCTCAGACGTTCTTCTTGGTCTAATGTTGGCATTGGAATCTCCAATGATGACGTTGAAGAATGTATGGTCTTCTCTGTGGAACCTCTCGAAGTCCATGTAGGGCGCTTCGACTTCTTCTTCGTCATAGTTTGATGTTGGTGCCTAAACGACGAAGATTGTCAAAGCCGGTATTGATCCAAATCTTTTTAATCGTAAACGTCCGATTCGGGTTGTAAGCTGTTCGAATGAATCGATGTTCATGGGCAAACTCGTGTTGACGAGAACGCCGACGCCGTCTACTCCTCTACTGTAGCGTGTTCCGAGGAACAGTTCTTCTTCAGTGTCATAGACGGCGTTGGATGGGTGGATCCATTGGGAGATTCCCACGTCCAGCGTTGATGGTGGTACTTCTGCAATTGCGAGTTACCATGGATGGTCTTGGTCGCCATGATAAACTAAAGAGAACCGCTCACCCTGTTCGTTCCATTCTACTCCGTGGGTCCCAATGTGACATTCCTCAGACGTTCTTCTTGGTCTAATGTTGGCATTGGAATCTCCAATGATGACGTTGAAGAATGTATGGTCTTCTCTGTGGAACCTCTCGAAGTCCATGTAGGGCGCTTCGACTTCTTCTTCGTCATAGTTTGATGTTGGTGCCTAAACGACGAAGATTGTCAAAGCCGGTATTGATCCAAATCTTTTTAATCGTAAACGTCCGATTCGGGTTGTAAGCTGTTCGAATGAATCGATGTTCATGGGCAAACTCGTGTTGCCGAGAACGCCGACACCGTCTACTCCTCTACTGTAGCGTGTTCCGAGGAACAGTTCTTCTTCAGTGTCATAGACGGCGTTGGATGGGTGGAGTCATCTCGTCTCGGCCAGGCCGATGACGTCGTACCTTATCATTCTTGCTTGCATGAGCAAGTCTTCTATCGAGAACTCGGATGCAAGTGTACGTGCATTGTAGGTACAGATCGTCACCATAGTTCTTAATCTACGCGGCTTCCATTGGCCCTCAGATTTTAGCAACCTCTCCCTACTAGTCCTACCCAACGATGAGAAATTGAGAGCTCTTTCGGAGACAGGGGAGTGAGGCCCATCTTTTTTTTACTATGTTTAGCATTTTTATACCCATGTATAGCTTGCTGGGCTCTGAACGTGGGGGCTGGTTATACTCACGACTAGCTTGCCAGGCTCTCCCAAAGTGGACATGGAGTTTATTTGCTGGAGGCGACTACTAACCGCCTCCTATATACTTCCCTGTCACTTGATTGCAGGTTTTTGGGCGAATTGACTCGTAGAATACAATCCGCATAAAGCGAGAACGCGCTCACACACGCATGCATGAATACGCCTAGCAAATACAGAAAGTATGGGCCAAATCGGTGCAACAGAAACAGGGAGTCCATCCCCTGGATCCACCTGCGTCTCAGGGAAGCAAAGGTCGCTTTTGGTCCGCGATTAACCCCCTATCCGCCACCTGGGAACGCGCCACGTAGCCTCGCGACTAACCAACCGGCTCGATATCCCTCATATGAGGAAGATCCGTTGCTTCGGTAGGGATAAATATCAACGAAAAGATTTCTAGTTAGCTTTTTTGCACATTAAAACAGTTAGAGTGAGAGTGTGGAAATGAATCGAATACTACGACAGACACATAAGCAACATAGTGGGTAAGGATGCCAATGATTATACTAATTAATAATGATATTGGTTATCACGAGCATGGTGCTAGTTCGGTTGCGCTGCTAGCAAATACAGAAAGTATGGGCCAAATCGGTGCAACAGAAACAGGGAGTCCATCCCCTGGATCCACCTGCGTCTCAGGGAAGCAAAGGTCGCTTTTGGTCCGCGATTAACCCCCTATCCGCCACCTGGGAACGCGCCACGTAGCCTCGCGACTAACCAACCGGCTCGATATCCCTCATATGAGGAAGATCCGTTGCTTCGGTAGGGATAAATATCAACGAAAAGATTTCTAGTTAGCTTTTTTGCACATTAAAACAGTTAGAGTGAGAGTGTGGAAATGAATCGAATACTACGACAGACACATAAGCAACATAGTGGGTAAGGATGCCAATGATTATACTAATTAATAATGATATTGGTTATCACGAGCATGGTGCTAGTTCGGTTGCGCTGCGGTGCAACCAAGCCACTAATCCTTCTGGTGTGGGGACAATTTGTATCCGATTTGTCCGGGAAAACATCTCTTTCTTCAAATCCTAATGGGAACGCTCCATCTCAGCTATCTCAGGACTCCAGAAAGAATCGACACGACCAGCACTCTATGACATTCAAGAGGTGCAACCAAGCCACTAATCCTTCTGGTGTGGGGACAATTTGTATCCGATTTGTCCGGGAAAACATCTCTTTCTTCAAATCCTAATGGGAACGCTCCATCTCAGCTATCTCAGGACTCCAGAAAGAATCGACACGACCAGCACTCTATGACATTCAAGAGGTGCAACCAAGCCACTAATCCTTCTGGTGTGGGGACAATTTGTATCCGATTTGTCCGGGAAAACATCTCTTTCTTCAAATCCTAATGGGAACGCTCCATCTCAGCTATCTCAGGACTCCAGAAAGAATCGACACGACCAGCACTCTATGACATTCAAGATGAAATGAAAATCCTCAGTAAGCAACTGAAGCCCCACGTATAAGCTTGGAAGATCTTCGTGGACAATGGACGGGAGGGAGAAACGAATCGAATGTGAGAAGTGCTGAGATCCGCACAGCAGACGTGAAGACGGGTAATTTATAATAAAAAAATTCTGTAATAAAAAATAAATTAATAAATTAAACTAAATCATATGGTTTTGATATGTATCACTGCCATCACTTATGACTTCGCTTCGGATTTGTGTGATCGCAAAAACGACCAATTTTTTGTAGGCTTGTTGTTTTTCGTAACGTTTGATCATAGACTTCTTGATAAATCGACCCCAGGATACAGTACCCATACATGCAAGAACAACTAACTTATGCACGAGAGCTACTACGTGTAAAACAATATTGCCGGTCAGTTCGAAGCATCATAGGTAGACAACCCGTCTTCTGAACCCATGTAGATCTTATGGGAACAGAACGATAGCCCTGTGTTTGCAGTCAACAGTTTATCGGTTACCTAGGGCGAGTCGAGCAACCTCGCGATTGACCAAATTCTTCAAGATGATGCTTCTTTTGAAACAAAAACTATAGACAAAGACAGGGACAAACAGAAGCAAGCCAAACAAACAATTTTTCGCTGGCAATTTGTAGGAGTCTGCCAAATATTATAGGATTCTTGCTTGCCCACAATTCAAAAAACAGTCTACAAATATTAACCTTGTTGTGATCACACTAGTAACTAACAATACCAGTAGCAGTACTAGTGCAAATTCCAGTAATCATTATTACTTGGTTTATTTACCTATTATTTATTTACATAGGCCGCCTTCGCACCTACTATGGGGGTACCATATTGTGCATTTCATTATTTCCTCGGATCCGCCATCCATGAAGGCCTTCAAGCTTTTCTGCGTTGGTTGAGGATTATCGTTTTCTTTACGAATTTCGATGGATGCTCGTCGACTTTATTCTCCTTCGAGTCTTAGGATACTTGCGCCAGCACATTCCTGCGTGGACTTGAGGGAGCAAACGGGGCGCAGACGAATCTGGCACCGAATTTCCGACCGTAACCCATTTGGAGACAGGGCGCGTGTGTCGCAACGGTTGGAGGCGCCACTGCGACGCGCACGTGGAATGCGCCCATGGCTCTCCAAGCCTTCCATCCCTCCGGGGTCGGTAAATTGGTGCCAGGCTTGTCTGGGAGGATAGCAGCACTGGCTCGATACGTCAGCCGACCACCGCGAGTCATTGTAAAGGCCAGATATGCATTCAATCACCTCCAACGATACTTAATGAAGTCGAATGCATAGCGCATCCCTCAGGGATTGATCAACGGAGATCATCAGAGCTTTATCCTTTAATCTCATTTGGATGAGAGACTTGGTCAGCCGGTGTAGGGTTGGACCAGCATCATGATCGTGATCGTCCACGCTGCCACTGCGCTACCCTCCCTTTACAATAATAATAATAACCACAATAATAGTGGGAAATAACAAGACCTCATGAGGTGTTTAGTGTAAAAAATTCGATGGGAGCACAAGCCGTTGTCCTTTCTGTATTTTTCATCTACGAATGGCCAAACTTCGAGTTTTCAGCTGTCAGAAATATCTTTTCGGAATAGCTTGAAAAAATCTTGAGTAAGTGACTTTCTGACCATGAATGAATTACCCGATGAAAGAAAATCTAAGGTGAACTTAAATTTAAAGTAAACTGAGCTCTGATAAGCTGGCAGATACCCCTACAGACACTGCACTTTGGAACAAGAAGCATGATATTAAGGATACAACGCCTATTGTTTCAAGCATTAGTTACAACAATCCTCGATTCTTAATTATTTAAGCATTCTATTTCCTTATGATTCTTTTCGTTGCATTGACATATAAGTCACCAAGTGTGTGACGCAGCGTCAATCAAATAGCTTTCAACATCTTTTGTGCTCCGAATCAGCACTTTCTGAATTGCTCACTATCCGATGTTTTCACAGCACTATTTAGCAATACAGATAGACGCCATCGAAAGCGTTGTATAAGAATGTGTATGCACTAGAGTGAGTAGTCAAAGCGCCTAATGAGTGACCAAAAGGGACTGAAGAACAACAGGACAAAAACTCATCAACTACTGCATCTGTTCGCGTGGTACGAATGCAAGAGGTGCGGTGGTCGCAGGACTAACATCATCGTTTACGCGCGAACCTGCCGGCACCTGACAAGGGCACTTCTGACGTAGATAGAAATGAATATGTCACGGACAAAGGACATTCAAATGTGTCGTGTTCGTTTCTGATCTTCGTAACTCATACGAATAATCGACGACGCAAATTGACGAATGACTCTTTGTACGACGAGCACATTAATCACACAACAACGCCGCCAACCGTTCGAAAAGCAGAATCAGAAAAACAGCCAAAGTGAGTCACTCTATCGAAGAAAAACGAAAAGCCTTATTCAAAAGCGATAGCAGTAAGGAAGGATGTGTTATTGATGATAACAACATAGGAATCATTCAACTATTAAAAATTATTATTCCAGCTTACACTCACTTTTGTAACACACACCGAAGTAGAAAGAAATACTTTAACAAAGAAAGTAAATCGAAAGAATATTTCATGAAACATTGTTAAAGATCGAACAGGCCGGAAGGCGCGCTGAAACTCCTTTGAGAGCAAACGCATCGCCGTTTATGATGATTAAAGTTCGTGAAAGTGTAGCAGTTCGATAGCGGTAGATCGGAAATGGAGGTGGAGACATCCATGAGGGTGGGAGATTTTGGAGAAGAATATGCAAAATTTATGACAAGCAGAAATAAGGGGACATTGGAAGAGATGGGGTAGAACACCTCAAATCATGCGGGCCAACAATAGCTCATCGGCATTGTCAAAAACTCTGTTCATTATCTGAACGAACTCGGTAGGGTAAAGAAAGCTGAGGTGAAGACTTCGCAAAATGCTGAAAAGAAGCGGATGATAGGAAATGTCGTGAGCAGCAGTAACTCTCTCATGATAGTTACGAAACATCGCATGCAGCTCAACAACAGTAAGATGAATGTGGGATGGCATACCGCATCGGAGAGCGAAAACAATTCAAACTACAGTTTACAACGTCAGCCATCGACCAACATCAACAACAACGACAACGAAGACATATACCAACCTCGCACCAGCTAAAGAAGATCAGTTTATAAGATCATAAATAAATATATTAATTCAAACTACACTTACAGCGAGAAGTTTCGACATGTATTTCCATCCGCAGGTTACAAAAAAAAGTAACTCAGACCTTTAATGAGTGTTTTACAAAAAAAAAAGACGTTGAGATCGGCACGAGAACATCAAGAGTGACGATTCGAAATCATTATGCAGTTTCGCATCATCCTCTTGACGAACGCGGGCGAATCTGGCCAAAGGCTGGGAAATCATTGAGCGGTCGGCTCCCACGCGACGGCGAATGTGATGAGCAGATGTACCACCAACAGCGCCTTACGGAGGAAAGGAAGATCTACAGTGAGATAACTTAGCGTCGTTGTGGTCGGACACGCCGCTCTTCGTTGTTTGAATTTCCAAACAAATCGATCGATCTTCAATCGACCGGACGACAGCACCACATCCCACGAAGACGGCTGGCCATGGAAACGTTGTCGCCACGATGTCATAAACTAGCTCTCGATGAGCATGACAACCACAAAAAATATCGGTCTAAGAGCTGAAGAATTCCCGGTCGGTATTTGATGAATGAGGAAAACATATCTCCTTGTTGCATTTGAATTTTTGGGTCTTTGTGTTCTAAAGTCTTGAAAATGGTAAAATGAACTGACCAACTAGATTCCTTATCCTATGCGGTCAGTGAAGAAACCGCGATTTCAGTTCTCACAACTCAAGTGTAGAAAATGATTAAACTGCGGGAAATATAGAATACACTTTTTATTTTCTAAATTCCTCTATCGGCGACCCCGTTAAAGCTTCTCCTCCTCCTCTAGTAGATCGTCAGATGTGGAAAACTACGTCCAAATCTCTTAAAATCATCAAACACCGAAAACATTAAAAAGTTGAAACAAACCTTGTATTCGATAAGTAGCCAAAAAAGCAATGAGTAGAATAAACACTTTTTTTGAATCTCTAGCCGCAGTATTGCGGATTGTGCCCGGTCAGAACGCAAGAAATCGAGGAGTGCTTCATTGGTGTTAGCTTGTCGGTGTGCAGGTGGTGGCGAACAAGACGAATGAGGCTCGCTCGGGACGTAATGGCGTGGAAGAAGAAATGGCTCCGGGCCGGCAACTCGGGCGCCTTTTATGCGCTGCTGCTCGACCGCCGGCACTGGCGCGGTGTTTTTTCACAGTGAATCGTCGCGTGAGGGGAAATGAGTGCGTATGAGGGCTGAGGGAGCGTACAGACAGCCCAAGTACATCTTCCCGCCAACCACAGCATACGGTAGCGGCCGAATTCATTCTCGGAAGCACCGATTCAAATTTACTATGTGCGGGTGATGCGGCAGTGGAAGCTGCGGCAACATCGGAAAAATCTGTGGAGGGTTCTGTGGAACGATTAGACCGGAATGTTAAGGTTTTACGAAGTACAGGTAACCCTACGACTGCTTTTATTACCATCTACCTTTCATTTCACCGCATACCAATTTAAGCATGGTGAATAACTAGAAGAAATCTGTCTCGAGGCAAAAACTAAATTTATAAGCCTCATTGTAGCGTCACACTACGCTATTATATTTACTCCAAACGTTCTTTTAAATGCATGCCCTAAAATTTCCGGCAAATTTTTCGACTATAGAGAAGTGCTTCATTGAACGAAATTAATAAAGATAGAGCTGACAATAATAAGCCACGTTCAAGTACTAAAAAAAGGTGCCCATTTTTAGTGAGATTCATGAGTAGGAAAAACTCCTACTTATTTTAATGGTCCGTACCGTGGTGCTGCGCACAGGCTAGCGCTTCCACCTTTCGATTTGCGTCACCGGCAGATGGTTTAGTTCCTTTGTGGATTTTCCCTTAGTATGAGAAAATATCACCTCGTTTCTTTGATATGCTAAATGTTCTTTGAGTATGTCTTAGAATGTTTCTGTCTTTCAGGAGACAGTAGTACCAAGGCGTTCCCCGATTTTCATTGTGGCCAGTTGCCCGCTTTTGTATCTGGAAGGCTTGTTATGCAGCGATAAGCAATGTAGACCGTTTGCGATCCCTCCATTTACTCATCCGTATCAACGAGGACCACGTATCAGAAGAATTCTGTAGCTAATGATTAACACAGTTCTATACTCACGCTCCGGAAATGTGATGTATCAGTTGTTGAGCAGCCACTGTTCAATTTTCCATATAGTAAGATCTTCAGACTAAACTGAAAGAAGTTATGAAGAATCGAGCCATCATGATGTCGGATTTGCAATTTCTACAGTGGAAATGTCGATGCTGATATCTGGAGAATGTATTCTGTATAAGGAGTAGTTTGACTGTACTTTGTGACTTTGTGACTTTACTCCTTTTTAGAAGCATGCTAACAAACATGACAAGTTTTTTATTGCCAGCGAATTTTTTATTCAAAAGCTGTCTAAAAGCCATTGAAAACAAATCCTTTTTGGTTCATCCAGAAGTAGAACTTAAGGAGATATTGGCAAAACACACAAATAGGTGGGTTGCTTTCTCGAAAAGAAAAAGACCCAGAAATAAACTTGGGCTATCCATTTCATTTTAAGCTGATACTTCATGTCTTTATCTTTATGTCCACCATGTAGTCCATTTTACGGCAGAAATTTCGTTCCAGATTATGTTTTCATCTTCATAAAATTTCATGAAACTTGGCCGTTCCTATAAAAATGCAAAAACTCCAATTTGAGCAATAAGTGCACGGCTTCGAACATAGACATAAAACCAATGAAACGCTCAGTAATACGAACACAGCGTTTGGTCAAGGACTCGCCTATGAGTTTAAGTAACAGGTTGCCTTGGAAAGGTTGTCTGATGTAAAAGTGATCTTTGGGAATTTAGAGAGTGGAGGACGACCATCGTCATCAGAAGTGACCACATGAAGGCAGCAACTAAGGACGACCAATGTGAAGCAATCCAGATGCATATGAAAGAACTACTCATAGGTAAGACAATGGTGTTTCATAGAATACCCTGCCGCAAAAAAAATCAATGAGCAGTAGATAAAAGTCATTCATGGTGATTTCTATTACAGCCTCATCTTAACTGGATTTAATGCGGATTTGTGCTCGCCATAACGTTCCTGTTACGGATGAAAGCTGATGGCACCGATAGGGTCAAAAGACTGGTTGAGAGAAAGGTAGAACGAAGACCTCGATGGTGCCGTGCGTAACACTCGAGCGCCCGGAAATTGTGCTCATGCTTCGATATGGCATAGGATCCAAGTTTTGCAGACATCTGAGCATCATTGTGATTATAGTTCACATGTAACTCTACAGTGAAAAGAATAATGGGCGGCAGATAAGGGTTATACATTAAAACAATAGTTTAGAAATCCCTAGGTCAGGATGGGAAATTGGGCACCGTATTAGTTTAGAAAAAAAGCAAAAAAATCGACGTTATGAAATTCTCTCTTGTCTCTTTTACACAAAAATATTTGTTCACCAACACACCATAAAACGGAAAATGGCCTTGACAACCGCCATTATACTTACGTGACTTCTTAGTTGGCTCGCCTACAGATATTATGTGGGTACTCCCTCTATTCAATTCATTAGCTTTCAACCGTCATTTATGATTCGCCAGTAGGTTGTACAACAAAAAGAAAGAAAGATACAACATTAAAATGACAAATCATAGTTAAACGTTGTTTTCTAAGGAATTCCGAAGTAGCCGTAGTTGGCGTTTTACAAGATTGTCGAAAGCTCATATGGATCGGAGGCAGGCTTGCCACGTCGTAATCAAGATTTTTCCAGTACCACTGCGATAGCTGCACTTTCTTCACCGCGGAGCAAGCTCGATCTAATGATCACTATCTAAGTCTGTATTCTCTACAACCTTTTAAATCGAAGCAAAATCATAAGGTGGAGAAGTGCTGTCAAGAAATTGTTGCGTCGGGAACTGCAACGTCTTCGCATTTAATTGATCATTCGAGGACTACTACGCACAATCATCATTGTATAAGTTGAAGGAATTGATATGAAACTCAACCTGAAGAAAAACGTGAAATAGAGTGGCTGAAGAAGAATGGACAATGAAGAACGGTTGTGAGAGGTTCTACTAACCATTTCTCTGATTTCCTGTCTGGTAAGCTCACAAAGGAGGAAAACATAACTTGCATACTTGGCCGGAGAAGTGATGTCACAGGTGTTCGACTTCTTCAGAACGTGATGAGAACAGTGCGATTAGAGCATAGGCTTTCATATTAACTAGCTCACTTCTTGTCATTGCAATAAACTCAGTGAGGGAAAAAAATTTTATGCACAAGGTATTTCAAATTCTAGAGCTTATCTATATATGATATATTCAACTCTAAAAAGTACAAATCTTTCAATACATAACCCAATTCCTGGTTTCCATTTATACGACTCGAGTCTAAGCTCATCTAACGATTTGAGGCGTGTTCATCCTGTGTCCAGTGACCGATAGTTTACACGGTGTACAGCTTCTGTAAGAACTAATCTGTGCCACTGTCTTACTGATGTTTTACTATAAGCGATAATGCTCACTATCATTAGATTTGCAGAAAGTTGAAATAATAGTTTTTCGCATTTTCACACATAAGGGTTTAAAACACACAATAGTATATTCTGCTAAAAAAAAAGAAGTAAAGAAGGATGAAGAGCTCTCCAAGTTACAGACAGACAATGTTCACAACAAGGTCAAGGAGCAGAGAACTTTTCTGAACATCATTCGCCTAACGAGTGGCTTCTGCGATGATGGTGAATCGAACAACCAGTATTTTTTCTACTAACCATTTCTCTGATTTCCTGTCTGGTAAGCTCACAAAGGAGGAAAACATAACTTGCATACTTGGCCGGAGAAGTGATGTCACAGGTGTTCGACTTCTTCAGAACGTGATGAGAACAGTGCGATTAGAGCATAGGCTTTCATATTAACTAGCTCACTTCTTGTCATTGCAATAAACTCAGTGAGGGAAAAAAATTTTATGCACAAGGTATTTCAAATTCTAGAGCTTATCTATATATGATATATTCAACTCTAAAAAGTACAAATCTTTCAATACATAACCCAATTCCTGGTTTCCATTTATACGACTCGAGTCTAAGCTCATCTAACGATTTGAGGCGTGTTCATCCTGTGTCCAGTGACCGATAGTTTACACGGTGTACAGCTTCTGTAAGAACTAATCTGTGCCACTGTCTTACTGATGTTTTACTATAAGCGATAATGCTCACTATCATTAGATTTGCAGAAAGTTGAAATAATAGTTTTTCGCATTTTCACACATAAGGGTTTAAAACACACAATAGTATATTCTGCTAAAAAAAAAGAAGTAAAGAAGGATGAAGAGCTCTCCAAGTTACAGACAGACAATGTTCACAACAAAGTCAAGGAGCAGAGAACTTTTCTGAACATCATTCGCCTAACGAATGGCTTCTGCGATGATGGTGAATCGAACAACCAGTATTTTTCTTTTTTCTAAGATAAATCGTGAAGGACTGTCATTTTGAAGAAGATTTCAAATTCCAAGCGCCGAATTCAACCACATGTCAACACTTTCACTAGGAGATAGCGAGGCAAGCCATGAATGTACCTGTGAAAGAAATGGCGATGACGGAATCTAATTTTATGTGCGATTCGCTTTCACGCCCATTATGCGCAACTGTCGCAGTTTGGCACTATCATCGTTTGATTTACTATCGTTATATCTTGAAGGAAGAGCGGGTATGGAGTAGTGGTCGGAGGCGCCCTGCAACACACACGTGGAATCGATCCTCGCGCCCATAGTCCACCAAGTCATCTATCCCTCCGGGGTCGGCAAATTGCTACCACACTTGTCTAGGAGGACAGCAGGGCTGGCTCGACACATCGGTAGGCCACCGCGAGTCATTGTAAAGGCCAGATATGCATCCAGTCACCTCCGGACAAAGCTTAATAAAGTCGAATGCATGGCGCATCGTTCAGGGATTGATCAACGTCGAGAGCTTACCTTTCTCATATCTTGAAGAAAACGGCAGAGCTGTGAAGACCTTTTACATCAAATCACTAACTATGAAGTAAGGCTATTACGCAACAAAAAATGGTCACCTGTCACAATCGCAATCTGCCGGTTCAGTAATGCAGCTGGCAGAAATGTTAGTTATGTGTTCAAAAATGGTTGAACAAAAAAGCGGAGTTGTTAATAACGCAACCCATCAGGAAACTAGATGACTATTCAACCCACAGCCGAACGCTCTCCTCCAACCACATCGTTTCCTTCGAAAATAAAAACAAAGAAATAATGAACTGAAAGATAGACCTTCCTCATCTGCGCTTTATCTCAAAATTTCAGCATTCACGTAACGAAATGTCTGTACATCCGCCACAACACTTCCATTTCCCGGACGGCCATACAAAGAATTATTGTGGCTTCCCCACCTCTCAAGAAATTGTGTTTATTCCAGACTTATTTCGACAAAATATTGAATCGGTGTTACACTCACTGTATTTCTTTGGGGCAATAGTTAGCATTTCAGTATACTGTCTGACATCTATCGAGTCACGACGAGTATAACTCAGCGTTACGCTCTTAAGCCGACGATACGATATAACTTTACCAGAACCTACATAAATTATGACCTTTCGATCCTAAAGATATTGCAAAAGTTGAACAAGATCGCATAATGGTGGTCGCTTTTGTGAAACTACGGTTTCCCATGTTTTTGAATTCCATGTTGAATTCATTACATTGAATGTCTCTATTTTCTACAAGATTACATTGCCTTTGAGTTGCCTAGCCCATGTAATCGTCACAATGTGAAATCAAACTGCTCTTTTCACTTATAAGAGTACTAACAAATAGCTTGTAAATAAAGTATAGCGGATGCTGCCATAATCAATGTCTTGTGCGCAGGATAGAACATGTCCGACGGCTTAATGGTGCGAACAAACACCAACTGACTGCTAATTCGTATTGGAATCTGCGTGTTCCACAATGGAGGATGGCAAAGACGGCGATGTGGTGAAGACGATAAATCATCACCACGGCTCACCATTTGAATAGGTGCAGCTTTGCCAGAGCACCATGCGTTTTTTTCATGGCTACCACTATTTGTGGTGAGAATGACGAAGCAGAAAGGTCCACCAGTACCGAATAGATCGGATGATTTCACTTACCAGGATAGATACAGATTGATGCGTTCTATTTGTATGTATTGATTAGCAGACGCTAGAAAATCAATCCGAGTTCATTTTCCTCCAGTATTTCTCCTCTTTACTGATGAACGTACTGCCAATGTTTAGTCTTATGTTAAGGTTGAATGACAGTAATCAAACTTTCAGTTGTACGCTTCATAGCAACCGCATGATTTGCAGAACAATCAATCCTTACGAAAGGCCGGAATTAGTTAATTTCAAACCTGACACCACTTGACTCCTCTTTCCAGGTAGAAATTCATTAATGATTTATGATACCATTTGTAATAGTACTAAGGACTCAGTTTAAGAGAGTTGTAAGTCGATTTCATTTCAAACTAAGTAAAAGAAGTAAATGCGAATTGTTCTCCAGCTGTTTATGAGAAAGTATTGCTCGCCAAATAGGAAACATCGAGTCCACAAAACTGCACTCGTACGAAGCGAAAATATTCTTGGAAGTCTTTTCCTCAATTGCTGAACGTTCATGATTAGCCTGCGCGTCTGCATTTCAACCTGAGAAATATCCGTTTTCAGAAATTCATCGGCACATTTCTGATCAATCAACTTGAGGTAGAAGCAGAAGCCCTTGTGTTGAAATAAGTGAGCAGCTGGTTTGTCGAATCCTAGTATGAGAGGAGACGCCCGGTGTGAATCATGGCCATATTCAAATGAGGCGAAAAGGGACGGAGGACGACGGAGAAAGAGAGATGTTTGGGAAGAGGTCGATTCGTGGCGCTGTTAGACAATAGGGGGAGGTACGATGCTCGTATCGGAGAAACTGAACTATAGAAAAACGTTACGATTTCTACATAAAAACACCGTGATTCTCTGTAGCTAAAGCGCTCCGGAGTGCTGTGATGGCAAAAAAAATATTCGAATGCAGCGAATTGAGTTTGAAAGTGTCGGATTTCATTGCCACCACTCCCACTCCATTTGAAAAGAAGTCAAACGTGGGAGCGATTAAATGCCATATCAGCACTACTGTCTTTGAGTGTTTTAGCCCTAATTTACCCTTTGCTGTCTTAATAGTAGGGTATGATGTGGAATAAAACCATAAGAATGCTGAGATGTGAACAGATTTCGAAACTTGCTGAGGGCTTCGAACCCTTGGAATAAACCTCACCTTAAGAGGGTCCAATGTCGATTTGTGCTCACAGAGCATTCCCAGTGATTGCTGATAGCACCGTTAGAGTAAAAAAGTGACTGAGAGAAAATCGAAGCAAGAGTGGATGGTGCGATGACAACACGTGAGCCCACGGAGAGGGTAATTGAGGGCTCGAAGCTCAACTGAGGTTCCGAGTTTTCCTCATGTCTCAACCTCCATGCGGTTGCATTCTTGAATGCTCTCTGAATTGTCATTTGTCTCTTCATGGTCAGAGCTTGATAATTAAGGGTGCTTAACGGTTATCAAATGCCGACCTGATTTATCTCACACTTTCCACTTAAACCGGTCATTGGAGGTAACCAGTTGTGCTCTACACCACTCTTTTTTAGGACAGTTCCAGGTGGCTAAAACTATGACGGTGGCATGATTAGGATTATCTTCACTAGTCACGTGTTAGCTCAACGATCCTAATTAACATTTCCATTCCTACCACCAGATGCCCACTTCTTTGTTCTCATGCACTAACCTTGACAACGCGATTTAATTGGGAAGCTAGAGACCACTATCGAGAATGATGGCGGTAACCCCAATTTTCGAAATCCAATCTAATACCGTTTCTATACATTTCTCTCTATGGATTTCAAAAATGGGAAAAATATAACAGTCGTAAAAAAATGGAGTGGTGGATAGCAGAGTGGTGGTGATGGCGATAATCAGGAGCACAGTGCTGGTTCGATTCCGCTCCGTGCCAGCCAAGCCTCTCATCCCTTAGGGATCGGAAAATTGGTACCGGACTTGCCTGAAAAAACCACTATCTGCAATCCAATTGGGAGCGCTCCAGCCCGGCTATCCCAGGACTCCGGGAAGAATTGCTCGACCAGCATTCCATGACATTCAAGATGAAATGGAACTCCTCAAACAGCAACCGAAGCCACACGTAAAAGTTGGAAAACCGTCGTGGATGATGGATGTGTAAACGAATCGAATGTGAGAAGGACTGAGATCCGCAAAGTAGATGTAATAGAGGGGTCATACAAACGAAAAGTAGCGGTCCACAAGCTTCTTTACATCGTTCAACACAAAACGGGCCATGTGCATTGATATCAATATAAACGGCGCAAAAACAATAGCCACTCTCAATTCCAAACCAATAGATCTGAAATTAGTAAAATTTGTTGTGTAGAACCCATGATGTATGACTTTCATCTACTGCTAATTATTTTTCTATAACTACAAAGATGCTGTGATATTTGCAAAACTCGGACCGCATGCTAGATTGAACCGCGATTACCCTTTCTTGAGGCTCAGGGCTCACGTGTCACGTAGGGCACCATTGAGGCCCTTGTTTTATATGGATAACTTCAAAATCTTGATTTATTTGCTAGCAAGAAACACGTCTCATTCCAGTCCTGTTCTTCTGCAGCTCACGAAGCATGCCTTTTCGCTTTAGTTCATCGAGGCTCGTATCTCGAAAACTGCAGTGATTGAGCAACCGCGATTTCTCGCAGGATTGGACGTGGCGTTCACTCGTTAAGTGTATCGCTGATCTATGCGGCTGCAACATTGGCATTCGAAATTTTGAGAGTCGGCATTTCTTTCCCATTTGTTTTTTTTTTGCAAATTTCGATGCCTAAGTTCTTAAAAATTAAGGAATAACATTCAAAAAGCATATATACCCTTAGGGCCATATAGGAAACTCCTATAGGTCTATCAAATACCAAATTCTTCAACTGTTCTAGTTCTTGCAAAAATACCAGCAGTTCTCAGGAAACAATCATGATCCGTTATGAGTTAACCAAGTGAGGTCAGCCCCAAAAAAATACAGTGATTTGGAAGGAAGGATGAAAGGTGATTTTTAAAACCGAGCGTGAACACAAAATTCTAGCGGAGCCACATTTCTACTCGCACATTAGTCGGAGATGAATAATAAAAACATCGCCTAAACAATATCAAGTATGGTGCTATGATAAAGGATAAAAAGGATAAAGCTCTCGGCGTTGATCAATCCCTGAGGGATGAGCCATGCATTCGACTTCATTAAGTATCGTTGGAGGTGATTGAATGCATATCTTTACAATGACTCGCGGTGGCCTGCCGATGTATCGAGCCAGTGCTGCTATCCTCCCAGACAAGTTTGGTACCAATTTGCCGACCCCGGAGGGATGGAAGGCTTGGTGGGCCATGGGCGCAGGGATCGATTCCACGTGCGCCTCCAACCACTGCGCCACACGCGCCCCTTCGGCGCTACGATATAAGAAGAATATTGGTCACGTGATAGCTAAGAATATAACACCTATGACAAAAAAATTTTATTAAAAGAACAACAATGAAGAGATTGCTAAAAGCAGAACGATCACTAATCCTCGATCGATGCTTTGGGATTTCGGATTCTCTTCCATTTTCGTAAAATTACGAATTATCCAGTTTTCCGACGAATACGCTAAGGCGGGGAGAATGGCAAAGTTGGAGAGGTGTACACGGGGTCAGGTGCTATTTGCCTCCTTTTCTCTGTGCTTTCGATACCTTTGTAAGGCTTTCTTAGCTGCACATTTCCTCTTTAGTTCGACAGCTACACCACTGATCATGTCCATTTTCCAGGCTAGAGAGAACACTTAAAGCTGCTTTCCATTGATTGGGAATATTGCACTGGAGAAACAGGCAATATGTTATGAAGAATATTGAACTAGAGATCGTAGATGGTTATCTCCACTATCCTTGTTGGTCGTGTGACTAATCTGGCAAGACAACTGAGGGAAGCCATCTTGGTCATATTATTGGCGAAGTTCCGACAAACGTCGCTGATACTGTCCTCAATATCCTCAGGGAGCGTTGCTCCTCATCTCATTTCAACATCTTTTCCAGCAATTTATACATCTCCGCAAACAGGGACATTTGTGCCTGCTTTATTCAGCCTCATCGAGTGATATCGGGTATAGAACATCTGGGAGCATGTTTGCCTTGGCTAGTTTCAAACTACTCACATTCATTACAGTGTTGTGAAGTGTCGAATAAGCCGTTCCTACTCCACTTCAGTGTTGTCTATAACGGTATTTTCCAACATCCGTCATCCAAACTATCTAGTCCCAATCTACAGTGGCTTCGAGACTCCATGACTTGAAAAAAATGTAGAAAATGTAGCTGCTAAGTCCGGAAATTTTCCAGAATTATATATCAGTGTCATCATGGTAGTGTTCAACGATGATATTTTTAGGTCAAAAATCTAGAGGAAAGTTAGTGGAATTGTAAACTATGTGATATTGGCATTGATCAACATGATGAACTAAAGACTGCGTCTTTCTCTGTCCACTAAATTTCATTGTTTGTGTCCTCAAGCCTTTCAAATGTTCTCCTAGTGCTACTCATGTCGCGGAGGTTGCCGATGCTGACCTTGTAAAATGTTCCTGCATAGACCTTTTTCAAGGCCATAGAGAATGCACAGAGCTCGTAATCTTCATCAGAGACTGATGCCGCAGCACAGTGGACGAATATTGTCAGAGCACTGCTCCATATCTCTTTATTGTAAACATCATATTCAGCGGAAGTTTTTGAAGAAGATCGATTATGCAAACTTATTCTGACGAGAAGTGTATGAAGCCTCTGCTGTCGTATATTCAGAAGAACTTTTATTCTCCGGCATCAAACATAATTTTCAGAGGGTATCTTCTCGTCTCGGCCTGATCAAGTCATAATTGATTTTCTTACCCTGGTTCATCGCGTCCTCATTAGTTTATTGAGCTGTAATAGCACGCATGTTAAACAGTAACAGATGGTCACCATAGTTTTCCTAACTTAGGAACCACAAGATGGCATTTAATTCTTGGTTGTACTTTTCAGTGCTGTTATTGTGGTCGAGCTATGTCGAACGACTTGCTTCGTTTAAACTGATTTTTGAACCAGCCAAGATGTGCCGTAGAAGGCAAGTCTATGCAAGATGACCATGTCTAGGGTTTCGAAGGTGTGGAGTGCGTAGAGACGTCTGCAAACCATTTCCTACGCACCGACTAGTAACTTGTCTGCACTCCTTTGGTCGAATTTGAGATTGCTTACAGGTATGTAGATGTAATAAGTAAATATAAATAAATAAATAAATAAATAAATATATATATATACATGGCGAATATCGATACAGACATAAAACGCTAACTTCGATGGAAGATTGCTTTCGAAATATTCTGCATAAATTTTACGAAGAAGGTAGTTTGTGGAGCCATTCCCCAAAATAGAATTGCAATATGGAGCTCATCTAATCACGTCCTTAGTAAAATTCTTTAAATTCATGTAGATATTTAATAACTGTGATTGTGGAATTATACCTGTTTGAAGAATTGCATTAACAATCACACGCATAATACATCGCCACCTAAAGCTGCTAAATTCCTTTATTACGAAAGGTTTCTGTAAATAACAGCTCTCCACCGTTTCACCGCCTCCATTTTTGTCGGTTATTATCATCCAAAACGATGCTGAAACATTTGTAAGACTCAGACTCAAAGCCAGATTCGGAAGTAAATAAAAGTTATACATTTATACATTACAAAGTTACCCATAGAGTTAAAAGTTTCAACTACAGCCTCATCTTAACCGGGTTCAATGCCAATTGGTGTTCCCCAGACCACTCCCGTTCATAGTTGATGACGCCGTTAGAGCAAAAAAGAGGCTGAGAGAAAATCAAATCAAGAGTAGCAGTGATGTAGTCCACCTGGGAACGGTAGTCGCGGGTTCGATTCTATACTGGGGCATGAGTTTTGCAAATATCTCAGCATCATTGTGGTTGTATTTGACATAATACCTTGCATGAAAAAATAATAGGCGGTAGATAAAAGGCTACGCATTATTTTAACTCAGATTTCTCGATATTCAGAGATTTGAGGGTCTGATTTTCTATAGTAACTTGAGAAATTCACTTTTTGATAGTGAGGACGCTTATATCCTCGTGTGGTTCTCTTTGGCGAAGTTCTGTCATCGACTATTCTGTTCACACTATGTGATTGACACACTTTTCTTTCACATCTGGTGTGGTTGTTAAGGTTTTAAGCTTAACGTCTTCTGTTGCAGCTGTATTTCAAAACACACCTTGTCCTGACACAATGCCTGGGCTGCTAAAAAGCCTGATGATACTTCGTACGTGAGCATTCGAAATTTTATAGAGAAGAACTCCTGTGATAAACTGGTGCAGCGTTTGAATGAATCTGCCGTATTCAAAAGTGCCGATTTATATGCGACTATTGTTGACGACTACGAATTTCCCTCAAAGAGGTACGTAATCCCGATTAATCGCGAGGCAACGTGGCTCTTCTCGCTTTAAGTAGATTGTATTCTACGAGCCAATTGGGCCAAAAACCTGCAATCAAGTAACGAGGAAGCATATGGGAGGCGGTTAGCAGTCGTTTCCAACAAATAAGCTCCATGTCCACTCCGGAAGATAGTGGCAATCTACCCGTGAGTATAACCCAGCGTCCAGAGTTCAGCAATCTATACGTAAGAATCAAAAAGCTAAACACGGTAAATTAACAGGTCTCATTGCCATGACCCTGAGATAGCCGGTGATACGGGACCGCTGGATAGGACGTGCACGAAGAGGCTGCGAAAATCTTGGGGCCACTATACGCTGTCTAAATCGCAAGGGACTACGGTAACGATTTGTACTTGCAATGTACGCATGCTTACATCAGAATCCTCGATAGAAGATTTGATCATGCAGGGAATATGAATAAGGTACGACGTCTTCGGCTTGGCCAAGACGAGAAGAAGCCACCCATTCAACGCCACCTATGACACCGGAGAACAACTGTTCCTCGGAAAATGCGACAGTAGAGGAGTCGGCGGCGTCGGCGTTTTCGTTAGCACGAATTTAGCCTTGATTCATTCGAACAATTAATAACCCGAGTCGACTTGAAATTCAATTGAAAAGATGTGGATCAATACCGGCTTTGACAATCTTAGTCGCTTACGTACCGACATCAAACTATGACAAGGACGAAGAAGAAGCATTCTATATGGACTTGGGGAAGTTCTACAGAGAAAACCATACATTCAAGGTCATCACTGAAGATTTTAACGCTAACACTGAACTCAGAAGAACGCCTGCTCGTCGTCACATTGAGACCCACGAATTAGAATGTAGTGACTTTATCATGGCGGCAAAGATCATTCATGGCAACTCGCAATTCCAGAAGCTCCACTATTAACGTTGGACATGGGAGTCTCCCAATGGAAAGTACCGCAAAGAAATAGACCACATCGTAGTTAATTGATGGTTTTGCGTAACCGATGTCCCTGCTGTTCCTAAATCCAACATGGGATCAGACCACCGAACAAGATTTCACTTCTCATAGAAATGATAAAAAGCCAATAAATTCAAAAAATGAAATCACAAACTCACCATCCGACTCATTCAGTTCAATAGCCGGCTTTTGGGTACATGCCGCTATTCAAAACATCGATTAGGGATACAATAGGGTCATTCAACATCGTTAGCCAGTGAAAGCTGAGAGTTCGAAAGCCAAACACTCGAGCTGATATTCCAGCGTGGAATCGCACGAGCTGCAGGCAACCGTGAACTCATGTCCGAGCATGCAAAATGCAGACAGGCGATAAAAGAATGTATTGAAGAGAAAAGAGCAGCAGTTCTGGTCGAAGATGCAGAGGGGAAAAGCATTGGCAAAGCCAACCGAAGCTTCGCCAATTCTAGGACCAAGATGATTGCACTCCGACGCCCAGACGGAACAGTTACAACTTCCAGAAAGGCAAAGAAGAGATCATTCAAGATTAATACTCTAACTTCTTGAATAACAACATCGTTCTACTCCTACATGAAATGTTGGTAGATGGACATATTTCGACACGCTATTTCACACCAGGTACAGACATGATGAAATCTGAACACCTGGAAAGCATTTCGCCAGTCCTTAAACGCAAACTAGATCAGTTCGTCACACATTACCCATCTGAATGCAAAGTGCCTACTCAATCCAGCAAGACCGTGTTACTGTTCAAAAAAGGTAACCTCCACGATATCGATAACTATCACTCAATCTGTTTACTGTCTCTCATCCACAAACTTTTCACTCCAGTCATCTTAAACAGGATTGACATAACACTGGACGAAGGACAGCCATGCGAGCAAGCAGGGTTTCGAAAAGGATTTAGTACGATGGACCACTTTCACAGGATAACAAGGCTCATTGAAGTATCGCGAGAGTACAAAAGACCGCTCTGTCTCACTTTCATCGACTTAGAGAAGGCCTTTGATTCAATTGAGATAGAAGCAGTCATGGAAGCCCTTGACAGCCAAGAAGTCCCTACTGACTACATAAAGATTCTTCGTGAGCTGTACAAAAATTTCACAACCCAGATTTCACCATTCTACAACGATATTAACGTTGAGGTCAAAAGAGGAGTTAGGCAAGGCGATACAATCTCGCCAAAATTATTTACAGCCACCCTTCAGAACGTCATGCGAACATTGAAATTCGATAATATGGGAGTGAAAATTGGTGGTCGGTAGATACACCGTCTTCGCTTTGCTGATGACATCGTGCTTATAGCGCTAGGTATTAAGCATGCTCAACGAATACTGGCGGACTTCGACAACGTTTGGTGAAAGATTAGTCTTCGATGAAACCTCACGAAAACAATGTCCATAAGGGATGGATTTTTCTCCCGATATGCCATTCACGTCAAACCGAGTAAATATCAACGACTGCTCCATTTATGTTTATTTGAGTCAGGAATTCAACATGATGATCGACTTGATTTCAGATGTCGAGCAGAACAAGCGAGAAGGTTGGGAGGTCTCAAAAGCATCGACCACCCAGAAAAGAGGACAAAGAACGTTCGACTCCCTCCGTAACCCATGCTTCGCAAACCCAATGGCTACGTAAGCACGACGGAAGATCGATCACTCAGCGTCGTAGGGCGCGCAACCGAGAGGATGATGCTGCGAGTACTCTGCATACGACGGAATACGAGGTTCCGAACTGTGTCAACGATCAACAGTCAGAGACACCGTTGTGCACTCCAAACTGTCGAAAACTAGATGGAACAAACACGTGATGCGTCTGAATAACCGACGGACAAGAGCCGTAGGTGACTGAATTCCTCGGGTGTCAAACGTACACCAGAAAGAACATCAATGAGACAACCAGAGTTGTTCATGATTCCCCTAGAAGAAGGATATTATGCTCAACGAGTCGTTAGATAGAACAAAACCCACTGGGCTACTCTTGCACGCAACAGGGACAAATCGAACATTAACTGGCTTTCGCTCGTGAGACTGGACTACCAACGGGACGACTTAGCTTATCAAAGAAACAGAACATTATCTATCCCGATGATAAATAAAGTCATTTTATGGAGCATTACTCTCTTTGTTTTACGACCACCCTTCAATTTGACACTTCTTTTATTGCATCAAAATAAAGATTAACTAACACCACATTTTAGTCAAGACCCAAATTTAGGAGCTTTAGTTGAGATGATTTAAGATACGAGAGTCGTATTTTCTGATCGCAAGACGAATTCTGATTCTTACGATACCTTCTAATCACGTGGGATCACACCAATTGCATTCCCACTATTGTCTAATTTGATCATGTTGAAATGGGGAGAAGCCAACGAAAATGAGGGCCCAAGTGAAGGGATTATTGCCGCGTCTACCAGAATTCTGAGCCAGTGGACGCACCTTGTCTAAAATCATGGTTTAATTTCATGTTTTCGATTATTTTATGGGCCAATGAGAATAAATCTTACTATGAATCGCCTTAACCGTAGTGGAATCAAAGCTGTCGTTTGAAATAAAGCAGCATTAACATTAGTCCTCGCAATGGTTCTACCCTCACTATAATGAAGCCCACCCACGTCACATACCAAAAAATACGGCAAATAATAAGTTTGAGAGCGGAGTTAATGATCAGTCACTGCCTACCAGTCACTTTTGTAGGAACAGAGTAAACTGGCAACAGCGAAACCAGTGTGGAAGGCTGAACCATTGGGATGTTCGGGAACTAAAGCCAGACCTTCACGCCATGACGCCTAATTTCTGTTCTTGCGGACTGTGCGACGCCTAATTTTTCCCTGCGCTCGACCGACCACCACGATTTCTGAATAGCATTGCTCCGTTTTGTTGCAATTTCCGTGTTTTCTCTTTGTTTTGAAAGAGTTTCTGCTCCTCTCTTATCCTATTTGTGCTCCATGCTCTGCCGATGTTTTTGGGGCCTGTACGACTGCTGTGCTTAAAATGTTTGAAGAAAAACACTCGTCCACTACAAACTCGTACTTCTGTGAGCATTTAGTGAAGCTGTTTAGGTTCTGCAAAGAATACTACGATGTTTACCTTCCAGTTTTAATACCACCTTATTTCATACAACACCTAAAAGCCATTATAGCGACTGAACATTGGAAAACAACGAGTTGCTTGTCGAAAATGTCTCTTCAACATTAGTTGTCTTTCGCCGCAAAATGTGGAATGAAGTGAGAAATTCGGCTACAACGATGCTGAGATATTTGCAAAATTCAGACTCCAGGCCAGATGCAAACCCACTATTACCTTTTCCGGGGTTCACGTGTTACTCACCGTACCACTGAGGCCCTTGCTTTCCTTTCTCTTAGCCAGTTTTCTACCCTAACTGTACTGTTGTGGTGAGAAATCATTAAGACATCCTCCCATATGCGACCCCAGTCATAGCATCTGAGTTGGATAAGCTATCGAGTGATTACAAGGAAAAAGAAAAAAAAAACCACGCGTCAACCGTGCCACTTGCACAAAAACATTGTGACACCTAGAGGCGTCATTCGTCGCGTAAGTGCTAAAGCGAAATATTTTGACCCGAAAGGAACTCTTTTAATCGAAATACGAACAGTTATAGTCTCTAATATTTTTTGCCAACGATAAAGAAGTTTATCTCTACTGGTTGCATTAAATTCTGGACTTCTGGAAGCGATAAGATCGCTAGAAGCACTTCGAGCTCTGCCTGGTTTGTGACAGATTTCTCGCATAGGTAGTTCCCGAGATGCTTGAAGAAGTGGTAGTCTGTATGCGAGATGTCTTGAGAGTATTCTAGATGTGGCAGAGTTTCGTGACCTAGCTCGTTCAATCTCGGCGGCGTGGCTTATACAACGTATCGTCGCCCATAGTGGTGCCGAAGGATTGGTCCGTTTTTGCTGATCACTGCCGAGCGCAGACATTGAAGTTTGGTCCAAATCGCTAATTTGCTGGACAAATTTCTCCGTCATAATCGCGTCAACCGGCTTCAGGAAGGTGTGGTGGGTCAAGCCAGCTTTAGACCACCAAGCAGTCAACATGTCCTTCTTTCGATGCCAATTTTGGCCTTGGGGAAGTGTTGCCCATCTTCATCACGGTCCAACCACTAAACCGACTGTCGCCAGCTATAACATAGAATCCATTTCTCGTCGTGCATACAATACGGTCGGGGAACACGTGGTTACAGTTGTGCAGAAGCTCCTACTAAGACAAAATGGCGATTTTGTTGAATGTACTGTCATTAAAACTAAAACTAAAACTAAAACTGTACTAAACTCTTGAACTATATTAGTGATAGAGGAATTATCGTCAATTATCGAAATACCAGCAATATAGGGTAAGGATCCATTGAAATATTGTTGTTCGGAAACTCTGACCAATTCTTCTGCAAGTTTCCGAACAGCTGTGGGGGTGCTTATCTCCACCAAAGTCAATTCATCATCGTCATTCGGAGAAGCAGGTCCGCGATCTCCCTCAGCTTCCATGTCGAACTCGCCACGATAGTGTTTCGAGCCAACCTTGCACTCTGCTTTCGTTAACACGTCCTTAGTCGTTACGCCCGAGTTTCAACTTGTAGAAGTTGATTTGTCGACATTGCTGTTTTGACGTCTGAGATTCTAACCTTTCAAATTTATCAAAACATGTGTGCTGGAATTCAACTTTAAAAATCGAAGGGGATATAATGAAGTTTCCAGCAATGCATGATAATTTGAAGAGGAAATTTTTGCTAAAATCATGTACGGTAGAAGTGAATTTACAGACCGCACTCTAATTTCCGAATAGCTTCGTATAATTTATTCTTATTCGAGATGCTTAATGAAGTTTTAACCTCAAAAACACCTCTATAATGGCAATTCACAACTGACAAAAGGCCGTAGCGAAAATGCTAACCCAGAGTGTTTAGTTCCTAGATTTGAAACGCCGCGTTGAATTTCGTCACTTAAAATTTCCTTCTGTTTTTGACAACTTAGTAGCTATTTCAGATGAACGAAATGAAAGAGCGATTTGAGTTGATTTTGATTTATTGAGTTGCTTTGTTTTACCTTATTGAATCGATTTTGATTTGTTGAGTTGATTTTTGATTTGTTAAGATGATTTGTTATGCCGATGTTAAACGACTGCGCTATGTGATGATGTTGATGATGATGATGATGACGACGATGATGATGATGAAGATGATACCGACGTCTTTAGCATAGATTGCCATGAAAAAACACATTAGAATCACGGACAATCATGTAAAACCGCGTCTGTCCGTCCGTCCCGTAGAAAAGGGCGCTGCCGGGCCATCATTTCGGCCACGTTCACTGACGAAGATCCGCTGACTTGATTTGACGGTGAAGACACCACTTCGAGAGGACCAACGCCTATGGGGCTCATCGACTCGAATCATCGGCGTTGAGGAAGACGGAGACGTCAAGACGTCAGCCGAAGAAAGTCTGTTTAATCAACCTCGTGCTAGCTTATCATTGAAGGAATACATGTTAACTTAGCAGTTATTTGAATTTTATATTACTGTTTTATTTGAAGTATGATATGGACTTTTTTTTGAGTGTCGGCTTTCCAGTAATTATTTTGCATTTACCCAGTTCTTTCGCATCCATCCACTATTCATAATTTTCCTCTCGTGAGCTGTTCTTAGTCTTACTGTATTGATTATTTGTTCTTTTGTTTATGCTAGAGAGATAAGTGTGCTGTTTCTTCGGTTACCACTGTTTATGCGATGTACGAAGCACAGATGTGGGCACGTTATTTTCTCCCTGAAATTGAAGTCGAGCTGGACTCATTATGATTACAGCAATTCAGGATTGCTTCAATGTTTCCAGCTTATGCAAGTACCTCCCGTGATGTTAAAGAAGATGGTGAGTGTGATGACCAGGAATGTGAGGATTCGTTTCCTTCATTTGATCAGGCAAAGGTACTGGAGATCCGTCAACAGGTTGGTTTCACGGAATCAGTGTTCTACAATTGACACATAGTGGACTGTTGGTTGGTCTTCTTCAATTGAACTAAATTCGGTTTCATCTCGGTTTAAGAGAGAGAGGAGAGCAAAAGAGAAACGAGATGTCGAACGACTCAAGGAGTGGAATACTGTGCGATACATAGATAGTAATTCAGATGAAGATGAATCACAGTTGCATGTAAGTCCTTTTCAGTCCAAGTGGATTTCTTGCAAAAGGGAAGGAATTTATGTCTACCTCGTACATCGTTATGGAGTTTTGAGGATTGAGTTTAATTTGATTGAGACCAACAATACTTTTTTCTCGAAATTAAATTTAGTGATGGCAGCTGATCTTAGATCATCGACTTCAGTCATTTTATGGGCTAACCTAGTGAAATAAAAGGGGTTTGATCTCCAGCATCTTTGATTACGTCTAACATTTTCATTTGACCGGTGTAGCGCTACTACAACAACCGTGGCAATTTACACGGCTGATTTGCTATTAACCTTGGCATTGATCAAGTACTTATTAATATTCTTGTTGAGCAACCACAAAGTGTTACTTTACTCTTTATTCCGCTATAGCAGACGTTTCGGCACTATCACCTTCAGAGCCTAGAAGGGTAATAGAAGGTCTCAACAAGAATACCCTTCCAGGCTCTGTGGTCAATATTGCCGGAACGTCAACTTTAACGGAATAAAAAATAAAGTAACACCTCTAGTTTGCTTATATTTTAGGTTTAATATAAGAATGTTGCGGATCGTGGCAGTATATCACCAATTTTTAAAAACTTAGTAGTATTCCATACATGAGAATCGAAATTCTCTTTGAATTTTCTTACCTCGTCAATGTCCATGCCAAAGGTTGCCGCATATGTATTCGCACACGATGATATTTTGATGGCAATGAGGAATTTTCACTATACGTTGATAAACCGTCGTATTACGGTTCTTCTTCATGTGAGGGTGACGGTCAGAAAGTTAAACGAGACCAAAATAGCAAATTTGTTAAAGGGGGGTGGGGGGATGAATTTCTTGTTTTGTCGCGCTATTTTGGTTTGTTCTTGTCGTGTAGTGTACGCTACACGAATTCGTGCAAATGTGAATAGGTGTTTTTGAGTGCATTTGGACTAAATCCTGAACGTCGATTCGACCAAAAGTATGTTGGATTACTACGAAGTAAATTGGAGGTCCCAGGTCTCCTGTAGCGAACGAATAGGTTCATCGTCTCTTCCGGGAAGGTAGATCAACGTTATGTTTCTCTAGCTTGTACTAGTAGGGACGAAGAAAGTCTTCCGAAGTATAGTCTTCTCAGTGCCCTTCGAGATACCGATGAGCAGCTCTGTGCATAACAAATACTGTTAAATATTTTGTACTTCCCTCTCCAGTCACTTGATGGTTGACGGGTTTACAAGTGATCCGGTGGTATTTCAGAATGAAACGTTTGTTCTGAATTGCTTTTAAAATCTTGTTGTTTTGATTAGGTTGTACTACCTACTACTCACTGTCCTGATGTTGATAGTATCGATCTCCCTGTAACAAAACGAAAGAAAAAAAAGAAGTCGAAACACCGTAAGAAGAGAAGAAAGAGAAAATCGCACAAAAGGTAGTGTCTATTTCTTCTCAAATTCGTGTTGCTATTTATTTTATCCATCCTAGAAAAGTTCGTAATCCACTCATTTTTCGAATCTGTGTAACCGTGCTCAAAATAGATGTCTAACTAAGCGGATTTTTTTTAATGGCACTCTAATTGACGAACATCGCTATTACAGCAGGAATACCAGGTATAGCGAAAGCAGTACTTCATCTGATTTATGCAGTGAATCTGATAGTGAACCTAAAAGGAAGAAGGGTAAAATATTTCCGAAAATCACATTGGTGAGTCAGGGTATGTGCAATTGTTGCTTTCATTTGTATTTTTCTTCCCAGTATTTTCTTTTTTTTTATTTTTATACAGCCCGTCTTTCACATCTACTTTGTGGATGTCAGCGCTTTTCACATTCGATTCGTTTCCTGGCTTCCATTATCTACGAAGGTCTTCCGACTTTTACATGTGATTTCTGTTGCTGCTTGAGGATTTTCCCTTAATCTTGAGTCTGGTGGAATGTTGATAGGGTTAATTCTTTCTGGAGTCCTGAGATAGCCGGGCTAGAGCGTTTGCAAATAAATAGCAGAGAGTGAATTTCTTCTAGGCAAGTCGGGTGCCAATTTTTCAACCCTGGAGGGAAGAGAGGCCTGGCAAGTCCGGAGCCGCATCGAATCAGCACCGTTATCGCGATGATCGTCATTACTACCATTGTGCTATCTGCCTCATTTCCCGGTGTTACGCTTTTTTTTTCAGAAAAAGGATAAGTGGGACTTTCTAACTCCTGGAGAAGAACGTTCTGTTGAAGGGTCTTATATAGGTGCGTCGCATCACTCTGAACTCCATTAATGACTTTGAAAACATTATTGTTTTAGTGTTTGATAGATCGTATAACCACGACAACTTTTACATGGATTCTATACCGCAGAGGAGTACTCCTGTGTACGAAGTTCGTTTTCATACCATACTTAACGGTAATGAGCAATTAAATAAGGTGGGCATTTCGAATGTTCATATCAGTAATTTCCGAGTCTTATCCATAAATTTTTTAACTTCTCGTGGTGTTTAGTCATCCGTTCACTTCATGAACTCAATGATACACATTTGTCAGAATTTTTCCAATGTATTTATTAGTCTTAGTTCTCTTATTACGTATTCTATGAGTCGTCAGTATTTGTAAGAAGCACCTCCGTTTAGATGTTCTTCCCGAAGGAACTTCGTGAATCGCGACAAAAAGAGGGTCGTTTGGAGCGGTACTATAGTGGACATTTTCGTAATATAGATGAGGAAACCGTTGAACGGAAATTCCGTGTGTTACCCTCTTTATGCAAAGCTAATATAGGCTTTGTTCCGCTGTCGAAAGGCAGGCTGGAAGAATTCCAGTTTTTGGTGACTCTTTTGATAAGAATTCTTTGACTATAAAGTATAAAATCAAAAATTTTAGCATGAGATCGAAGAATGCAAGGCTGCTGAAAAAGAACGACATGCGCTCGAACATGAGGTGTTGCCCCATCTTCATATAAGCTTTCATACACATTTCCTACATTTGTGATCTTAATTTTTAGTTAGCAGTGCCAAGTAGTGTTGTTGCACTGGAAACACGGCGACGCCGAATCGCCTCCGAATTTAGTAGGGATTCTGGAAATGGCGATCTTCTCAACCAATTTCTCAAAATTAATGTAAGATTTTTTCAATTTTTTAAGAATTACAATAGCTCTTAAAATGTCTTTAGAGCTATTATGCTGCGACATGTTTAGCTTTAATCTTTACTTTGGATAGTGTGCAATTTGGCATGTGTAAATATCGAAATTGTTCAGTTTTGTCGAATACCGTAACTTACAGCCTTATTTAATACCGCTTGAAGAAATTTTGTAAGAGACTTAAACTTAAGCCTTGCTACTTTGTGTTCTTTATATGTAGAACTTTTGTGAAATCTTCACAGTCATCTTTTAGTACCGAGGATCGACTTTCTACTAACCTCGGTATGGGATTATGAATTCGTCGTTTTCTCTCTCAGTGAAACAGCATACGTTTACTTCCATTCAATAACACACATACAACACGATCGTAGCTGACGTTTCGGCAGAATCGCCTTCTTCAGAGCCTGGAAGGGTACACTAATACGCAACTTACTAGGTCAAACACTTCAACAGCACAAATAGAAAGATCTGATTGATAATTACAAGATCTACGGCTTCTCGAAAAAATCCACCGCTTTTTTCATCTGTCCTCCACCGAGGGAGAACAGCCGCTCAGAGTCGCATATGACTTACGACTGCAGCACCCCCGTCAACGATCGATGCGAAGGTAAGGGGCGAGATCACGCGTGATCTCGGGACATTCCTCCCTGCTATTAATTGTAGGATTTTTGGCGTTTATCCAAAAAGCCTCGAGGAGTTTGCGCGTTGGTGTTTTAGTATCTCGTGCGAGGATAGCGACTTTTATATCAAAATAGTCTCCGTTATGCTTTTGTATCATATGCGTCCCTAGTGGCTTGCCTTGTTTCGCTTTTCGTTTGCCATCTAGGTGTTCTTTTATGCGGATACATAAAGGTCTGCCCGTTTCGCCAATATAATCGTCTCCGCAAGTACCACATGAGATCAGGTATATCGTACCTGAACTTATGCAATCACTGTCCCTGCCATAAGGGCAGATTACGCAATTTTGTGTTTCACATAGACGGTCATATAGGCGGCTACGAACTAACTAACGACGAAGAGTATTCGGCGGTATTTCAATTATCACTACCGACTGCTCTAGATCTGCCCTTCTTAAGCATCGTTTTATAGCTGCACTTATTTCATCGTTAATGAAGGGCAAGATAAACGCGTTCCTTTTGGAGCGTCGCTCTCCATCGAAACTTATCTCGTGGGGTTACAATTTCGTAGCCATTGGAGATGGCTATTTGCCGAGCCAAGTCGCGCGATTCTTCCTTTAGTTCCCTACTTGTGCACACAGAGGTGGCTGTTTGAAACATGTTTGACACAAGCGCCCTCTGTGTTTGCGAAGGGTTATCTCGTGGGGTTACAATTTCGTAGCCATTGGAGATGGCTATTTGCCGAGCCAAGTCGCGCGATTCTTCCTTTAGTTCCCTACTTGTGCACACAGAGGTGGCTGTTTGAAACATGTTTGACACAAGCGCCCTCTTTGTGTGCGAAGGGTGACAAGAAAGAGAGTGAACCAGGATGTTTTTGTTACTCGGTCTTCGGTACCACTTTGTCATGTAACCGCTACCTGACAAGTTAATTTGAACGTTTAAAAACGGGAGCTAGTCGTCCTTCGGTTTCTCCCGGGTGAACTTGATGTATTCTGACTGCTCGTTCAATAATTCAAAGCATTTGTCCATCTCCTCTTGTGTAGAGAAGACGACAAAACAATAGTCTATACATCTGCAGCAGAGGAGCGGCCGGAGACCGAGAACGGGGCTTCCACTCTAGACATAAACGCAATGGCCAGGCTTGGTGCCAATCTTTGTCCCATTGCCAGCTCCTTTATTTGCGCGTAGTATTTCCCAGACCATCGGAAAATCGAGCAGTTTAGGCACTCCTTTAAGAGAGCCATAAGCTGCTGTATGGACAAGCCATGCGTTTTTATTTTTCCTTCATGATCAACAATAAGTTCGAAAATGGCTTGCATTGCGGAGTCATTCGATACGTTGGTGTACAGCGCGGTAACGTCGAACGACTCCATCACGCACGCGTTATTAGGAAACGCGTTACGTAGACGTTCTAGGAACATTTGGGTGTTGGGTGGCCATAATAAAACGTAGTAAATAGTAAGTTGCATGACATCCATACTTATGGAGCGATAGAGCAAAATGTCTTTTACAATTCTATTAAATCCACACCTCCCTCAAATCTCTTAGTTATTTAAGAATTGCTTTTGTTGTCAAAAAATCGGAAGGCCTAAAGCAGACCAAAACATGCTCACATCTTATTGACCCAGTCTCACAATTGGGACGCAGTCACGAATGGGTTAACAGTGAGAGTATGGTTATACACAGAAATGTGAACATATTGAAGAATTTCATTCAAAGATGAATTCATTTCATAAACCTATTTTTCAAATTGGAGCAAGTTTTTTCAAACTATTCTTAAGCAATAAACTGATTGCATATATAGAATGATGCACAGTAAAGAAAAGCATGTCGTGGAATGTATCCGTAATTGGCCTAAACAATCTTAAGCCTTAGTCAACCATATGCGACGCTGATCAGCGGCTCTTCCACAGTGAAAGGCATGTAGGAAAAACGGCTCTGAAGAAGGCGATTCTGCGGAAACGTCAGCTACGATTGTATTGTATGTGTTATTGTATGGAAGTAAACGTATGCTGTTTAACAACCTCGCGATTGCTGAGAGAGTAAACGACGAATTCATAATCCCATACCGAGGTTAATAGAAAGTCGATCTTGGGAACTGAAGTCTTAGTATCTTTAGGAAGAAATTTTTGAGAGTTGTCGAGCTCAAGGTATGATGACAACTGATCGCAGGCCTCTTCTGGAGCGGCAGATTTCGATACTTGATCAGGTACACATAACGTTGACACTGTGTTTTTCTAGTGAGCTAATGTCTGTTTAGGCAATCGCGTCCAATCCACGAATGGTTGAATATCGTCTTAAAAGGCTTCACTTCGTAAAAGAAATTGGCCTAACGAAAGAGTTGTTTTCGGAGTGGGAGAAGGTCGATTTGGTTTTTGCTCCGAATTATATCATATCTTTGGTGTGAAAAAATAGCTAAATGCAAGTCGAAATAAATGACTGGAGTGTAAAAGTGGGAGTAATTTTGACTTCAAGCTAACATACCTTAGCTCATAGTGAGCTACAGTGAACCTACTTGGATTCTTGGATGGCCCGTCCTCACTAGTTTTGCGGGTCCTAGCAAAAGCTCCATTTTGCAGAGTTTTGCTCGTTTAGCTATTGTGTTTCTCTAGAGTCCCGAAGTCAGTTCGACCAAAGTCTGCCCCAGGTCATCACCACAGGCACTCGCCGTGTGGTATCAAACTAGTCGCATGATGGCAAATTCCCCTTTGATCCACAAAGGACGGTGGTGGTTGAATCCTCCTATTGTACATCGCAGTGCGATACTCAGGAACACTTCCCAGCCACGATGAGATGGTAAACTGTTGGGAGATACAGTGGTAGTCGATACTGTCGTGGTCAAGATCTTGTACCCTGTAAACTGTGCTAAATAAAATAGAAACTAGAAGCAGCTTCTGATTTTGGCAACCACATGCAGGTTTTCTTAATACCCTCGCGACGACGCCTAATCTCGGCCCTGTTGTGGACCGGACAACGCCTAATTTTCACCGTTTATGGACTTGCTGGTGTCTTGAAAATTAACAATAATTTTTCCATAACCGGAGGACTTCTTCGGTTTTGAACTTGAACAGGTTGTAGAAAAGATGTCCTATCTTCCTATACTTATGAATGATATTTATGGTGTTATTTACTGTATATCACTGTGGCCCATTATACCGTTAGAATTTGGAATTGTCTTGCAACTCCTGAGTCCTTATTCCAGTAATTTTTATACCCGCACACTCAATGCTATAACTATCATTCACTGTAGTCATTAGAATTGAAGTAGCAGCCGATAGCACTTAAATTTCTGCTTAGTGAACTCGTTCGGGAAATGGTTCTTCTGTGTATTTCTTAGTTGAGAATAGAGCTTTATCCTACCAGTGCCTGCCACAACATCTCTGTTCTACAACACATCAGTTGATAGCAAAAAGTTTAGGAAAATAGTCCTATGTGTTGAAATAAATCATCGGGATGGAAATGAGGCCTATAAGTATTTTAAGGGTCACTCCTGTAAAACCATTATGACAAGTGTAGGTGTCGCTCGAAGAGAGTTAAATGAAATAAATGTTAAACGGTATTCTGATTTTCTAGAGCAGGAACGTATTTTCCTACCTTTTTCTTGTCGGGGCTTATACTTGGGGTTGCAAAACAACTTGTTTAAAAGAATTTCATCCACCAGAACTCTATGTTTTCTAATATATTCTTGGTGTCTGCCGCTTCCACGATTTCGTTTTAAATAATCTTTTGGATGTTTTGACCACAAAATTTTTTAGGTTGACAAGATGCTACGTGGGAACAACATATACCCTTAGAGCCATAGACCATTTTCTATAAATCTTTGGAGTCCTGACTTTCTAACTGCTTTAGTGATCGAGAAATTGCCTTCAATTGTAAAACACCATCAAAGTTGTGAATGTGCTAACAATCGTCCGTACTGGTACAGAAACGATTTCAACTGTCTTCTCATCTGCCTTTGACAGGGAAAACTTTGGGCATCTCTTGCGATTTTTTTCCCCAAACCCTCTATAACTGCGTAAACATATCTCTGTGAGGTTTATAATCCCATTAGTCCCTTTATTTTCCGATTGTCTCTATCGTGTGAAAAGTTTTGTTTAAAAAAAACGTAAATGCACTCATGTTTTTAGAAACCCTAACCGTTTTTTTGCTGTGCATGGAGGAATGCGTCTATTTGAAATGGTTAAATATTTTCAGGTATTAAATGTATTTGTCAACAACTGCTCAGTTTGGGAAAAATATTTGGACTTTATCCAATATGATATGGCCATATATCAAAGTGAACTCATGGTCGGTGGTGTGATACTATGCCTTTTATTTTCTTCTTAAATACAATAGTTTGCTTTGAACATTGATTTAAGGATAGAGCGTTTGATCGGTGCTTCTCGAAATTAAATGCTATTCTCAGTGGGATCTTCAGGTACTGGATTTTCTTCTATGTAATTATGCGTTAAGGGCGCGTGTGGCGCAGTGGTCGGAGCGCCTTGCAGCGCACACGTGGAATCGATCCCAGCGCCTATGGCCCGACGAGCCTTCTATCCCTCTGGGGTCGGCAAATTGCTACTAGATTTGTCCGGGAGAATAGTATCACTGGCTCGATACATCAGTATACCACCGCGAGTCATTGTGAAGGCCAGATATGCATTCAGTCACCTCCAAACGATGCTTATTGACGTCGAATGCATGGCACATCCCTCAGGAATTAATCAACGCCGAGAGCTTTATCCTTTTTCTTTTATTAATTACGCCTTTGTAACGGTTTACCTTTTTTTTATGAAGTTGAGTTTTTTAAATGCTGAAGGATGTTTATGACTAGCACGGCACAATCATAGAACAGAATACGTACATGTTTCTGTTTTCATTTGAAGTGGTTGGTTTCACAAGGTATTAGAGCATGCGATTAGACATTTTGTAGATCCCACAAGCCGGAGGCAAATACGGAGGTGTTTCTTTTGAATACCTATATCCGCCGACTAATGTGGTGGATGGAGCGCGGCTTTACAAATCGTGCTGTAGCCAGTGTTCAGGCAAGATTTTGGTACTTATAGGCATTCATGAGCCTTCTCCGGCCATATCAACATGCAAGAATATATATCAGCTATTTTTTTGGCTAGTTACTTTTCCCACAAAGAGGTAATTCGCTGTACCTTTCGAATTCGTTCGATGGTTTATTCAACGTCGAGGTTAGTAGTAGGCAGGGACCCCAGAAAGCTATACTCTGGTCTAATCTTCTGCAAAAAATGTTTTTAAGATGGGTTTGTTCGTCCGCATAAGGAGATTTATTGGTGAAAAGTAATTCAAGGATAGCATAAATATCACAGATGAGAGGGGTGATCGCATTTCTCTGGTTCCTCCACATGAGCGTTACAGCAATTAATTTCGAATTTTACCGAAATAGGAGCACAATAGCTGTTGCTAACCATGAAGATATACGATTCGTTCACGGGGAAGTCACTGATAACGCGAATTGCCTGTTCTACTGTTCCAAAAACTGGCTTTGTATTAATCTCGCCATTAATCAATAAGTTTGTTTTGATGAGCAGACTCGATTGCCGCTTCGACGGGCTTCGTCTTCTTCAGAGCATGAAAAGGCGACATTGACATGCAATTCACTCTGCCAAACGTCTTATAATTGTTACCTAAAAACTCAAAACATGCATTTCAGTAACATAGTGAAAAACTTCTTTAATTCTTCCACGAGGACAGGCTTTGCATAGGTCATTTTCTTGGAAACGCAGTGGGCAGTATGACATCTGTTTTGCTACGCTCCGAGCTCACCAAGTCTGTCATCACTCCAGAGTCGCAAATTGGTACCGGACTTGTCCGAAAAAAAAATTGCTCTATAATCTATGTGGGAGCTCTCGACTGCGGCTATCTCAGGAGTCCAGGGAAAATAGGCTCGACCAGCATTCAACAACATTCAAGATGAAAAGAAAATCCTTAGGCACCGGTCGAAGTCACACATAAAAAGTTGGAAGACCTACAAGTATAATAAGTGCGAGGAAACGAATCGAATATGAGAAGTGATGTGATCCGCACAATTAACGTGAAACCCTGGTCGTGTAAAAAAAAGTTTTGCGCACAGAGCTGTTTTACTGCACTTCTTGTGATCTTTCGATAGCTTGTCCAACTCTGATATGGCGAGTGTCAATTCTGGAAAAGCTCTGCTCTGCACTTGGACATATATACAGAAAACCTCCGTTACCAGTTTTAAGTTGGTCGGTGGCTTCTTTGAGAGGCCCGAGTGCGGCCCAAGCTGCTCTCCTTCTTCTATCTAGTTCTTCCTTCATGCTGTTTTCCATGTTCATTGATCGCCCAAGGTATACGAACGAGGTGGTCTCTGCAATGAGGGAACCATCCAATTCAATTTTTTCGCCTTCACACCATAGGTTTTTCATGAACTGGGCCTTCTTTCGATTTATGCGAATTCCGATCTTTATCCCTGCTTCGTTTAGCTCATTGATCATCATCTCTGCTTCGCTAGTACACCCTGGTCGTGTAAAAAAAAGTTTTGCGCACAGAGCTGTTTTACTGCACTTCTTGTGATCTTTCGATAGCTTGTCCAACTCTGATATGGCGAGTGTCAATTCTGGAAAAGCTCTGCTCTGCACTTGGACATATATACAGAAAACCTCCGTTACCAGTTCATTGACCAGTAATTTGACTGGCAGTTAATGGTTACTTAAATTCTAATCACTGTAATGAATCAGTTATAGTGTGACGTAGGCAGGTATAGTAAAGAAGGAGATAGACTTCACATAGACTACAAAATACTTCCAAATGTCGACAACAATGTGTTTCTGTGGCGGACTGCAATAAAATGTACTAAATAGAGCGGCAGATCAAAGTTTGTTCTTTAATTCTGTAATGTTTCCCACTCGTCATATCTTGGATACTTGGATACATGGACGGTCCATCCTTTTCGAAATCCTGCTTGTTCGACTGGTTGCGCGTCATCCAACGTCCTTGATATGCGCGAGAGGATAATCTTTGTGAATAGCTTGTAGAGTGCACTTAACAAGTATATAGGACGACAGTTACGAAGATCCTTTCGGTCTCCTTTCTTAGGCAGGATGACCGTACGCAACGTCCTTCACTGGTCTGGGATTTTTTCCTTTTGAAGGTAGCTGTCATATGGTCTACGAGAAGTACATGTAAATTGTGGCCTCCAGCTCTAAGGAAATCGGCGGTGATATTGTCTGGTCCTGGAGCTGTGCCTCTTTTCATGCTTTCTATCGCAACTCGAACTTCAGACGGAAGAATTCTAAGTTGTGTTTCTCCAGCGGGGATATTAGGGCCCGGGACGGGGATTGTGGAGCGGAAAGGGTTGGTTTAGAACGTTTCCGCTATTAATTCCATATTATGGCGGGAAGTTTTTACGATCCCATCTTCGTTCATCAGGGCTGACAGCGGAGCATTGTAATCACATAAGTTCCGACGGCATTTTTTCAGACTGTTTCCTTTCTCTGCTGTTTCCAGTAGTTCCTTCTGCTTGTACCCGTTGTAGATCTTCCTGCAGAGCTCTTCTGCAGCTGGCACTTATTACCAGCTGCGCTAAGCGTGTTGCGGTGAGATCAAGCTTCAGTTTCCTTCTGTTTTCGAGCAACTCCTTATTAGTGGTGGAGATGCGATCCGATTTTCTTGTCTGAGGAACTGAGGCGGATTCGGCACAGCTTTTCAGTCCTTCGACGAGCAGCTTGTAGTCTTCGGTCGGGTTTTCTTTAATCTGCCAGTCACGTTTGGATAGGACTTCGTTCAGAATGTTCTCGTCATGTACAGCTAAACTTTTTCCTCGTGGTCGATGAAGAGATTTCTTTTCCAGCTTGTGACTGAATCGAATCTTCGCGCGAAGAAGGCGGTGATCAGAATCAGTACAGAATGACGGGACTACCGATGTGTCAAGTAGGCACCATCTTCTGTTTGTCGGAATATGGTCGATCTCCGCATGAGTCATGCCGTTGGGAGACTCCCATGTCCAGCGGCGGCTTTCTTTCTTCTGGAAAAAAGAGTTTCCATGGAAGAGACGTGCTGCCGACAGGACTCTTGCGAGATGGTTGCCATTCTCATTTCTTTCTCCTAATCCATAATTTCCGATGCTGTATTCGCTCTCGTTGGCCTTTCCTATTCTAGCGTTGAAGTCTCCGACAGCAAATTTATGATAAGCTTTATCATTGCGGTTGACTTCCTCCAACTGATAGTAGAACGCATTTATTTCGTACTCATCAGCTGCGTCGGTTGGTGAGTAGCAGTTGATGATAGTGATCTTCTTATGATGCGACAGTTGAAGACGGAGGACGGCTATCCGAGGGGAAAGGATATCGTATGAGTCGACGAGATGGACAATGGACGGGTGGACGACAAAGCCTACGCCGCCGACATTTCGTGACGGGACCTTCTCTCCACGGATCACAAAGGTCTCGTTGTTTAGTTGGCGTATGTTGGTCTTCTTGATTTTTGTTTCTTGTGATGCGATCACATGAAATTTAATGCGATCTGCAGCTGCAAGAAGGGCGTGAAGATAGGTGTCTGTGGAGAGTGTTCTGACATTATATGTGCATAGTAAGAAACAATCTCCATGGCGTGTCGTACGTGTGCTTGTTAGATTCGGATCTAATGACGTCCTGCGCAACCCGAGATTTTCTGGCCTCTCACCGGTCGTCTCACCGCCTGACGTCATAGACGGGAGCACCCAGTGTGCGGGGTACTGAGGCTGGCCTATTGCTGGTTGTGCAGCTTAATCATCCATGGAGTCCTGACTTAACCTTGCAAGGGCGTATCCAGGTCTTCACCACGATGTGGATCAGAGAGAGGTGTGTTTTCGGCGTCGAATCCTTCGTACCTTCGTTACCTCGTCATATCTGATTATCGAATTATTATCGTCTGTTGTTGAAAAACCATCAGACCCTTAAAGGCATGAAATTTGACCTCGTCTTCTGCGGCAGTCGAACAAACATAAACGTCGTTATGGAAGTATTAAAACATATCATTTTTTTGTGTTCCATTTAGTGAAGTACTTGTAGCGCAGTGGGGGCATGCAATTCGCACAGGATCAGAAGTTGGTTCGATCCTGCTCAGAAGCCCCCACCGCTCCGGCGTCGGTGAATTGGCAGCGTACTTGTTTGAGATGATCTGTGCAATCAATTCACGGAACGGTATGCCTCTATAAATGGTTACATAATTCTGATGTACACTGAGTTACTTCTACATTGATAAATTCGAATATACGGCCCATCCTACAGGGATTGATCAGTGCAGAATGTTTTATCTTTAATTCTTCCACTTATAAAAAAAACCAGTTGCCTGAAGTTCAAATTGGGTTTGTAGTGTGCTTTTCTCAGGTTAGTAGATTAAGATGAGATTTAGACCATGGTTTGTGGGTAATTGCAAGTCCTGTTATTCTTCTCTGGGATTGATCTGTTTTTTTAGAACTTTTCCGAATTGCTTCAAGTTTTGCGCTGATATTTTTATCTGGGGATTTATACTAAGATCTTGAGAATAATTTTAAAACGTTCTCCTCAATGCTTTTATGTTCTTTGCATAAACAGTGAGTACCTCCCGTAGTTTTAAAACCCTCTTCTAAATGTACAAAAAAATCCATCATCGTTCAAAGTTGAACCTGTCATCAACTGTGCATGAAGCGAATGAATGGGATAACATGGTTTGTAGGTCCAGTACTTATCTAGTTGCTGAAATACCCATGCATTTCACGAATATCAAAATGTTCCTGGAATACATATACATTTCGTGTCCTAAGCAATCCGTAGGTAATGGAGCGCGTGGTTGTCACGGCTCTGTGAGCTAGTATGTTGAATGACTATACAATGCAAGCAGTCCTCAAGCTCCTTGGGTAACGTGAAGAAGGAATAAAAACGAAGGATTTTTAGTTCATTAGCTCGTGGTCCTCTTAAAGGAGTATGTGAACTACGCAATATTTAGATTTACTGAGAATTAGAACACACAAATTACAGAGTTGGCAATGGGACAACGATTGTCGTCATCATGTCTGACCATCGCGTTCTTATCTAAAGTAGGAGCCCCTGTTTTCCGTCATCAGACACTATTTTACTATAGATATAAATAAAAGGGATATAGCTCTTAGCGTTGATCAATCCTTGTGTGATGTGCCATGCATTAGATTTCATTAAACATCGTTAGATGTATATGAATGCAATGCATATCTGGCCTTTACAATGAATAGCAATTTCCTACCGGCGTATCAAATCAGTGCTGCTATCTTAGCAGACAAATCTGGCACAAATTTGCCGACACCAGCGGGATGGAAGGCTTTGTGAGCTTGGGTGCGTGATGAATCGCACGTGGATTGAATGGCACTTCTAACCAGTGCGCTACACTCACCCCAATGTAGATAAATGTTTGGTAATTTTGTCATCTGTTGTACACAAGAGAGGATCAAAAACTGAGCTAGTGAACGGACATTCATAGTATATCGACTTAACCCAAAAGAAACCAAAGGGAAGCTTGCTGCGTTTTCACTAATCAGATTAATCTGTGCAAGAACAGGACAGTGTTATAAAGTCGTATCGAAGGCCAAATAACAAAAACACGTAAGTTCATTATTTTCCTTGTCGTCCCACGTTCGCAAAGAATGCTCTTTTCAGTTTCAACTTTTTGACCGCTAATTATATGTTCACAAAAGGGAGGTAGAAGGAGGAATCACGGAACTGGCCGCGGTAAATTACAGGCTCAGATGAAGTTGTAGTTTCACAGGATAGGGTAGTTAAAGAAACCATGGCTTAAAACGATAAGTCTAACCATACTAAGATCCTTCCTATTACCAACGAAATAAGTACGGCGATCAGCTCAACCAATGAAAGTCAATGAATTGCGACCAAATTCGGCGCGGTTTGTACCCATTTATTGGGCCGCCTATGCACATAGAAAAACTTCGGAGACCATGTACCTGAGCAGATCAACTTCTTGACATTTTGTTATTAGATTCTTCATGAGTTTGTCAAAGGCTGTGTAGTTAATAATTAGAAGACAAGCAAAGATATTCCGAAACTGAAAAAAATCTTGTGCATCCAGTTAATAGACGAGAGAAAATCTGTTTACCGCGTACCAATTATCCTGAAATACGATGATTAGAATGCTATGTGGTTTCTTGAATGCACAAAAAGTGTTCCATGGTGGTTTCTGTAACTTTCTGCGTCATGAGTTTCCAGAGGGAATCGCCTCGTTCACTGTAGTGCATATAATGATGGTGTCTTTTTATTCATTCTTTTGCGTACTGTTGTACCACTTTTATTTTCTTGACTTCTCAGCTGGTCCGTTTTGAATGGCACTCCCCTTTCCGGTACTGCGATATTAAGGTATTAGGTATTAAATTTATGGTGGTTCCCGAGATAGTTGAGCTGTTGTCCCACGGAGCGGCCAATAAACATTTAACACGTATTTATTTATATGTAGATGTCATCTCAGAAATGCTGAATTTATAGTGCGCTTTAGTTGGAATGTTAGTGGGACTCTTCAAAGATGGCTAGAAAAGCAGCGCGTAGTTGGATACTTGGGGGATTTAACCCTCTGATGTATTACTATACTTTAGTTTATGTGGTCTCCAAAAGGATGTTTTGCAACTCCATGCTATTCTTTAGGCTACTTTTGAGTACAATTTTTTTCGCCCACCATCTCTATCTTCTGCCTCCGAACGAGAAAAGATGGAAGCTTTCTCAGACTTCTGGAACAGTGGCGTTCCTAGAATTGGTGATTTAGAAGCCAAAGGTATATTATTTAGCAATATCATGCCATTAGTTTTCGTAGTTTGTGGCATATGTGTTTCAATTTGATTTGTTTCTTTTATTTGCTGTTTCGTTGTGTTAAGGTTGGGCTAACTATTATTCTGAATGTGGGAAAACAGCTGAAACATGCGATTTCGAATTTGTTGAGCAACAAGCGCAAATGCAGCAGATCTACCAATTGGAAGAAAAGTGAGTTTTGTATACTTTTCAGGCGAACTCACCTTGGTTGTACATAAATTGATATACATTGCGTTGCAATAGCATTCCAAGTGTAGTCGTACCGTTATGATTTTTGTGATGGTGAATGAACATCTTTCCTTTCATTAGTTTATAGTTGCTAGTGGTCTATTCGACTAGAAAATCTCGTTATGATATGAGAATGTGACCAAAAAACGTGGCTTATGTAGACTCTCCGATGTTTAAGAATTGGTTCGTCTTGTGATGGTTCTGTCATGGGTTGGGTGGAAATGGAGCGTGAACTAGACAATATTGAGAGTCGTCCGAGGCGACGTTTGACGGCAAAATATAGCAGTCTGTGTGTAAGTTTAAATCATATAGTCTTTTGCAAAATTATTAGGCTGTTCGGAAATCAATCCAGGATTCCTATTGTAATATATGCCAGCACAGAATAGATTTTACCGAGATGAAAACCGATAGGATCTACAGATTTTGCATGCAGAAATAAATGTATTCTTTTTTGGTTCTTAAAACTTTAGGGTTCCCTAACCTTGGTTTTTGGCAGAATTCTCGCGCATAGCTGTCGGAATACTTGAAGAAGTGGCAGTCGGTATGCAAGAGCTCTTTCCAGTGTTATAGATGTGGCACAGTTTCACAGCACAGCCTTTCAACATTTTCAGCATTTATTAAGGGAATTGTGGTCGCGATGACAATCCGTTCGGCATCCATTTATTGAGCCTCCTAGGCTTCCAACTTTTACTTAGATGCTTCGAAATAGTTCAACTGCTTACACCGACTTGTGAAAGTTCTTGAACCGTTGCGTACGTATTTTTTACTTCCAAGAAAACCGTCACTTCGTCGTAGTCAATAGCAGAAGGACGTCCGCAACTTTCCTGATATTCAACATTGCATTCTCCACGACGAATTATTTGAAACCAATTTCTCTCATTGTATGCGTTAACATCTCTTTGATCCCATGCCTCAGTTACACTGAACCATTTGCACAGCATTACGACCAAGTATTTTATCACATAGAATTCGCAAAAGTGCACTTTATGTTGTAGTTCAATTTTGCAAAGCAGAGGTGCGTGAAGTGTGCCTTGCCTTTTTGTGTGACAGTACATTTTCGGAAGAAAAAAATTATTGCTAGAACATATGCAAAGAAGGTGGACCTGAAAAATCTTTTATTAATTCCCAAGGAACTTGTTTGTTATTCAAAGGATACTAAGATTTT
>MQTX01000108.1:18081-90868 GCA_009735665.1 Angiostrongylus cantonensis | reverse complement strand
ATATATATATATATAACGCAAAGCAGAGGTATTTTTAGTGAGTTTATTAAAATGTACTTCCTTTAGTTGTATATCGAAATTAGTGTATGAGTTGTACAAAGCATCTGTTAGTTTTCAAGTCTTAGTCAATGTAAGGTGTCAGTTCGCTGCTTTTGTCCACAGAAAAAAAGGTTTCCTCGGTCGCACTTTCCGGTAACTTCGGTTTTGTTGAGGTGACCGAAAAGATCTTCTCATTTGCTACGGATACCGTGATAAAGCTCTTTTGTTCCATTCTGCTCTTCCGTTTGCATACCATTGTACATCTATTATACATCTTTTATTCTTCTACAATTCCACCATTCAATTGTGCCCTTTTCCGGCTCGGTTTGATAACGTGCTGTTGGTGTCATTTTTGTTCTCCATGTGCCTGCCTACTCTCTTTCTGTTTAGCTCTGTTTCGGCCAACGAGACATTCGTATACCGACGATTGTTATAGAATTTTCTTTCTTCGTTCAGAATGCCGTTCACGATTGTCACCACACATTCAACCAACCTCTTCTCAATTGAACACAAAAGGCTGAGATAGAAGCAAAGGAAAAGATCTCTGGGTAATCCCTCAACCGTGTTAGCTAAGCGACGAATACAATTTGAGAGCATAGGATGATGAATTCTTTCAGTTCTTCAGCAGTTGTCGTTTTTCACTATCTGTCTTCGATAAAAAATTGAACCAAAAGTGATCCACAAAAATATATTGATTCTTTGTATCCAAGCAAGAGCTAAGGAGGTAGCAGAAAGTTCAAACCAGTCTGACAGTTATCATAGATCTAGGTATCACAAGGAGTTGTACAATTCACACAACTGACGTTATTGTCATCAAATTCTTACTCATCCTCCGATTAATTTTCCCCAGAATGTTCAGCGGGAGTAAACCAGGTCCTCATTTTTGCTCGGTCTCATCTGCTTCTTGTCATTCACGTTCTTTGAAGTTGAGTTCGTCTTTGTGTGGTGTCATTGAAGTCACCAAACCTCACTTTTTACCGCTAATTGAGTTTTTCTTTTGCTGTTATGTTGTGATGAATCATGTTTATTGTGTAAAAAATTCGGATACAAAAAGTATGGAAAGGAACGAAATTGTACTTTGGATGGTATACAAGTATACTTTGTCACGCTTAAGAGGTAGAAGAATAACAAGAGATATTATAGAGTAATTAATGGATCATGCAGGATATGCAGAGAAAAGAATGATAGTTCTTAGCGAATACATAAGCATGCTGAATCTTGGAGCGAAAAGTGCAAGAGAAGGAAGCAGTGCAGTTTTTGAGGCTTTTTGGGCAGTACATGTTAAGTCCATTGCGTACTTTCTATTCAAAAGGACCGACAACTTTTGACGCGCCCTCCATTGCAAATTAGGCATTGTTGCAAACGTACTGAAGTAGCTATAGTGGCCTACAAAAGTTAAGTTGGACAGTGATTTATGTGATACTCGAGGCGGATCATCGTTTGATGGCATTGTTTTATTCTCCATCGATTTAAGCAAAACAAGATTGCTTTTGCAGATACATCGATGTTTTCTCGAATGGGTTACTTCAAGTAAGGATGCATCGGAATTTCTTCAGCGAGGATTCAACAAATGGCAATAACTCAGTTTTTACATGACTTTATATTTTTTTCATAATCTTGGTGCACATTAGTTAACTGTGTTGTTCCTCTGCTTTTAGATTCTACGCTGGACATGTATTCTTCGTTGGCTCTAATTTATTTAGAGAAACTCAGAATTAGGAGGCTCCAGGTGAGACTGCAGTATAAACTTTGCCACTCATCGCTTCTATTTTATGAATTGAGCTTGTTAATCTAGGATGCTGGTGTAGCAGTGCCTACAGATGTACTGGCAAGAACTGCACGCGCAGAAGCTTCACGTAAATTCGACCCGGCACTGTGGCGCCTTGCTATTGCGTATGCTCAGAGCAAATCCTTTATCGATGAGGTATTTTGTGTAGTATTTTAGTGTAACTCCTCTTTAAATGTGAAGTTTACAATGTCAAGAAAGGGCTTCATTTATGAACCATAGTGTTGGCGTCGTATCATTAATGAACATTTTTAGCTGTTAAAAATCTTTTAGACTCACGTTCTGGCATTGGCACAGTGTGCCTGGTCACGTCACCTACATATTGACTACATCGCGGCATGTGGTTCTCGTGAAAAGTGTAAGGACGTGATGTGAGTAGTTTTTATTTTATGCTGCAACATATAGGAGTACTACAGTTGTCCGTTTTTGTTTTAGACGTCTTATGGAACAACGTGGCGCTCGTGTGTTCAACTACCTCGACTATATAGATGTATTAGGAGAACCTGCAAATTTGCAACCTTAACAGAGGATTCGAATAATGTACTATCTTATTGCACTACGATACCGGTGATTATAGATGTAAAAAGAGTTGTGCTATGCAAATGTCGTGATTTCGCCTTACAAATATCCAGCGATCTTTCTTATTTTACCAATTTGGTTCATCTTACTTGTCGTAGGTAACGATTTGAGCCGAATTCTGCAGCTAGTTCAACTCTTTATTATAAATCTGCCGTTGACAAGGAACGTGGAGAACTTTCATGACTGATTAACATGGAACATGTAAATGAACGGTTCATTGATTCGCATCGTACCGGTTGTGAAGTTAACGAATAACAAAAAGGCGAAATAAATCACTTTTCTTTTTGAGGACTTGTGTGAGTTCGCGTTGTCTTTAAAGAGTTTTCTAGCCTCGGCTTACTTGCTGTGCATGTCGGCTTTCTATCCTTATTAACGTTATTAATGTGATTGAAATGTCCAATATAGTCTGCGCTTGACAAGTGCCATGTTCGTAGATGTTTTGAAAAATAGTGGTCTATGTGCTTCATACATGGAATATCAGTACAAGATTCTGCAGATGGCAAATTTCGACTCCGAATTGAATATTGGTGGAGTTATGCATCAACCTCATGGAGGATTCAGTCTTAGTATATTTCGGTCGGTTCTCTGCATTTAAATCACGGTTTGTAGAGGAGTACGTTAAGCATATTTTCATGGTATAAATCTAGCAAACCGACAATTGTGGTAGCTCATGTAGCTTTCAAAGGCGCTGCGTTGGCGTACTATTTCCTTGCCAACTGGTTGTCTTCATCTTTTATTGTACAGTTTCTTATTATTGTGAGTGTTTTTAAATTTAAACCGTTTTTATTTTTTCATGGTTTAAGCCATTAGCGCTACGCGCCGTTCATTTAGCTTACACTTTTGTCGATGGATTTCTGGACAGTGAAGAATATCACTGGCAGACTGCTAGTTGGATTGCGATGGTGGAACTTTGTGGATGAAAATGGTAATAATCACTGGAAGTTTGAGAGTGCAAAGGTTAGGAATTGGTTTTTCGTGTTAGACTGAAAGGAAGGATATAACGTGCATCAAATTTGTGAAGTAGCAACGGTTTTGAAGAGTGGACATTGCCCTTGGTTCACATTGGCTACCACTCGGCAGACTCACCTTAAAGTGGGGCATTTGCGGCCTTATTACCTGTTATACTTTAATAACATGATAAAAAAAGTTGGAAATGTTAGTTTCATCTCTTGTTTAAAGCTTTGTACATAACCAGCTTTTCTCACTTATTATTTTTAATGCTGAGATATAAAGAGTTCACATTGGCTGTCATATGAACGTGGCTTACTCATATCAGAAATTCAGCATGAGATACGATGTATCCGCATGTCATTGCGAGGACTTGGTCCTTGCGGTTCATTTTAATATTTTCGGAGTCGATAAAGTTTTCTCACTTTTCAGTGTTGGTTACTTTTAGCTTTTACGTTCACCGTTATAGTTTTATGTCTGCTGCAGTAGTTAGTTCGGTGGAAAATGCTCATCTTTTTGTGACTTCGCAGAGATCTTAACCTTTTTATTTACTGCCTATTCTTTTTAATGGCAGGGTATGTTACGAAATATAACTTATATAATGCTGAGGTATTTGCAAAACTCCGGCCGCAGGTGTCTGCGGTGGGGAACGAACACGCTATTGTCCTTTCCGGGGAGTAACGCGTTCACCATCACACCACATTATGCGCGTCTTTCGTTTCGCCTGTCTCTCAGCTAGTTCTATCGATCTCTGCCATCAGCAATCACCCGTCAGTGGGATTGAAAGGTCAATAGCGCGTTCGTTCCCCACCGCAGGCACCTGTGACCCGCAGTTTTGCAAGCATATCAGCATCATTGAAGTTACATTTCGCAATACACCTTGCCGTTAAAAAAGAGTAGGCAGTAAATAATGTTAAAATTGTATTTATAACTACAGCCTCAGCTTAACTGGGTTCGTTGCCGATTTGGGTCACCACATCAATCCCGCTGACGGGTGATTGCTGATGGCATAGATCGATAGAACTAGCTGAGAGACAGGCGAGACGAAGGACCCGCATGGTGTTATGGTGAACGCGTTACTCCACGGAAAGGACAATTACACGTTCTTTTCCCACTGCAGACACCTGCGGTCCGGAGTTTTACACATATCTCAGCATTATACTTCGCAGAGAATTTTTGAAGGTGTTGTAATAATAATCTCAAGCTTGAGTAATTCAACCTTTGTGGGAACACTATAGCAATTATTCCATATAACTATAGTTTTACATAAGTGTAAGAATACCGTTAATGCATCAGTGACTAGAACGATGTATGTGTCACATCACTTGTATCACCTGTATCACCTGTAGACCCGTTGATCGTCGAGTGACTCGAGCGGGCGCCAGTAAATCCTCCATTTTTCCCTGTCGCGTGCAAAAGTAGGCCAGTGAGTTCTGCTTGCTTTAGGGACTCGTCGAGCATCGTATCTTTCTTCTAGGCTTTTCGTGAAGAACTCTGACCATCGGGTCGGTGGTCTTCCTGCAGTACGTTTGACATCCCGAGGAATCCAGTCACTAACAGCTTTTGTCCACTGGTTATCATTCATTTGCATTACGTGTCCGGCCCACCTTATCTTCGACTGTTTGGCGTATAGAACGGCATCTTTGATTTTCGATCGCTGACGTAGGTCGGAGCTTCGGATCCAATCCCCTACTTGTGTGAAACGGGATGCTACTAGCATCGTCCTTTCGATAGCGCGTTCGATAACGCTGAGTGATCTTTCATCCTGCTTGCGTAGCGACCAGGTTTCTGACGCATGCGTTAGGGCAGGAAGAACCGTTGAGTCGAAAAGGTGGGCACGGAGTCGGGTGTTCTTTGTCCTCTTCACTACATCCTCGATGCTCTTGAAAGCTCCCCAAGCCGCTCATTTCCTTCTGCTCAGCTCTGGAACTTAGTCGTTTATCATATTGATTTCCCGACCTAGATAGACATAACTGGAGCATTCGGAGATATTCGTTCCGTTGGGCGTGAACGGGGCAAACGAAACCAATCCGTTCTTCGTGAACATCGTTTACTTTAGATTTAGTCGAAGACCAATCTTTCCACATGCTTTATCCAAGTCCGCAAGCATTCGTTCCTCTTCGTTAATGCTGGTGTTATAAGAACGATATCATCTGCAAAGCGAAGGTGATGTATCTGCCGACCATCGATTTTCACTCCCATATTATCCCATTCCAATGTTCGCATGACGTTCTGGAGGGTGGCTGTAAATAATTTTGGCGAGATTGTGTCGCCTTGCCTAACTCGTCTTTTGACGTCAACATTAATATTGTTGTAGAATGGTGAAATATTGGTTGTGAAATTGTTGTACAGCTCACGAAGAATCTTTATGTACTGAGTGGAGACTCGACTACCAAGTGCTTCCATGACTCCTTCTATCTCAATTGAGTCAAAGGTCTTCTCTAAGTCGATGAAAGTGAGACAGAGCGGTCTTTTGTATTTTCGCGATACTTCAATGAGCCTTGTTATCGTGTGAATGTGTTCCATCGAACTAAATCCTTTTCGAAACCCTGCTTGCTCGCATGGCTGTCCTTCGTCCAGTGTTCTGTCAATCCTGTTTAGGATGACTCGAGTGAAAAGTTTGTAGACGATAGCCTATATCGTGTAGGTCCCCGTTCTTGAACAACAACACGATCTTGCTGGTCTTCCAGTGGGTAGGGATCTTGCATTCAGATAGGTAACGTGAGTAGAGCCAAGCCAGTGTGCTTACGAGGACTGGCGGAAGGTTCTTCAGATGTTCTGATCTTATCCTGTCCGGCCCTGGTGCTGGTCGATTTTTCGCCGACGAAATGGCATGTCGGAGTTCGGAAGGCAGAACCGGTGGTACAATATATCCATCCTCTTTTATTTCATAAGACGGGATGTGTCACATACAGGTGGTTAATTTCGACTAAGTGAATATAAAGCTCAACACTTGAATTCTACTGAATGAACTAAGAAGCAGGTGAAGGGTATAGGCACAGTGGTTTAACCAGTGGAAGGATGACTTGTTTTGTTCGTTCTAAAACGGGTGGTATTAGTGCCCTGAAACCTTAGAGTTTTCAAGTCGAAGAGGTGTTTTTAGTGTAGAGCTTATTTATTGCGCCACAGTAGACAGGCGAAGGCGAATAGTTTTTACGAAAGAGATGATTCAACTGTATAAAGACGGATGGAAGGACATGTATAAAGAGAATAGTTTGGTTCGGGAATCTATATGGTGGACGTGGAATTTAACATAGAAGTCGAGGTCACTCTCTAAAAGGTGCGTATGTCGTGATGTGTATCTAACACAGTGGTTTCTCTACGTATTTGAAATTTCCGTTAGGAACACAAAGTAGTCTATTTTCACAAATGTATTGTATATTCACAAGGATGATGAGATATGAAGGGAAGTTAAAACGTTATGATCAGAGAGAGTCAGAGACTACAGCTACAGCTTGAATAACTCCGGTCCAAATTTGTACTCCCCGGATCATTCCTGTTGAAAGGTGTTTGCCGATACCACCGAAGTGGTTAAAAGGTGATTGAGAGGAAGGCAAAGCATTGGCCGCGGCTGAAGTGGTGGATAGCACGTGAGCCCTGGAAAAGTGTATTTACTGGTTCGAAGCGCACCTGAGGTTCCGAGTTTTGTTCAAATATCAGTATCCTTGCGGTTCTATTCCAGATTATACCTTGCGTGAGAAAAGAATAATTAGTAAACAAGAGTTAAAACTGTTTTACAAAGGTGTAATATGTAGCCACTTGAAAATGTAAGCATTTGATCTACCGGAATCTAACATAGGTACACTTAGATCTTGACCTCATTTATTAACTCATTGTGGATATTTTTCTATTAGGTCTTCCTTGACTTTACCAAGGGCAAACGTCTTAATGTAATGAATGGGGAAACAGAAAAAGGTACCGAGGCTGCAGCAAAAATGTACCCAAGCTGCGCCGAAGAAAAGTTTTATGTACAGTACATTGAGATTGTTTAATACTTACCAATTACCTAAAATAAGGGATGCCATATGGTTGCTTATATCCATAAGAAGCTTCTCTTTCATACTTATCTTTGCAATCTTCGCGCTTGATGAGTTGGTGAAGAATGGGGTTATTCATCCTAGACGCTTTTGTTCCACTGAACTTTCAACTCTTCCGTCCTGGAAGACCTGCGTGGTAAGGCGTTTCCTACTCTTCGTGCATGTATCTGAAATCCCTTTCTAGGATATATACAATACCAAGTAAAAAAAGGAAATTCCGTCCTTGCAGCTTTCACCCATGACTAGAAGTTCGTTTTGATAGTAGCACCACATATCGTGTACATCATTTCTCCTTCCGTTTTTTCATAATTTTACTGCTTCCATGACGTTGATTTCGGTTTTAGTTTTCCTCTATCTTCCGATGAATAAGTAAATCGATACGATACCTGAGTCCGTTTCGGTATTACTACTTGGACATCGAATCACTTGCATCACCTGTAGTGCCGTTGATGTTCGAGTGATTCGAGCAGGCGCCGGTAAATCTTCCATCTTTTCCTTTCGCGTGCAAGAATAGCCCAGTGGGTTCTGCTCGTTCTAGGAACCCGTCAAGCATCATATCTTTCTTCTAGGCTCTTCGTGGAAAACTCTGACCATCGGCTCGGTGGTCTTCCTATAGTGCGTTTGACACCCCACGAATCCAGTCACTAACGGCTCTTGTCCATCGGTTATCATACGCATTACGTGTCCGGCCCACCTTATATTCGACGTGGCGTACAGAACGGCTTCTTTGATTTTTGATCGTTGACGCAGGTCTTTTATGAAGACGTTGGTCGTAGAAATGTCATCGTGAACTAAGCGACTTGTGAGCAGTAACTCACGTTAGCTGATTAGAAACAATTCCCGAGCGCATGGAAACTTGTTGGTTAATGAAGAACCTCATTGATAGTCAGTTTGGGAATCCTGTGACTGTTATACCTGTTTAGGATCAGTCGCGTTTTTGCACTGCTGACCGTCGCGCATTTTGGTTCGGTCTTGTTTTGGGACCAATACTCTGGTTATTTTTTGTTACTACGGCGTTCTTCACTTTTAAGGTGCGTATTCTAATCGTTATATGGCCGTGTTGGTTTTTTAACATAACGGTTGGTTCCATATGAACTATGATATTCCGTATCTTATTTTAGTGGGAATGGATGATAGTTGCCCTTTTGGGTTTGTCCATGAATTCTGCAAATCTTTATGGATACTTGCGCTGCCGATGGGCAGACACAAATCAGTTTACCAGTTATATCTCTAAATGGGCTTTTTTGTCGGTTAGTTTTTTTTTACCCTTGAGTTCATTTGTTCTGTTCTCATTGTAATATTTGCTCCAGTGCTGTTAAAACATCAGTCAGTTCTACTCTAGGTGTTGCGTCAACAGAACTCTGCAACCTCTGATCCTGTCCACCAAACTGTCTAGGTATTCTAATAGAGCCCTAACCACTTCTATTCAAGATACTAATTAAACTAGTTGTTGGTTTTTCAATTAGGGTGGTCATCGGTGTTTATTCATTAATAAACAACTAGTTAATCCTTTCATGCTTCTTGGTGGTGTTGTATATTTTAGCACAATAAATTTTCTTTCTGTACTAAGCACTACTTTTTGGAAGACTTCCATTTGTTCTATTCAAAACTGCTATAGACAATCAGAGTTCTGCAGCTGTTCAACACATTGGCAGTGAATCCTGCATTCTTCGTATTCTTGTTGAGCAAAGGCGAGGCGTTGTTTTATCCTTCATTCGCGAGTAAGCTGACGTTTCGGCGAACTTCGCCTTCCTCAGAGCCTGGAAAGATCAAGTTGACAGCAATCTACTCGGCCAAACACCTCCATAACCAAACAGAGAAAACACTAAACGAACATTTCTATCACATAGAACACAGCTTTGCACACTCACCACTTTCTACGAGGCTTCACTGAACACGTCGCGTGGAGACCAACCGCAAAGAATTGACACGGAAGTGTGGTGGGCCCCTCCCATCAGAATAAAAGACTTATATGCTGCCTACTGTCACGCGTGATAATGGGACATTCTCCTCTGCAGTTCATTTTCGGAATTCTGGAATTAATACAGAACGCGTCGAGAGCTTTGCGCGCTTGTGTTCTCGATTCCTGTGCCAGGATCGTGACCCGCACATTAAATTACTCTCCGTTACGTTTCTGGGTCCTATGCGTGCCTAGTGGGGTATTTGGTTGACGTTTACCGACTAGGTGTTCTTTTATGCGGACACAGGGTGGTCTATACGTTTCGCTGTCTCCGCATGCCTTACAGATCAGATAAACTGTACCCGAACTTATGCAGTCTATAATAACTATTCCTTAAATAGTTCCTATTTCTATGCCACCTCATGTCTTCTACAATAACTGTTTTACATGTAATCGTTACACATCTGTTCCTGCACGATTTGTAAATTGTCTCTTAACAACCATTCCTTGCAGATGTCTAGCAGGTGGCTGAAAAGGGAATCAGCACCATTCAGCGGGATGTACTTTGCAGCATCTGCCGTCCCAACGAAGTTTCCGAACAAGCACCTGCGTCCTTTCACGTGTAGTCCCATCAAATTGCACTAACTAAGAAAGTACACAACCTCTCTTTGAGCACTATCTCTGATCCCCACCGTAAAACTCCACCCATTACAGAAAGAATATAAGGAGCGCAATTAGTCATCACGGAGAGTGCCTGTTCTCCTTTAGCACAGAGTCTGGCTCCCAATCGACCAATACCTGTCCTCCAGTCTACAAGTGGCTGCCCTCCGATCCGCCAGTGTCGGTCTTCCAATCTACCAGTGCCTAGCTTCCTTCTTTCGCATCACTTGTTCTCATCTCAGTCGTACTTATCCATTTAGCCATCTGTCATCACATATTACATATTATCATTGTACTGTTGTTATTGCTATGAACTATTACAACCCAAATTCGAGGTTGTCCACGGCAGTTGCGGAAAAAAAGTCCCGCGTGGCGAATTCATACAAGGTCGAGCATTTCACGTATAGTTGGCGGACAAAAGGTAAACCCGACCAACTACCTAATTCACTGACCAACTAACACACAGTCACCGTCTCTACCATGTTTTTCAACCTTGTCAGCTCTCGTACCTCTCACATACCTTAATGAGGCTTGAGCTGTATCTTTTCGCTCGATAGTGATTAAGGACCTTGAACACATAGTCGGTAAACGTAAACCAAATACCCCCACTAGGCATGCATAGCACCCAGAAACATAATGGAGAGGAATTTAATGTGCGGGTCACTATCCTCGCACAGGAATCAACAACACAAGCGCGCAAAACTCTCGACGCGTTCTGTATTAATTTCAGAATTCCGAAAATGAACTGCAGAGAAGAATGACCCATTATCACGCGTGACACTGGGCAGCATATAAGCCTTTTATTCTGATGGGAGGGGCACATTACACTTCCGTGTCAATTCTTTGCGGTTGGTCTCCACGCGACGTGTTCAGTGGAAGCCTCGTAGAAAGTTGCGAGTGTGCAAAGCTGTGTTCTATGTGATAGAAATGTTGGTTTAGTATTTTCCGTTTGGTTATGGAGGTGTTTGGCCGAGTAGACTGCTGCCAACGTGAACTTTCCAGGCTCTGAGGAAGGCGAAGTGCGCCGAAACGTCAGCTTATTCGTGAATAAAGGATAAAAACAACACCTTGCGTTTGCTCAACAAGAATACGAAGAATTACTTGATCAATGCCGAGGTTAATAGAGTCGGTCGTGGGAATATTGCCATACTCTAATAGTGTGAATGATGGCCGCTTCGAAATTTTAACCAACAAGTCTTTTTCTTTTAATTTTTTCCTATACAACCTGACATCACATATATTGTGCTGATCGCAGCATTTCCTATATTCCATTCATTCCCATCATCGGCAAGATCCGAGTATGTTTATGGGTTCTGCGATTTATCGTCTTTACGATAAACTGAAAACCAGTCGAGTGGATTTTCCTTGAAAATGTACGATAACCATGTTAGGGGTTCCTAGATTTTCACCAATGACACTCGCCACACTTTAAATTGGATGGAGCTATTTCCAGACAAGTATGATAACAATATTTGGACTCCGATGGGATTGAAGACATGATTGGATTTGTGCCGAGTTCATCAAGTACGCTACGAGTACTGAACCAAATCTGTGCCGCTGCATTACCTGCACACTCCGCTTAATTGGTTTGAATGACGATTAGCGTAATTTATAAATACTGTTTGAAGAGATACAAAATTTCGTATTCAAGATGAATGGAACTTGACTTACATTTACAAACGATGAAAACAGTACAGCAGTGTATTTAGTTTCAATTTACTGCTTATGGCAAAGTATGATATGAAATGTGCGCACAATGAGAATGAGATACTAATTAGCAATTTATGTATTAACCATCGGTAATAACTCTGATTTTCTGAAAGTGTAGGCGGGCATATCGTATAGTTTCGACTAAACGCGACCAATAAGGCCCACATCGCCTGCACCACGGTAGTAGACTTTGAACTCAGATCAACGAGGCTCCGAAGAAGGCGAGAGCACGAGAGCGTTCACCTGTGTCACCTGCCCTCCTGTTGATCGTTGAGGGATTCGAAAGTGCGCTAGTAAATTTTCTATTTTCCCTGTCGCGTGCAACAGTGGCAGAGTAGCCTAGTGGGTTCTGTTCGCTGCAAGGACTTCTTGAGCATCATAACTTTTTTCTAAGGTTTTCGTGAAGATCTCTGATTATCGGATCGGTGGTCTTCCTGGAGTACGTTTGACATCCCGAGGAACCCAATCACTAACAGCTTTTGCCCATGGGTTGTTGTTCATACGCATTACGTGTCCAGCCCACCATATCTTCGGCAGTTTGGCATACAGAACAGTATCTTTGATTTTTGATCGTTGATGCTGGTCGGAACTATGGTGACGACCTGTACCTACAATGCACGTATACTTGCATCCGAGTCCTCGATAGAAGACTTGCTTAAGCAAGCAAGAATGATAAGGTGCGACGTCATCGGCCTGGCCGAGACGAGACGACGCCACCCATTCAACGCCGTCTACGACACTGGAGAAGAACTGTACCTCGGAATATGCAACAGTAGAGGAGTAGGCGGTGTCGACGTCCTCGTCAACACGAATTTGTCCATGAACATTGATTTATTCGAACAGCTTACAACCCCAATCAGACGTTTACGATTAAAAGATGTGGATCAACACCGGCTTTAACAATTTTCGTCGTTTATGCGCCAACATCAAACTATGACGAAGAAGAAGTCGAAGTGTTCTACATGGACTTGGAGAGGTTCTACAGAGAAAACCAAGCATTCTTCAAGGTCATCATTGGAGATTTCAATACCAAGATCTGACCAAGAAGATCGTCTGAAGAACGTCACATTGTGAGCCACGGATTAGAATGGAACGAACAGGGTGAGCGGCTCTCTGAGTTTATCATGGCGACCAAGACCATCCATGGTAACTCGCAATTCCAGAACTGTCACGCCTCACTGTCAACGATGGACGTGGCAATCTCCCAATGGAGAGTACCATAACCAAATAGACCAAATCATGGTAAATAGAAAGTCCTGCCTAACCGATGTCGCTGTTGTCCCAAAGTTTTACACGGCATCATACCACCGTCTCCTTCGTGCAATATTCCACTTCTCGCGGAAAGGATAAAAAGCCACTAAATTCAAAAACCGAAGTCCCAGAACCGCCACAAAGTGGGACTTATTCAATTCATTAGTCGGCTGTTTGGAAGATGCCGTTGTCGACAACATCGGCGAGGAATACGATCGGCTCATTGAACATATTCACGTTAGCGCCATGAAAGTTGAGAGTTCGAAGGTCACCAAGAGGCGTCTGTCTTCAGAAGGTTTCGAGCTGATGCGAAAGCGTGGAATTGCACGAGCTCCAAGAAACCGCGAACTAACGCCCGAACTTTCAAAACAATGCAGTCAAGCGATGAAAAAGCATATTGAAAGGAGAAGAGCAGCAGTAATGGTCGAAGCTGCAGAGGCTGGGAAAAGCATTCGCAAAGCCAACCAAAGCTTCGCCAAATATAAGATCAAGATGATTGCACGCCGACGCCCAGACGGAACAACAACAGCGTTAAGCAAAACAATGCAGACAGGCGATAAAAGAAGATCTTAAAGAGAGAAGAGCAGCAGTAATGGTCGAAGCTGCAGAGGCTGGGAAAAGCATTCGCAAAGCCAACCAAAGCTTCGCCAAATATAAGATCAAGATGATTGCACGCCGACGCCCAGACGGAACAACAACAGCGTTAAGAAAGGTAATGGAGAAAATCATCCACGAATAGTGCTCAGATCCCTTCGATAGCCACGTCCATCTCCCGTCATACGAAATAAAAAGATGGATATGTTGTACTAGCGGTTCTCCATTCCGAAATTCGATATGCCATTTACGAAGGACCACATTCACTCGTTAACAAGGCTCATTGAAGTATCGCGAGAGTACAAAAGACCACTCTGTCTCACTTTCATCGAGTTAGAGAAGGCCTTTGATTCAATTGAGATAGAAGCAGTCATGAAATGCCTTCGTAGTCAAGGAGTCCCTACTCAGTACGTAAAGATTTTTCGTGAGCTGTACAGAAATTTCGCAACCAAAATTTCACCATTCTGCAACGATGTTAACGTTGACGTCAAAAGAGTTAGGCAACGCGATACAATCTCGCCAAAATTATTTACCGCCACCCTCGAGAGTGTTGTATGAACACTGGAAGGAGATAATACGGGAGTGAAAATCGATGGTCGGCAGATACATCATCTTCGGTGTGCTGATGATATCGTCCTTATAACACCAGACGTTAGCTAAGCGGAACGTATGCTTGCGGACTTTGATAAAGCGTATGGAAAGATTGGTCTTCGACTAAATCTCAAAAAAACGATGTTCATGAAGAACGGATTGGTTTTGTTTACCCCGTTCACGCTCAACGGAACGAATATCTCTGAATGCTCCAGTTATGTCTATCTAGACCGGGATATCAATATGATGAACAACTTAACTCCAGAGCTGAGCAGAAGGAAATGAGCGGCTAGTAACTGGATTCCTCGGGATGTCAAACGTACTGCAGGAAGACCACCGACCCGATGGTCAGGGTTCTTCACGAAAAGCCTAGAAGAAAGATATGATGCTTGACGAGTCCCTAAAGCGAGCAGAACCCACTGGACTACTCTTGCACGCGACAGGGAAAAATGGAGGATTTACTGGCGCCCGCTCGAGTCACTCGACGATCAACGGGACTACAGGTGATACAGGTGATGCTGGTCGGAGCTTCGGAACCCTTTATTTGCGTGATACGGACTACTCCTAGAGTCGCCCCTTCGATGCGCGTTCAATAACGTTGATGAGTGGTTCTTCATCCCCTTTACGAAGCGACCAGGTTTCTGACGCATACGTTAACGCAGGAAGTGCCGTGGAGTTGAAAAATGGACACAGAGTCGGGTATTCTCTGTCCTCACTACATCTTCGAGACCTTTGAAAGATTCACCAGCAGGTCGCTTCCTGCTCAACTCTGCAGCTAAGCCGTTCATATAATGTTGATTTCACGACCAAAGTAGACGTAAATGGAGCATTCGGAGACATTCGTTCTATTGAGCGTGAATGAGACATACCAAACCAATCCATTTCTTATGAACATCGCTTTTGTGAGACTTACTTATTTAGCTGCATGGATAGCCGATCTTCACTAATACTCCGGATTTCCGTACAATAAAAGAAGGACCGAAACAGCGAACCGCACAAACGAGGTCGAAGACTGATCCTTCCATAGGCTTTATCAAAGTCCGCAAGCATACGTTCTGCTTGGCAAATGTCTGGTTTTATAAGGACGATGAAGCTAAAGTCCTACTAAAGCTCTCGGCGTCGATCAATACCTGATTGATGCGCCATGCATTCGACTTCAGTAAGTATCGTTGGAGGTGATCGAATGCATATCTGGCCTTTACAATGACTCGCGGTGGCCTGCCGATGTATCGAGCTAGTGCTGCTATCCTCCCAGACGAGTCTGGTACCAATTTGCCGACCCCGGAGGGATGGATGGCTTGGGGGGCCATGGGCGCAGGAATCGATTCCACGTGCGGGCCGCAGTGGCGCCTCCAACTACTGTGCCACACGCGCCCCTTATAAGGACGATATCATCAGCAAAGCGAAGATGGTGTAACTGCTGACCATCGATTTTCACTTCCATATTATCCCAATGCAATGTTCCCATGACGTTCTGGAGGGTGGCGTTAAATGATTTGGCGAGATTTTACGGCCTTGCCTAGTTCCTCTTTTGACGTCAATGCTAACATCGTTGTAGAATGGTGAAATCTTGATTGTGAAATTTTTGTACAGCTCACGAAGAATCTTTATGTACTGAGTAGGGACTCCTTGACTACCAAGGGCTTCCATGACTGCTTCTATCTCAATTGAATCAAAAGCCTTCTCTAACTCGATGAAAGTGAGACAGAGTGGTCTTTTGTACTCTCGTGATACTTCAATGAGCCTTGTTATCGTGTGAGTGTGGTCCATCGAAATAAATCCTTTTCGAAACCCTGCTTGCTCACCTGGCTTTCATTCGTCTAGTGTTCTGTCAATCCTGTTTAGGATGACTCGAGTGAAAAGTTTGTAGACGATAGACAGCAAGCAGATTGGGCGATAGGTGCCTATATCGTGTAGGCAACCCTTCTTGGACAATAACTCGGTTTTACTGGCCTTCCAATGAGTAGGAGCCTTGAACTCGGACAGATAGCGTGTGAAGAGCTGATTCAATGTGTTTACGAGGACTGGCGGAAGGTTGTTCAGATGTTCTGATCTTATCCTGTCCGGAGCTGGTGCTGTTCGATTTTTCACCGACGAAATAGCATGTCGGATTTCTGAAGGGAGTACCGTTGGAACAACATATCCATTCTCTTTTGTTTCATAAGACGGGAGGTGGACGTGGTTATCGAAGAGATCTGAGTAATACTCGTGGATGATTTTCTCGATTGCCTTTCTGGACGCTGTAACTGTTCCGTCCTGGCGTCGGAGTGCAATCATCTTGGGCTTGTAATTGGCGAAGCTTCGGTGGACTTTGCGAATGCTTTTTCCCAATCTTTGCAGCTTCGACCATTACTGCTGTCCTTCTCCCTTCGTGTTTTTTCATCGCTTAACTGCATTGTTTTGGAAGTTCGGACGTTAGTTCGCGGTTTCTTGGAGCTCGTGCAATTCCACCGTTTCGCATCAGCTCGAAACTTTCTGGAGACAGACGCCTCTGGGTGACCTTCGAACTCTCAGCTTTCGTGGCGCTAACGTGAATATGTTCAATGAGCCGATCGTATTCCTCGTCGATGTTGTCGACAACGGCATCTTCCCAACAGCCGACTAATGAATTGAATAAGTCCGAGTTTGTGGTGGTTATGGGACTTCGGTTTTTGAATTTAGCGTCTTTTTATCTTTTCAGCGAGAAGTAGAATATTGCACGAAGGAGACGGTAGTCTGGTGCCGTGTAAAACTTTGGGACAACAGCGACATCGATTAGGCAGAACTTTCTATTTACCATGATGTGGTCTATTTCGTTATGGTACTCTCCAATGGGAAATTCCCACGTCCAGCGTTGATGGTGAGGCTTCTGGAATTGCGAGTTACCATGGATGGTCTTGGTCGCCATGATAAACTCAGAGAGCTGCTCACTCTGTTCGTTCCATTCTAATCCGTGGGTCCCAATGTGACGTTTCTCAGACGATCTTCTTGGTCCAATCTTGGCATTGAAATCTCCAACGATGACCACAAAGAATCTATGATCATCTCCGTATAACTTCTCCTAGTTCATGTAGAACGCTTCAATTTCTTCTTCGTTATAGTTTGATGTTGCCTTCCTATCTACGTGTTATTTTATGTGGACACCAGGTGGTTTACCGAATTACCCAATATATTCTTCACCACGACTTACATTAAATCAAGTACATTGTACTTGAACTCATGCAATCCCCATCGGTCTCTCCCTTTAGGCCTGTTCATACAGTTTTGCGAGCTGCATATACGACCATAGTGGCGGTTGCGAACTAATGGAGGCGTGGAGTATTGAGTGGAATGTCAATAATCGTTACATAATTTTCAAGACAACTCTTCTTAAGCAGCTCTTAATGGCGCAACTTACGTCGTTTGATGTGAAGGCTAGCTTAAAATGGATCTTACGTCGAAAACATTATTTTGGAGAACTACCCTACGTTTTTGTCTAACCCGAGTGGTTTCTACTTCGAAGCCATTGGAAATGGATATTTTTCGTGCCAGGTTTCGCGATTCCTTCCTTTCCTGTTCTCCTGTGCACACATTTTTAGCCGTAAGGTACATAAGGTTTTTGATAAGTGCTTTTTTCATGTGTGAAGGATGAGAGGAAAGGTAGTGAACTAGTATGGTTTTACTATTTGCCTTACGATACCATTTTGTTACATAGCCACTTTCTGAGAGCTTTATTTGGATGTTTAAGAATGGAAACCAGTTTTAGGTTGGCTTTTCTCGTGTGAATTTGAGATACTCTGACTGTCGGTTTAACAATTCAAGGTACTCTGAGTGAGGGTCGAGAGCTGGAGCTTCCACCTTAGACGTGAAAGCGATGGCAAGGCTTGGTGATAAGCGCCGTCCCATGGCCAACCCTCTAATTTGTGCAAAATATTTTCCAGGCCACCTGAAGATTGAACAACTAAGACACTGTTTTAAGAGAGTCATTAGGTGCGCAGTCGACAAGCCGTACATTTTTATTTTCTTTTCGTGCTCTACGAGGAACTCGACAATGGCTTGCATTACGGAGTCATTCGACACGTTAGTATAAAGTGAGGTAACATCGAATGACTCCATTACATTCGTAATGTTTGCTTGCGAGTACCGTAGGTGATGTGCGAATATTTTGGTATTGGGCAGAGAGGTTGGTATGAATTTCAGTAACTGGCTCAGGATAAGGAATAAAAAGAGTCAGGCTTAGGAACCATGTTATTCTATCAGTTGTCCCATCTATACAACCAATGATTGGTCTAACCTTAAATGAAGACGGGTCGGTGGACACAAGATCATCAGTCGAAGTGGGCTTGTCTACCTTAATAAACAACTGTAGGAAAACATCAACGCGCAAAACTCTTGAGGCGTTTTGGATAAATATCAAAAATCCAAAGATGAACCGCAAAGACGAATACCTCACTATAACACGTGACCTGGTGCCTTATTTCAAAATGATATGTAGACTCCTGTGTGTCTCGCTTGCAACACCATGTGAACAACGCGTGGACATCCGTAACAACACGGTGAGTAGCCCTTTTGGTCAATATGGCACCTATTTAAAAGTTTCATCCTCATTAATACTTTAGCTTTTTTCCACCGAATAATTAAAGTATTCTTGTATAAAATACGTCTAGGCTCTGTGGAATGCGGAATCGCAGGAACGTCAGACATCGACCAACAACACCAACAGCAACGAAAACAACAACGATAACGAAGACCTATACCAACCTCGCACCAGCTAAAGAAGATTAGTTTATAAGATCATATAAATAAATATACTCAGCAACTGAAAATTGAATTACGGACTTGTCTCGTTTTATACTTTGTTACCAAAATTCACCATTTAGTATCCACTAATGATTTTCGTGCATTGATCCCTCAGAGTTCAAGGTTAGATCAATCATCAGTTGTTTAGACACGTGCGCACTGATAAAACAGATTGGTAAACGTAATCCTCACCATGGATCGTCTAGGTAACGCGCGTCCTAACAGCACGTACGTGAAGTAGTCCTTCAACCTTATCGTCCTTTATAGTAACATGTCGAGTAACTCCGCTATACAAGCCATCCTCCAACTCCTTACACAACGCCGAGAAACTGCTCAATCTTCAGATGGCCCGGAAGGTACTACGCTCAAATGATAGGATTACCAATAGACAAAAAATGGACCATGTTTGGAATAACCACCGGTGGCGCACAGGAAGAGAGCAAAAGGAGGAATCCTCGAACTTGGCACGGAAATGAGCAATTTTCAATGGCTACCGAACGACAGCTACTCCCAGTAGGTTTAGGGAAAAAAAGATCAGCCTTCGAAATATAAGCCTAGTAAAAATGAAGTCCCGTTTCCCAACACCTAATTTCAGGCCATGTCCCATGGAAGTTTGTCTGCCATGGTTATAAAAGTATTTGACTGAATAGTTCACCGTTGGCCCTTCCAGGTTGTGAAGAAGCTGAAACCGCCGAAACATCAGCCATAGTTGACAAGTTGTGTAATAAGAAAATTTTTAGGTATATTACCTGGTCAAACCTATATTGTCTTAACTTTTATCTACCGCTTCTTTCTTCATGGCAGGTTATGATGTGGGCTACAGCATAAGGATGCTACGGTATGAGCAAAACTCAGAGCCTTTCTCACGTCAGAGCACGATTTGATTAGGAAAAAGTAATAACAGTAAACAGTAAATAAGAAGTAAACTGTGACTTCGACTACACCCTCAGCCTAACTGGGTTCAGTGCCGATTTGTGCTCCTCAGATCACTTCTTTGACGCATGATTGCTGATGGAACCGTTAGGCAGAAAGCTAGCTGAAAGAAACGCAGAGCAAAGCCTCTGTGGCGCAGTGTGTAGCGCGAACCCCCGGAAAGGAAAATCGGGCTCGACCTGGCCCGGGGTCCAAATTTTGCGAATATTTCAGCCTCGTAGGAAGTCAGCTGACAGAAAGGCAAAACAAGGGCCTCAAGGGCGCAGTGGGTAACACATGAGTTCCCTGAAAGCGTTATCGCATGTTGGAATCTGGCTTGAGTTCCGTTTTGTAAAAGTCTCAACATCACAAGGGAACTCAACACTCTGTCGACAACGCCAAATTTTCAACGTTTATGCACTTGCAAGTTTCCTTAAAGTAAATAGTATTTCTTCAATAACTGGAGGACTTTATGCGGTCTCAACGTGAACGCATTGTAGAAAAGGTTTTGCTCTATTAACTTATGGATATAAATGATATTTATGGTGCTATTTACTATATATTACCATGGCTCATCTTGCCAGCAATTGGAAGTGCTTTGCAACTTGTAGGTCTTCATTTCAGTACTTTTTTTTAGCCGCACAGTCTATATGGTAACTATCATTCACTAGAGTAGTTAAAATTAAAATATTGGTCGACCTGCATCTAAATTTCTAGCTAGTGAACACTTTCAGAACACGATTTTCTCTATATTTCCATTTGTAGAATAGTTTTTCCCGTCCAACGCCCACAGTATGTCTGTTCTACAAGCTATCAAATGATAACGCAAAATTTAGGTTAGCAGTTCTATGGGTCAAAATAAACCACCGGAAATAATGAAAAAGAAAAAAGGAAACTGTGGATATCATACCGGACTCCCGCAAAACCACTATGACATTTATAGGTGCCAGTCGTCGGGAGTGTTGAACGAATAGAACCCTATAAATATGGCAACATGACACTGATATACCAGCGGATTATTGCAACACGACTGATGGTATGATAAATACACAAGGTGATTTGTCATTCAGAATGATGACAAGTCATTTACAGAAATAAGTTTCAGCAGCATGAACAAAGTGGACACATTCTAGATAAATAACGTTTTAAACAATAAATAAACAACAGACGAATTCTGCTTGAAGACACTGTAAGTGAAAGACGTGCTCTCCAGCAATGCTGTTCAAGTAACAGGCTCAGTTGGCTGTGTGGTGACGAATGACAAGGATAAAGTCAAAATTTGCTCGATAAATGAAATGCAAAAGTGAGGTCATTAAAGGGCAGGTCACTCAACCCCGCTATGGACTTGAAATGCATCCATGTTTCCGTATTACTTGGTGAGTAGTGATGCCATCGAAATAGCTCAGTCATCAGGAATAACTGAAATGAAATGAATATGCCAGCATAAATACGCTTGACTTCTGTTAAAAACATCTGTAATTAATCAGAATTACATTATTATATATCGTTATATATATATATATATATATTATACACTATATAATACTATATGTATATAACATTATATTCGGACTTTTGCTGCCTTAGCCATTGTGGTTCACTGGAGCCCTTAGGTCAGCCTGGCCAAAGTCTGCTCCAGGTCGTCACCACCGCAGGCAGTCACAGCTCTTGTGAATCAGGATATTTGCCACCATGCGACTTCGATACGAGGACGCTGGTGGATCCTGGTATTGGTTTTCGCTTAACTGGGCTTCCTGATGGAAACCTAGGACTCTTTCTCAGCTTGGAAGACCCTGCCTAGAGGATGAATCCCCCGCTGTCTCCACCCCAGGAACACCTTCCAGCCACGATGAGGCGACACACCGTTGGTAAGCCAGAAAAAGTCCGAAAAGTGGAAATTTTGCTGGGGACCGCACAACCAGTGACGGCGGGCCATTCAAGTATCTAAGCAGCTATAAAATTATATTCTAATTAGAAACTTTTAATTCTAGGTAATAAATGGATTTATGCAACATAAAACGCAAAGACTCAAGTAGAGATATAAATCGCAACTCTTATTTCGGTCTATACATTTAGGGTACTGTGTCCAAGCTTTCGCGCTAAATAAATAACGAAGCTGAAGAACTAATAGCTTCTATGTGACCGACCTCGTCGTCATTATCAACGACAGTAGCGTGAAAATCGCAAGCAGTTTCAACCTCCTTTTCCTCTTCGGTTTGCCTCTCGTCGGAGCAAAAATGCACCACATTTTCCGTATGAACACCTAAGGGATGTTATCTAATGCCTGAGGAAAAACACTGAACGATGAGTCTTTTTTGGTAAATTTTTAAGAAAAAAAGTATGGAGCGTCAAATTTACATGCGCAAACCATGTACTACGTTTGCAAACGCGAAGTGAGGGAACGATCGTTTATAATATAAGCAATTGCTGTTGTTTTCTAGAAGGCTGGACTTTATAACATACAGTTTAAATCAAATCAAGAAGAAAAGCATGGATGAAGTCATGCGATAGGTAGAGTGATGGATTTTGCAAAGTATCACCTTGGAAAGTTAGAGGAAACATGCAACGACAAGCAAAACTTACACTCTTATGGTGTTTTGAATAAGTGATATGAGATACAAGGTTACGAATCCCACTACCGATTCCTGAATGGGTTAAATATCGTTACCTGTAACATCGCTAACATCACTCCTCCCTTGGCCATCACAATCACAATTAAGTAAATCATGTGTCTCACACTGAGTATCTCTCAACGTGAAAACATCCTGGAGTTCTTTGTCAAGCCAAGTGGTTTTAACTGTAAAGTGATCAAGAGCAGACTTACAAGAAATGGTAATTCAACTCCTATAAAAACAAATGACTAACAACTTTGTTCATTCGAGATGATCACAGAATGAAGTCCAGTTTTCTTAATTTGCCGGTGAAGAATTTTTTCATCTACTGTTCCCTAAACGGATTCCAGATTATGTACAAAATATATGCAAACAAATACTGTTCATAATGAGGTTAAGATAAAGTGCTTAAACAATTCTCGATATTCTTGTTGAGCAAACAAGAGGTGTTACCTTATTCCTTATTCTGTTAAGCTGACGTTTCGGTAGTGTCAACTTCAAAGCCTCGAAAGGTATTCTTGTTGAGACCTTCCAATACTCTTGCAGGCTCTGAAGGCGGTACTGCCGGAACGTCGGCTCTTTAACGGAATAAAGAGTAAAATAACACCTAATGCTTTCTAAACAAGAATATCGAGAGTTATTTGACCAAAGCCGAGGTTAATAGAAAGTCGGTCGTGGGAATAAGGTGCCTACTTCAGCTGCGACGGTATTGTCGTCGATAACACATTAGTTTGGTACCGCGGGTTAATAATAATTTCCATTTTCTTTAAATACTATGAACTATCAAATAATACTTTCAGATACTATGAACAAGAACAACAATTATTGAACAGCCTCCGTGTACTAATTAATGAATGGACAATCCGATTTGGCCCGAACACTTCGACGACATGCCTTGGTCTCGATGGAGACCCACTTTTGACAAAGACATTAACCACGACAACTCGAGCAACACTCATAACATACCACAGTCTAGCTGACTCTTGGTTTCCCTAATACGACGACTGGTCACAAGCTTAAACGATTGGGTTGCGCAAATGAGATATCTTTTGACGCCCCCTAATGTAAACGGTCCGCACGCATCAGCACCTGTATATGTTATATCAAGTTAATATAAAAGTGGATTTTAATATTTTTGGCTTCAAAATTATGTTATCCGTAGGAAGTGCTATTTCCACTGTAGCCTAAGAGATGTAGAGCACGTTCCTTTAAAATCTTAACATTTGAAAGAACTTTCTAGCACTTAATTTACAGAAAATGCAAGCTTATGGAGATGTTGATATCAAGTAAGGATCAGAGTACAGTTTTCTTTGAGTTTGAACGAAGTTCTGTGGAAGCAACTCAAAAAGTTATCTAAGCATGGCCCCAGAGCGCATCTGAAGACAGCGATACAAACGGTCAGAAAAGTTGTGAACCAAATATGTATCTCGATAAAGAATTTCATGGATGCAAATCAGCAGTTGACGACAATCACGTGGACTCAGTAATCGGAGTTCCACAGTAGAAAACCACTCGATGGGTTGCAGAACTCCACCTAGGCATTGAACAACCATTCATCACTTGTCAGACATTAGAATACCAAGAAAGCGCAATAAATAGGTACCAAGAAATGAATAAAGAAAAAAAATTGTCCATAGACTGCATCGAAAACAGCAGAATGGAAGTAGATTCCACACAATTACCGATGTGCATGGTAATGAATTGAAGGAGACGAAGCCCCCTACGGTATTCAAAGTCGAATTTGCCCCAAAAAGAAGATAATACCGGGCGTTTGGTGGTTTTTCAGCTGTTCCCTGTCGCCACGATGATCGTCGAGTGACTCGAGCGGACTCCAGTAAAACTTTTGTTCTCTGGATTAATCCACAAGTTCCCGAATCCTGACCAGATGAGCTCAGCAGAGAACGCTACCATTAAATTGACATCAAAAACTATATTCGATATTCAAAAGCTATATTTTAGTTTTATGCTTCAGATTTATTGCATGGGTGTACTTACCGCAGTGACAAGCCTGTATATGTGACAGTCTTTCTCCTGGCCATCTCTCCATATTCTCCCCATTGCTTGCATATCTGTGGCTGGATTCCAGTCCAAATCAAAGAGAATCAGTCGCGAAGCACCAGTCAAATTTAAACCTACCCCTCCTGGAACAATTAATTTTAAGAGAAAGGTGAAGCAGAGTAATTCTGTGAGTATTTAATAACAAAAAAAAAACACCTGCTTTTGTGCTCAACAAAAAAACGTTTTCAGGATTTCCCTCTGTATTGAAATGCTTCACAATTTCTTGCCTAGTTGATACAGGAGTTTGGCCATCCAGTCTCAAAACGCAAAACCCAAGGGAGCGACACAACGAGGAGAGCATATCTAAGGTCTATGAAAAAAATTATCACGACACCGTCCTCTGTGATACAACTAGAAATAATCCCACTGAAAACATGAATACGATTTTTATAGCATACCTTTGTAAAGTTTGATATAACAACCACACATTCTTTCATTTGACGAAAACATGCCATCATTTCGACAAAGACGCTTAGCTTGCCTGGATAAATCTATTAGAATATATTTTCTATACGTTTTTTTTGTTTTTAAAACGCGAGCAGCAAGTGGGAGTAACGTCGTTGAACATGCACAAGATCCTGGTTCAACCCAATGAGTGACCAACCACTCTTCACAACCATTAGGAGTTGGAAAGTTGTTACCAAACTAATCTGGCATCAGCACTATCCAAGCGACAAAAAACTGGCGATTGCCTATGGTGAAGATCTAGGAACGCCCTTGTACACCCTTCTAGAATTCTTGGGATAATTGATTCGACCGCCACCTGATGAGAAGAAGGAGAGGAAAAACATTTAAAAAGCACCCGAATTTACCCGAAATAATCCAAAGGCCTTCGTAGAAAAGGGATTCAAGTAAACGAACCGAATGAAAGTGTTGGGATCTTCGCAATATATGTGATGCCAGGCTTTGAAAAGCAAAAGAGCAAAAAAAGTGATAAAAATCCTTTTGTAACGAATACAAAGCTTATACCAGAATCAGCAATGTTTACTGGATGATTTCCATAATCCTCTGGAAAAGCTCTGAGCAACTGCGAATAGTCCGTACCACTATTCTGAATATGGGTTTTTAAATCCATGTTCAAAATGAAAGAGCTACTTGTTCAAAATAAGAACCTTATTTTTGGCCAGACAAATCTTCTTGAAAAGAATAGCTGGATGATTTGACGCCTTTCTCATCATATCGATCAGTACGAAAGGTTCTTCATTCATAAAAGCACATAACGAAGCAAGAACACTTTTTTGTACTAGCGATGGAGCACAGAAGAGAATATAGTCATCTGTAAGTGGTAACGGTTAACGTCCACAGCACCGTTTTCAAAACATGAGGTACTTCATGAAACAATCTTACGCACTCTTGTTGGGTAGATGTAAGTTGTTAATCCTGTTTGTCCTTCTTAGGAAGCAATCCGAAAATTTCTCGCTTATAGAACCAGCCTATAAAACAGAAATATCTTTTAGAATAACAGCAATATTCAGTGCTGCAGTACTCGCCTCATTGCAGCACATTGTTTTGAACTCCGCAAAGTTATCAAACAGATTTGGGCGCACAAAGTTGAGAAGCGAGAAGAATTCCTTGATGTCATTTTGAATAGGAGTTCCTGTGAGAAGCAAACGGCGGCCAATTGCTAGACAATCGAGCTGAATAAGTACAGATTTAGAGGAAACCTGAACCACCTTGTCTCTGCATATTCAGTTACTCGCAAGGTTGCTAAGACTAATTTCGCTAACGTACAGCTTTTAGAAAACAAAGTAAATTTGCGCACCTATGACATCTGGGCAATTAAAATAGGATGTTCAATTTTTTACATTTATCTCTATTCTTTTTTCACAGGAGGCGGATAGCACAGCGGTAGTGATGTCCGTCATCACAAGCATAGTGTTTAGTGGATTCCGCTCCGGGCCAACCAAGCCTCTCATCCCTAGGGAGTCGGGAAATTAGTACGGAATTTGCTCGTGAAAAATAACTCTCGGCATTCCAACTGGGAACGCTCCAGCCTGACTACCTCAAGACCCCAAGGAAAATCGACTCGACCAGCATTCTATGACATTCAAGATGAAACAATAATCTTCAGTTGAAGCCACACATAAAAATTGGAAGAATTTCGTGGACAGTGCCTGCGAGGAAACGAATCGAATGTGGGAAGTGCTGGGAACCACACACTTGACGTGAGGACCGGTGATGCAAAGATAAAATAAAAAATCATTACATGTAGAGTAGAGTAGTTTCTTTCCTAGCAAGTTTGCGCAATCGATGCTGGTTGAGCTAGTGACTGGAGATAAAAAGCACAGCAAATAAACTGCTTGTGGCAAAATAGAATCGGAAAGAATACCCTTTGAAACCAACTGATATGTTCCATTCTGTCCATCATCATTTGCATAGAAATAAAAGCATATGGTCACTTTTGATTCAAATGAAAACGTGTCGTAGCAAAGTCACAGGAACTATGGAAGCAAAATGATGACATCACATTAGACGTTAAGCACGCACAGTTTGTCGAAGCTTAGTGTCAACATTCTTTAGACGATGTCCTTCATCACAGACTAATATGTCGAACCGTATTGATGCCAGTTTTGCCGAATACCTAAGACCAAGCAAATTGAATGTACTATCTAAGTGTATTTATTTAAACAGCCTTAATAGATGCGGAGTCCTCAAGACACCATAAGCAAATGCAATAACTCCCACCTTAACGCCATTTCATAACTGATTATAAGGAATGGATAGGCGGTGAAAGAGCAGGCATAGCTGCGTATGTCTGACGCACGTCTCACGGCAATAACCTAGAAAACAGGTTAACTTAAATGGAAAAGAAACCATTAACTACGAGTTATAACTTCTCATTCTGAGGCAAAATCACTGAATATACTGAATCAGAAAGATTCCGAGCAGATTGTTAAGGAAGAATCTACGTTCGGAAAAAAACTCTTACCGGAAGTCTGGCCCCATGGAACCACTTACGAAACTCGCATTTCCAGTTGGATACCAACGACGATGGAACAACAAGTAGGCACTTCTTTGGAACACAATGACTTGAATGCTAAATGATTTCTCAAATTTTCATGCTTGCCCCTTAAATACTAAGCAACAGAGTAAGTTTCACGCTTTTTTTAAACAATTTATTTCAAACGTAGGAAATCCACTAAGTACACTTATTTCAAAAATAAGTAAAGTAGAAAAGGTATTTTTTGCTTCTGAGTACACTCATTATGTAATATTGTTTCAACTATCCAAAAGTTTAGTAACTGATTGCTGCTTTAATAATGCCATTGTTGCCACAATAGCCTGAATACTTTTGCCAAGACCCATTTCATCAGCCAGAATAACGCCATGTCCATCCTAAATGAATGAGAGACTCTTTAATAACCATTAAACGAATTGACCAGATTGCATTTACTACCTTACCTTCAGGGCAGAAAATATGAATCGCACTCCTTCCTTTTGATGAGTTCTTAAATGCCTACTCACAAGGGGATCTGCAACGATAGGCTCTTCACCAAAATTCTCAACTCGGTCCTCGTTTATAATAAATGCTGGTCCCTTAACAGAACAACTATTTGAGAACAAGACAAATGTGTACAAGTCATGAGTGATAAAATCCTTAGAAGAAGTGAATGCTATTAAATCCATCTTATTTCCTATTATGAGAAAACTTTAGGCTTACTTTAGCAAGTTACATAACGGGGAAACTTGTTTTCATATGTGATAGCGTATTCGGATAGATAGTCAGCTACTGGGAACTTCTACTCACCTCGGCTAAAGAATCTGGATTTTCAGATAACGGACATTTGAATTTCTTACGAAAACATCTGTAAGGAATATTGCCGTTGTCGTTGTGTCCCGCTTTCAAACCGCTTTCAGTCATTGTAAGTTTAGATAATCCACTTTCATAGGCAAAAGATGTGTTAACATCTCGCTCCGAAGAAGACATTTGAACATAATCTACATGACCTGTAGAGGCAATGGCTAAAAAATGCATTTAAAACTCTTAAGTTAAGCAATTTCAAACCACATGAAGAGCTAGATGACGGACCGGGAACGTCTCGTGTGGCTACTCTCTCTTGGATTTGTACTTCCCATGAGCCAATTTTTAATTCCTTTCCATTTTCTAAGTCATTAATACACTTTATCGAAGTTGACCTATAACGAGCAAGCATTTTTGCCGAATCTAGGATTCAAAAGTGCAGCGTTCACTACAATTTACAAGGTTCAAAGCGAGGAAGAACTATATTTTTTGCGCGTAGTATAGACCATCCAATACCCCCACTCCCATACTAAGGAGCACAGAGTTTTACCATGTAAGATTTTACATTGGAAGTGGTAGTAGTATCATGGCGGTGAATTTACAACAGCAAACAAAACCTCATCGAGAAGACTCGAAGGCACCTAGGCCAAAGTCTGCTCCAGGTCGTCACCACCACAGGCAGTCGCCGCCCTCGTTGGCCAGAGGGAGATTTGCCATCAAGCTACTAGTTTGATACCTGGACGGTGGCGGGTCCTGTTATTCGTTTACTCCTAGCTGAGATTAGCTAGGCCTACTGATGGAAACTTCGGACTCCTCAGCTTGGGAGAATCTGCTGGGAGATGAACCACCCCGCTGTACATCGCACCCCGACACTCAGGAATACCTCCCAGCCACGGTGAGGAGCTAAACCGCTGGGAGGAACTTGGGAATTACACAAGTTCCATGGTCACAGGGTAGAAATAGGAGTCAAATTACCGAAAAAATTAGGAACATGTTTAAAGGAAGCTCACAATTGACTACCACATCTCTTCATATATGGACACGCTAGGACGTAATCAACTTGCACAGTATACATGGACAGAGTATAACCAGAAATTCGATTTAAAATTTTCTATAAGACCTCGTGTGGTCCCTCATAAAACTTCGAGGTGGTTATGGATTTATACAGGGATAAAGAATGACGACAAAAAAAAATAGTGAAAATGGAAAACGGGACGAATTGACCACATACGCCTTGTGCTTCTTATCGAAAACTTCAGTATGTAATCAACCCACACATAAGCACTTCATAATTTCCAGAGCGACTGGAAACATTCGTAGTTATTGTCAAACTGTCATTAGAATTATGAAATGATAAACAAAGGATAAAGCTCTCAGCGTTGATCAATCCCTGAGGGATGCGGCATGCATTTGATTTCACTAAGAATCGTTGAGGGTGATTAAATTCATATCTGCCCTTTACTAACTCGCGGCAGCCTACCTGGCACCAATTTCCCGCCCCGAAAGGTGCACACGCCCTTTGCACTGGCATTATGGACAACTATAACTAAACAAACTTCGCCAACTTCTTGCGTTGCCTTAGGCATCCACACTTTTTCCAACCATGCTTACCTGCTTATGACGTCTTTCTCGTCCTCTGACTTCAGCACAGCATGATTGACATAGCATAGCAGGATCCCATCTCCTTCCCACCTTTTGTGCTTTCTTGTTGATACCTTTGCGTAAAGAACTATGAATCGTGCTAACTCATGCCCTATAATGCAGCATTTACCCTATTTGTGCAGCACCAAAAATAGTAGTTAGAATAAAGGTTATTTTGCTAACCATTAGGTATATCTAAGCTGCCAGAAGGGCTACTTTCGTACTCATAAACTTCCATAACAGCGATGTACCCTGCGCAACTATAACACTTCGAGTGAATATAGCGCTAACCCGACGGTAGTCAATGAAAAAACAGAAGTGATTGTACGAACCAAAATTCGATATGTTTATGCTATTCGGATTTCTCCAAGTACATCAGATCATAAAAATAACCAAGAAACAAAAGCCTTTGCAACAACAAACTACTGCCAGGAAACTGGTACTACGAAAGCTTCGAAACAGTAATCCAGTGATCCTCTAGGGAAATTGCGACAAAGACCCAGTGAAATCTAAAAGTAACACGTAACACACGGAAATATGATGCGGCCTTACGAGGATTCCTCAATCCATTGTCCAGCTGATACAAGATATCACATGTTAAACATTGTAGCGACACGATTAGTCTGAAGGCGAAATGGACAGCACTGGTTAAGACTGCACAACGCACATGGACTTAAAATGTATTGCTAGTCTTCCACATGTATCAGATAGTCTGTAAAGTAGCACCAATGTACATCACTAAACAAAGTGGGAGCTCGTTCTTGACTGTTTGGATTATCTCTTTCAGATATGAGGACGATACACTGGTCAAATTGAAATCTGATTTAATACACATATACAAACGGCCCAGCCGTGGAATATTGCAGTCATGGTCCTTATTAGGATGTAAGAAACAAGACTTTTCGAACCAATAACGAAGATAAGCCAGATGCTCAAGTACTAACTAAAATCGTTTTCATAATCGATACTTAAAGGCTAGTGTTTACAGTTACTGCTAAGCCAGGAAAGTCCTTCATGCAATCCGTCTCCTGCTGCAGCACAGGTTGGTTGCACATACCAGTTCCTATCGCGGATTCGTGTCAGACCCAATTTATCTTGGATTTCGTGTGGTTTCATTGCTGAAATTTACTATCACAACGAAAAACAGACCATCGCAAGTAACTCTTGAGACATAATATATAACCAGCAAACTTCCTTAACTATGACAATGCAAGGAAGATATGACTTAGAGCGATTACCTCTTAATAAAAAAAATCACAGAAAAGTGCTGGAAATCAAACAAAACAAAAAGAGAAAAACCAACCGTCAGGCAAATCTTGCTTGTTGGCAAAGACCAGAATAATTGCATCTTTCATTTCTCGGTCGTTTATTATACGGTGAAGCTCAACTCGCGCCTCATCAATTCTAAAATCGATTGCATAAAAAATGACCAATGTATTAACCAGGTACGGCTATAATGTAAAAAACATAGAAATTAACAAATAAACCAACTAACAAATTTCAATAAATTAGGCTCTTCCCATGGTGACAGAGATTCATCAACGTTATTTATCAACCCAACTCAGAACAGTCATATACTGACCAACTGAACTAAAATCTAATATTAATAACCGTTGGACAGATGAGATCCCCATGAAATAATGGTGAGGTTGATTTCGTGGTATCTTTGTGCATACGCTTCATGGGTGAATTTCAAACCAACTTATTACTACTATAACGATGCTGGGATGGATATTCGCAAAACTCCGGACCACAGATATCTGCGGCAGAGAATGAACACGATATTACCCCGCCTGGGGACGGAAGCTTTCACCCCCACACCATGGGGTCGTTCGTTTCACCCTTCTCTCAGCCGTAATTTTAAAGGCTGATAGCGTGTTCGATCCCCACGGCAGATACCTGCGTTCTAGAGTTTTACAAAAATCTCAGCACCATTGTAGCTAAGTTATTATTACTATCACATACTGATTACAAGTGCAGACTGAAGGTCATAAGTCACAAATATTATCAACCACCAAATATCTTACTGAAAATCAAGGTAAACACTGTAAAGTGGAGTGGATAACGTAACTATGGAAAGTGATAAATATGAAATAACAGCAGAGGAAAACGGCGAAAGCCTTTTCAGAAAGCTTTCTCAAGAAGTACATTTCACACCGAAACACAATAACCCTTAATAGAAGATAAAAGATGTCGGCGTACTGCTCATAAAAGAACAACTCACAGATTTCCTAGGCACATACTTTCAATATCACAACCAAACGTTCTCTGGATCGAAGACGGACCACAATATCTTCAAACTAGAGTGTTCTTAAAAAAAATGTGCAAGCAATAAGGTATACAAAAAGCACTGTCGCTGGGTGAAGGAAATAGAATATAACTGTGCAAACGAGAAATAGCAACGACTGCATAAATATTTTCACGAATTCAACCTGCTTCAGCACATTCTACCCCTATTCAACAGGTGAGGTCTGATTTAAATACTACCTGCTCTTTTTGTGGCTTTTGTTGGATAAGGAAAAGAGTCTCAGAGCATTCAACATTAAATTTATCGACAATCACTTAAAATACCACGTCAGCACAATTCTCCTGTCAGGACCTTTAAATCTAAAGCAGGCAAAAGGCATTAAGGCAACGATGATAAAATTCCACGTCGCTGCATTGCAATAGGTGCGATTGCCTGAATGGAGAAAGAAGGCCAACGATGAAGACAGTACACTCATGTCCACCTTGTTTAATTTGGCGACGTAATTTCACTAAGGGACACCTGTGATAGTCGAGAAGTAGAACCACGCACAGGAAACCCCAAGTTAAGATTGCCTAAAAACAAGATCTGATCATAATATGCATGTCCAGTGGTCCTCCTAACGGTCTACCGCTTCATCTTGGCTAGGAGCTGTTCCTGTGTGCCGGAATGTGATGTGCGGCGGTAGGTTCATTCCCCCGCTAGCGTTTCCCAACCTGAGAAGGAGTCCGACGTTTCCATCCAGAAGCTCAGCTAAGAATAAACCAATACCAGGATCCATCACCGTGCTGGTATCAGACTAGTCACATGATGGCAAACCTCCCTCTGATCCACAAGGGCAGCGACTGTCTGTGATGGTGACGATCGGGACAGACTTTAGCTTGGCTGATCTCGGGACTACCGGGACCACAATGGCTAATCCAGGAAGGCTCCGCAAAAGTGAAGATTATGCTGGAGCCCACACAACTAGTGAGGACGGGACATCCAAGTATGTCCAATGGTATTAAATTCAACAATTTGCAACAAGGGAAATAAAGATGTGGAAAATGACATAAAGGGCTTTATAACAGCCTTTAGTATTTGAACCCGAATTCTAACCAAGTTGCTAAAATTAGCACTTATTTTTGTTCAAGCAGTGCACGAAAACCATCTCTCTTTGAGCGACAGATCGGTCATGATTCTGTGAAGGAACTAACCGGAGATCTGATCTGAGCTTCGCATGCAAAAAAAAAGGAAGAACCGCAAAACAAAGCAAACAAAAGGCTCCTCGACAAGTCAACCAAACAGGATGAAAGAACTAGCAAATCCATAATAAGAGGAAAACTATGCCAGCATGTCTGTGTATGTATCTCAATAGTAGTTGATTCAAAAGAAAACAAGAAAAAAGCAAAGAAAAGAAAAGGGTGAAAATCGACCAGAAAAAGTTTTAACAAGCATCGAAAACAAAAAGGAGGGAAGATCACCTATCTCTGTCTGCAGCATCCAAAACGAATATCAGTGCTTGAGTGCCAGTGTAGTAATGCCGCCATAAAGGACGAATTTTATCTTGACCTCCAACGTCCTGAAAGCCTAACATTATGGAAGAACTACTGATTCACTAAATGACGTTAAGGAAGCGGTTTAAGAAACTGTGAGAGAAGGATGACGTTTAATCTGACATAGAGAGAAACACAAACGCTGACGACCCACCCACACATTGAACTTTACATTCTTGTATGTCACTGTTTCCACATTGAAGCCTACCGTGGGGATTGTCGTCACGGACTGACCAAGCTTCAATTTGTACAGGATAGCTGAAGAATGGATGTACTGATCAGGAATTACACCGAGTGATTTCATTCTAGGATGTGACAATATCCTAAACTCCCTTAACAAGACTCAAGATCGTACTGACGACCAGTTATTGAAACTTTTACCCACTTGTTTTGCCGGCTGCGTCGAGTCCGAGCATTAATATCCTCATCTCCTTCTTGCCGAAGATCTTTGAAAGAAGTTTTCCCATTTGATGAGGGCTGAAATTCCGGCACGGAATAGAACTCACATCACATCAAGCGCTAGGAGGTAACAATGAACAGGAAGAAGACCACTTTCAATAGAATGTATGAGTGGAAACATAGTAATCTTGGCGAAGTCGACATCCAAACGGCGATCCACATAATTCCATGCCTCAGTGCATCGTACGCCGTCCGTTCCACTTGGGAGCACTCGTCCTCCCTCTTCCGTGACGAGCGAGAGCAGTAGATCCCAAGCGTACCAGGGTAAGGTGGATGCAGTGGCACTGCGTGTTATGATCGTTCAGAACGAAAAACGAATAAGGAACCAGTTTGTTCCACCGGTACTCCTTCGCAAAAGGGTCATCTTCTGTCGTTGAGGTCATCGATGTTTCGAAAACTTGGGCTTTGTGTGTGACCCTAAGCCTTCAATACTTTGTGGACTACGAACGCCAGAAATGGAAGAGAAGGGATGCATACAATAAGAGATTTGTATAGTTGAACACCATCGGTCCAATAGCTTCCTACACCTTCATATTTCACCAGTTGCACTTCACTTAACCATGGGCTAGATAGGGATTTCCAGAGGGAATGCACGTATGCTTCCCAGGGTTCCGTGTAGGAGATGCATCCAAAGGATTCTCCACTTCCAGACCATAATTTTAGACTACTGGAACAAACAAATTGGTATGTTGTTCAGCAGAAGATCCTAATGGTTCTCATTTTTACGCATAGAATTGCACTTGATTTAGCTATAATCCAAAGTTTGCGGCTCAATCCATAAGTACTTTTGCAACAAACCATACTAGGGCGCTTGATAAAGACGTAATCTAAGAACATCGACAGTCCTCACAACATTTGTTAAGCATTTTTATTACAGACGTCAACAATTCTTCCAAGATATAAGGATTTCGAAATGAAATGAGTAAGGTGGAGAGAACTCAGTGTGTTAGACCGCATCGATCACGACCTTAGGCCCTTAAGAAGAAACATATGAAGGATGTTCAAGGGTATAGGGAACTTAGGTTTACATAATGAAATACACATCTCGAAATCGGTAAGTTCTAGTCACGAATGAGGTAGCACCCAAGGTGCTGGTTGGTGCCACTGTCTTCTTTTGGAATCACTGCGACCTCGAAAGCGTTCGTGGTCCTGAAGAAGAGGAACATCTTGGTGGAAATGTGTGGCTAAGAATCTAATTCCAGTGTATAAGATCTCATTGGAACACCCACTCTTGATTTCAAAGATATGACCTGCCCAGAAATAAAGCACTGTTAACGTGCCTATCACAAGAGCAGTGAAAGTTATAACCACGGTGGTATCGAAGTCTCTCGACCATAGCTCTCTGAAAGAGGGACTATTTCTTGGAATGCACACGTTCCACGCTACCTTTCACCAATCCACCCCTCACTCTTTTGTCAGTCAACACATCCAATCCATAGTGAGGAGAACTCGGCTCTGAATAACACAACTTTTCACTTCATTCGCCAAACAACTTTGTCTCATGAGCCACATATCAGAGGGAATCTTTTGCATACCCAAATGGGTTATGTGGCCCCGTTAGCACATGTTGTCAGAGGCAATGGAAACAAAGCGACATGTAGTGATAGACTGATAAACTTACACTTGGCACTCACAGATTCCACGATAATTCTTCTGTCTAAGGTGGATGTCTATAGAGTTACGGTAGATGACGTAATGCGGCTTGCTTTGAGTAATTCCTCCTTGAGAGTGAATGTAAGGGTTTCTAATCTCACCATTCATGCTCAATGCATGTGTGGTGTGCATCTTACCTTATGATATCGCAAGGATAGACTAACACAGTTTGAACACATGAGAACGAATCAGTAAGGTTTACACAGTATCCGTGAAAACCAGGGGCTTAGGACTTCTATTTCCACCAATGCGTCTCCACTCAACCCGCTTTTCTAACATGTATTACATATACATATATATGCATATATATACATGTATAATATCATCAGGAAGCCCAGCTAAGAGTAAACCACTGCAAGGATCCACCCACCGCCCTGATATCAAACTAATCGCTTGGCGGCAACTTTCCCTCTGATCCACAAGGGCGGTGACTGCCTGGGCTGGTAACGATCTGGTACAGACTTTAGCCATGCTGACCTCTGGACTGCAAGGAACCACAATGCCTCAACCAGCAAAACTCCGAGACAATGGATATTGTGCAGGGTCCGCGTAACTAGTGAAGACGGACCGGCACAACTAATAAAGACGGACCGGCACAACTAGTGAAGACAGCCAAGTATCCAAGTACACATGTATACACATGCTTGAGCTGTTGTGTTCTCTTGCAAAGCCCATTCCAGTTAAACTATTTTGACCCTAGATGAGCGTTACTTAAAAACTAGTGAAGTAATAGAAATTCTGGTCATACCAGTATCGTTTTACTTCATTTTTAAGAATACAATGAGACGGGAGTAAATAGCCACTTTGTTCCAAGATCTTATGAGGATTTGAAATGTTGGGATCTAGAGGAACTTAAACTTTTGGTAACATTTTCTACTTTTCTTGAACATATGCGAAGCCTACAATGCGCAAACAGTCCGTAAAATCTTTACATTCACCACCATCCTGTTTTACAACATACAGAACCATAAAGTTGCACCAGAGTGCAGAAATCTTTATTCCACCAAATTATTCATTAGTACATTACTGCACTACAAACGTAGATGTAATCCTATTTGTTAATCCAAACTCGATACTATCACCTGGTAGAACTCGGGAGACACCAGCAGGGGTCCCTGTCAACAAAAGATCCCCTTTTTCCAAAGTAACGAAACGGGTGACAAATTCTATCAAGGTCGGGATATCAAAAACCATCATATCTGTTCGACATCGTTGCTTTTCAACGCCATTGATAAGACAAAATATCTCCTCTGCATGAGGGTCTTCAATCTGAAACTAGATGTTTCATCGAATAATGCACCCACACTTTCAGTTGGGTTATAAGCATAGTGCAGAAACCTTGGTACTAGGAGCAAAAATAAAAATGTTCTTGTTTAATAGACTTGTTTAAAAATAGTACATTCTCCTTAGGGATGAATTTGGAGACAGGACATGACGTATCGAACGATTTCGCAAGGAACCATGGAGCTCCAGCTTTCTTTGCTTCATCCTAGAAAGATCGGAATCACGAAACAAGGAAACGCAGAGAAGTCGACTTTAACAAATACGAGTCATATCTACACAGGCTGAGCCCATCGAACCCTTGGGCCTTATGTCACATTAGGTGAGTACTACAATTGATGATGGTCAAGCACAGTTTAACCAAAGAAAAAACTTATTCTTCACATGTGATAAAAGTAACCTGGAAGTCTCTTGCTGTCATGTCCAAAGCAACAGAATAGCCACCAACATACAACATGGCTTCACTCCTTGGCACGTTCTACATAATTTTTATTGAATCAACAGTAAAAAGCAACTAATAACTCCAATATGCCTACCAAACCTTTGCAGTTTTGCCGAATACAACACCAAGCTCCACTTCTTGTTGAAGATTGTCGCATCCGGGAGGGGTGACGATTGGATGACCTTCTTCCACAAAAGCGTTCGTTGACCAAAAAGCAATTTTATAAGCCACAGAGACATTTTCATCTTAAAAGGCTTCTTTGGTCTATGAAGAAAAGGATCCAACTTGGGTTACAAATCCCTGGTAACCTGATAGAATGTATCCTATAATAGCTCTTCTTTATTATTTCATGATGCTTTGTGTGGTTATGGGAACACTAATACGTGCGGAAGAGATAACTGTAGTGAGTTAACCAGTCCGCATACCTGCTTCGAAATCTTCTTTCTTTTCGTACTAAGTTCCGAAAATGGTAAACGAAGTTCTGAGGTTGGGTCTTATATGCCCAACTACTGACAAAGTGTCTAAAAAAACTTAATGAACATCAAATATTTCCCTTCGAAAACCTGCCGAGATCGGGAAGTAGTCCAAACAGCAACTGGAACCTGATGAATAAAAATGGTTATACGGGACATCTAGTTCGAGATTTTCAACAACTATGCTAAGTTGCCTTCATCACAAAGAATATATACATGTTGTTCCGGCAATTCTCCCCCTCTAAATGCCATCATGCTACCACTTTAGTGTTGCATATCAACCAGTCTGGTAATGGTACAACCCTAATACCTAGTAAACCTATCACCCACTCTCTTAAAAACAAGGGCCTGATTTTTCATATGACAGTTGTTAGGATGCAATTTATGGAGTTACTCTTCCACCGTCTTTTACATCGTCCACGTATGGTTGGTTGGATCGAGGAACGATTACCGGCACGAGAATCGCGGCGGTTCTAGAAAACCCTAACCGCAAAGCAACAGAATTCACTATTCACATGAGCCCAGTGTATCTCTCTGGCAAGGAATGAGAACGCCTTTGCACGACTATCTCTGGATTTCAGAAAGGGCCATGCTTGGCAAGCCTCCAACACGTCAGTGAGATAGGAGAACGAATGATCCTTAAACGACCAGTAGAATTCACACCTGAAATCAAGCACCTCTATGGATGACGGCTGAAAGATAACTGAACGAATAGAAGATTTGTTAAAGTCCGCACATCATGTGAAAATGGGCTTTCCAAGTATTTCAGCAACTAGTGCAAGCTACCTATTAGTGAAGAACCAGCAATAGAATGTTCGTTTACACGAAGGGAAGCATACGTGACTTCGACAGCCTGCCCATTGTTAATAAGCTACTTCGAAAGCTATTCTTAAGAAGAATGCCGGAGTTTCGAAAGGACAGTCCTATGAGTAAGCAAGGCTCCAAGAAGAGTTTGTTATTTTGTGTCATATTTCCGAACTCGCATCGAGCGTCTAGTAACTGGTCCCACATCTATCGAATTTTCGATGGCGTAGGGAGGAAAGCGCTCAGTGAAGTCATATGTAATCAAGACGTCTCTACTACGTATATAGAGGCCCTTCTGTTAAACAGGAACTTCACAACTATAATTTTGTCACTCCCGGTGACGTCACCACTCAAGTAACGAGAAGGCTTCAACAAGGCGATATCACATCACCCAGTTCGTTTTGAGCTACTCTCAGAGGCGGCTTGCAACGTTTGGAATGTGATAACATGGGAATGAAAGTGGATGACCAACGGAAACACCATCTTCGCTTTGCATCTAACATCGCTTCCATATTATGCAATAGCTAAGTGCAATGAATGTTGGTCGCTGATAATCAGTGTTCAAAGACCGGCTTTCACCTGGACGTTAAGTAAGATCATTCTGAAGAAAGGATTTTGTAAAGGAAGGAGAAAATTCCCTCGAAAAGAATAACCGCAGCTCGAATCTGGCCTTGAGTCTAAGTTTTATATCTCAGCATTACTGTGGTTGTGGGGCGCGTGTAGCGCAGTGGTCGGAGGCGCCCTGCAACACACGTGGAATCGATCCCAGCGCCCATGGCCCAGTAAGCTTTCCATCCTTCCGGGATCGGCAAATTAGTACTAGACTTGTCTGAGAGGACAGCAGCATTGGGCCGATATTAGGACACCACGAGTCATTCTAGATGCCAGATATGAATTCAATTACCTCCAAACGATGCTTACTGAAGTCACATGGATAGCGCATCCCTCAGGGATTGATCAACGCCGAGAGCTTTATCCTTTATCATTTATCCACTGTGGTTGTATTTGACATAATACCTCGCCATGAAAAAATAATAGGCAGTAAATAAAAAGTTAAACACAGGTCTTTCTTTTCTCCAATGAATCAATAATACTCACGGTTTATGACTTACGGTTCTAAGGAGTACCCGATTGGGTAATAACGTCACTCAGCAAAGACAGACTAAGACATCGAAACAACCAACATGATTAAACAATGACACAGCTCAAATCTTTCTGTTAAAAGTAATCAAGAATTCTCCAGAGGGTTCTTAGTACAGTAAGAGGTTGCGGTCATTATATCTGCCAAAGGAGACCATTCAGTCACATAGTATAAGAAGATTTATAACACATAGCACATTTCTGATAACGATGCAACTAAAATGGACCTCTCAAGAGATGGCCACGACCGGTCATAGAAAGAGATTCTTACAAATTACAGCGAACAAATATCACCTTTAGGAATAGGAGCGGCTTCTTAGGAATGGGATTTCCGAGCTCTAGTGCGTGATCCTTGTAGTTCCTTCCAACGCAGACGATCTTGGTTGCCATAGTTCGAAACCCCGCCAAAGACATACCCGAAGCAGTGAACTGTTCTCTGAACTGTCTCGGTTCACAATAGTGTTGGTTCACGATGAACGGAATACTGACGACGCACTTGCTGGGCAGTGGAGCTATTGATTGAGCAAGAATCAAAGATCAACTTTAATATTTTCTGTCTCCCAGAATCTCCCAACCATCACATCGTAGCTGGGACGTGTTCCCGAGTGTCGGGTGATGTACACCGGTCGGATTCGTTCCCGCGGCAGGGTCTCCCAAAGTGAGAAAGAGTCCGATGTTTCCATCCAGAAACTAGGCTGCAAATAAACCAATACCAGGGTTCACCACCGTCGTGATATCAAATTAATCGCAAGGTGGTAAATTTCCCTCTCATCCACAAGGGTGGCGACTGACTGTGGTGGTGACGACTTGGGGGAGACTTTCGCTTGACTGATCTCGGGACTGCAGGAAACCACAATAGCTAAACAAGCAAAACTCCGAAAAAATGGAAGAGATGCCGGAGCCTGCACAATTAGTGAAGATGGGACATCTAACTATCCAAACACCAAGTCTACCACCACACCGTGATACAACAAAACCCATTCCCAATCAAGCCCATCAAAAGAGGGAAGTTTCGGACTGCCACCGGTGAAAGGACAGGTATGCACTAAATGATATCGCATACGAACATGATACGACGTCCATTTCAGCTCAGGAAAAGAAAAAACTCTACCAACTATAGAAATCGAAGTCGAATAGGACTGTGCTAGGGTTCTCACAATCTGTAAACCTGGCTTATTCGTTAACCCAAGGCAAAAAAGAGCCCTGTGACTATTAGGAGAACGCCACCCCATTAGGGACTGTTCAGAAATGATGTTGTTTAATGTGATGACGACATACCACTAACCAACGAATAGAGCCGACTGTTTCTATGGTTTGTCGTACGGCAAAATTAACTTCCAGAATGTTTGTGCTAGTCCACTGTAGGTGAACCGACCCGTCACATTGTTCTCAATACAACGAAATAGAGAAGTTCCATGTGTTCTTGGAGTTTGTTCTTAAGAACAGTTAGTGTTTTCCACAGCTCTTGCCAGTGAAGCGTGGTCCGCATCGTCTTGTCAAATGTTATCGCCAGTGATTCCTTTCTATCAGAATCTAGTTTCATTTGAAATAAATTCTTTATTGTAAGCTATTTATAGGTGACGTTTTTTCGTCGATTTTGTTTCGTGACCCATGAAGTCTCCATTTTTCAGTTTTTAAGCGATGAAGATGAAGATTCGGGTCAAAGTCATGGATCAGACGGATCACCACTTTGAGGTGGACGATCAGGTTAGTGAAATGTCGTATTGCATACGTAATCATTTGCGTGAATAGTTTCAGAGATGTTGTCCTTATATTGGCCTTAGTTGGGCTTTGATAGATTTGTTTTTTAGATGCTTCTGTCTGATTTCCGTATCGAAGTAGCAGATCGTCTCCACATACCTCCGGAAAGGCAACGGATGATTTTTGCTGTGAGATTTTTGTTGTCACAATGAACCCATTGTACTTCTTTTTTCTGAGATGTGTACACATTCTCTCAGGGTCATGTTCTGAAAGCGGAGAACAGTACGTTGTCGGCGTGCGGGTTACGTGATGGACATGTGGTGCACGTAGTTGAACGTCCAGCTAACATGTGGGTCGTCTCTTTTTCAGTCCCACTGGGTTCAGAAAAGAGGTGTCTATCTTCATTGTAGGCCCTTCCCTCCTCATGGGAGTGAATCAAGTAGCGTCATTGATCACATTCAACACAATCACCATCGTCATGGTCGTTTTTTCCAAAACATGTTCAATTCTCCCATGAACGGACGCGAACGGATAACATATGTGATTCCGTTTGAAAGAAGTGGTCTTCTAGCAGAAAATGCTCATATTGAGGTTGTTCTTACCTTGTTTTCTATGAATTTTTCCGAGCGTGTAGTCTTAAAATCTTAGGAAATGATCCAATCTGCCCTAGATGGGTTAACCTTTTTAACAAACGACCAACGAAGAAGAATTGCTACACACTGGGAGTCCAACAATATTATTCATATATCACTTCCTCCACAAAGGTAAGCATCCACTTCATGGAGATTTCAGTTTTGAAGTTACAGTTTTTCTTACTGAAGTTTATCAGTATCATGATTTAAAGGAATTTTCCTCTCTAGGACTCCTCACGTTGCTTCTCCTTCTTTGGAACGTGTAGCTCTAATAGAAACTTTGCTTGAACATATTTCTCATTTTTATCAGATCGTTGAGGTAAATTGGAGCAATTTGATTCTGTGCTGTAACATTATTTGCATTGTTAATTTGAATAAGAACAAATACTAAGTGGAGGTTTTGAGATGCCGGGTGGAATAGCAGATAGGATAGATGAATTTCTCGATGGCTCCCATACATATGATGAGGAAAACACTACCGTTTTCAATGAACAACTCCTTGCTGATGCCTTATCTCTTGAACGAGAACCTTTGATCCGTTCACGTCTTGGTAAGCTTACTCTTTTACTTTATTACTTCAGTATAGGCTCTACAAAATAGTTTGGATTCCTCAATGGTTTTTTTTTTGAATTTGTAGTCAAAATATACTGGTTCATTGCAGTTGATCAAATTAATACCGAAGAAGATATCGACGAGTCTGATGAACACGCTGCGCGGTTTCAGCGTGTTGAAGAAACAAGTGGAAGCCTTGGTTATGTAATGAGGTATAGCTTGGCTTCGGATACGGGTTCATATAACCACCTCCTTTTTTTAGACATGCTATCACGTTTGATTTGGTGTATATTTTGAGACGATTGCATAATGAATATGAGAGAATCCGTCCTCATATGGTTCGTTTTGAGCGAATACTGAACTCCCGAATACTTTACAACATAGACGATGCTGAGGTGGGTTTTTTCTTTTTTGAAAGACGTGTATGCCATTTGCCGCCTTTGCCATCTACGCCTACTATACTGTTAATTGTGGCAAAGTTCAGTTATTTATTTGCAGCATACCGACACTGATTATCGCGCCAATTTCTTCACTGTTTACATGGAACATATTCAAAGGGCACTTCACCGACTTTCTCATATGTGGCATCTTACCAGTGATTTGGGTGTTTATTTGCACAATCCTATGCCAAGAAGGCTTCTTCCAAACTACCAAAATTTCCAGTTACTGCCGCCAACTGAGGTATTTACTGGTAATGGTATCCTAGATATATCAGGGACTAGTTTTTCATTTTCAGGGTGAAATAGTATTAGAGTTTCGGTTACCTCAGGAAAACAGCATTGGTCTCGCCACTACCAATGAACCTGCGTCCAGATTTCTAGATCTTCCACCTCCTGGCATGCATATCTTCCATTGGATCATTCTTTCCTCTGATTAATTCAATAACTCATGAATATAGTTGCATTTAGGTTCCGATGTTCAAGAACTAACCGGTGAGGAAATCCGTATTATTGGGCTAAATCCAACTGGTTCGTTACCGTTCGATTTTTGTTCGTTTTCCTTAAATCTTTTGAAATTTGATTTCATGGCTACATGCCTTTTTGACTTGATGCAAATTAAACGCGATTTTCGAGTTTGATTTTCAAATTTTTATAACTAAGTTCCTCCATCACTTTCCAACAAAATACAAGTTTATTCATTCCAATGACGTAAAGTTCTAAAGATCAGGAAACGGCGACTTCTTTGTACGCATTTTTGTAGCGGTTTTATTGTTGGAAACTTTTATAGCGGATTGAAAAGCGTAACAATTGATTTCTTCCAACGGTTCAGCGCCTCATCATGTCTAGGAGGTTTTTCTGGGTATCGAGCTGTGACGTAGAGCGGTATGATTCATCCCCCACCCCCCGGCAGGGTCTCCCAAATAGAGGAGTCCGGCGTTTCCATCAGGAAGACCAGCTAAGAGAAAACCAATACCAGGATCTATTACCATTATGCCGTTATGCTATATGCTAGTAGAGTGGTGGCAAATCTCCCTCTGATTCACAAGGGCATCGACTTTCTGTGGTTATAACAATCTGGGGCAGACTTTGGCAGGCTGACTTTGGGACTTTAGGGAAACACGTTGGCTAAACCAGAGGGGCTCCGAGAAATAGAGACTATGCTGTGACGCGCACAACTAGGGAGAACGGGCTGTCCAACTATCCAAATATCGAAGCAGCAGTTGGTTAGGAGGACGTTCGCGATGCAGGACTGCGTGGCCCAACTCATCCAAGTTCAACAGCGATTGTAGTACAAGAGTGATCTGTCGTTTTCATCCATGAAGATGAGATAGATGACCATGTATGGATACGTACTGTGTAATTTTGTAGAGCTTCATCAATTTGGTGATACTACGTTCCTGCTGTTGTCGTTGTACCTAGATTCAAAACCTGTCCTACATAGTTTGCTTTGTCGAAAACAAACGATTCATTGTAACAGTCTTTCATTGCAATGTGGAGTTTAGAAAATGCGTAGAATGCCTATCCTGATGCAGTATTTCCGTTAAAGTCATTGGTTTTCGCATGGACTCCACTTTTTATCGCCCTTCACTATGCGACAGAGAATTGGCTCTCTTTTACGGTGTACAAGAGGCGTATAATGAGCCTCACCACCATGTCTACCATTCATTCAATTGACGCACCGCCTAATCACACAGCTTTTCCACCCTTATAGTGTCATCGATACGACGAACTTGTATTGAATCGGTTATGTTTTCTGCCCACGCTGGAGTGATGAGTCACCCCGTTGCACATTGCAGCTCCATACCCAGGATAACCTCTGAGGCCACGATGAGGCCACAAACCATTTGGAGGAGCTATGTGTACATATACGTATATGCACCCTTACCATGAAAATAGAATAGAAAATAGATAAAGGTTAAGACATCATGTAGGAATAATTATTACGAAACATAGTTTTTAGCTTCGTAGTGACAAAGCCAGCTGTCTTTTTCTTCATCAGCCTAGTACATATGTGTAGTTAAATACTTCGATGACATCTATTCCCTGGTTGTGCGGGTCCCAATATAATTTTCACTTTTTCGGAGTTTTGCTGCTTTAACCATTGTGGTTCCGTGGAGTACCGAGGTCAGCCTAGTCAGTCTGCCCCAGGTCGTCACGAACACAGGCAGTAGCCTTCCTTGTGGGTTAGAGGTAGATTTGCTACCATGCGACTAGTTTGATACCAGGACAGTGGTGGATCCTCATATTGGTTTATTCTTAGCCAGGTCTTCTGATGGAAACGCCTTATTCCTCAGCTTGGGAGGCCACGCTGGAGTGATGAGTCACCCCGTTGCACATTGCAGCTCCATACCCAGGATAACCTCTGAGGCCACGATGAGGCCACAAACCGTTTGGAGGAGCTATGTGTACATATACGTATATGCATATATTTGAATAATTGGTGTTTTATTCAGTACGTAGGATGCAACAAATGGGGATTGCTGTTCCCATACCTGTAACGGCTGTAGGGCAGGTTAACGTACAATCTGGAGGATCTAGCACGCCCCGTATGGTTGTACAACGTCACTCTACACCTCTGCAAGTCTGGTACCAATTTGCCGACCCCGGAAGGATGGAAGGCTTGGTCGGCCATGGGCGCGGGGATCGGTTCCACGTATGTGTCGCAGTGGTGCCTCGAACCAGTGCACCACACGCGCCCTGTATACGTATATATGTATGTAAATACATCATATTCATTGTGATCCATCATTTGACCACGTTGCTACCGGCATTCCGAGGCATTTTTTAACTTATGTTGAGTGTATGCCTGATTGCTTTGTATCCTCGTACTCCTTACGATAATCCATCCTCTTTATAGCAAGAAATTGAAATAGAGGTCAAGCTATGGTCAAAAATTGGACATTTTATGCTTAATATAATGGATGGTAGTGCTTTTCCAAGATTTTTTGGCAGTTTTTTTTTTTGATAATTAGAGGATTTGAGGATTTTTTGCTGGACATCCTTATACAACAACATGTGCTGTACTGCGTTAAGGGTATTTGTAACTTTTGTATAGTGCTGCGTTAATTTCTAGTCTGCTTGAAAATCAAATTTTTTTTAAAAGAAAGATCCAGTTTTCAGTAATCCTAACGCATGGTTTGTCGGCTTGGGAAAGGTTTTGATACTGTCTTCAATATCGGTAGTCTGTCGCTGCGAAACTCATCCGAGAAAACATTTTTGTACATCACTAATTGTATAAAGTCAAGTTTTCGAAGCCATCACTATCTGTGTTGGACAAGCAATCGATGAATACAGAAGGCGTGGTAGGAAAGACTCTGCAGGGGAATGAACCATTGAAAAGAACTATAGTGCTGCGTTAATTTCTAGTCTGCTTGAAAATCAAATTTTTTTAAAAGAAAGATCCAGTTTTCAGTAATCCTTACGCATGGTTTGTCGGTTTGGGAAAGGTTTTGATACTGTCTTCAATATCGGTAGTCTGTCGCTGCGAAACTCATCCGAGAAAACATTTTTGTACATCACTAATTGTATAAAGTCAAGTTTTCGAAGCCATCACTATCTGTGTTGGACAAGCAATCGATGAATACAGAAGGCGTGGTAGGAAAGACTCTGCAGGGGAATGAACCATTGAAAAGAACTTGCAAACTGTGTATGGTAATGAATCTGTTTTGCATTCGAAACGTGCATTTTAAGTAAGGTATTATGGACGTTAAAAAACTCTAAGAGGATAAATCTGCTGGCGTTGATCAATCCCTGAGGGATGCACCATGCATTCGACTTCACTAAGAATAGTTAGGAGGTGAATGGATGCATATTTGGCCTTTGCAACGACTCGCTCTTGCCACCCGATGTATCGAGCCAGTGCTGCTATCCTCCCAGACAAATCTGGTGCCAATTTGCTGACCATAGGGGTATGGAAGGCTTGGTGGGCCATGGGCGCAGGGATTGATCCCATGTGTACTGCGTGCGCCTCCGACAGCTGCGCTACACGCCCCATTCATAGGAGTTATGTGTTAAATATTGTTACTGTCACATTTATAAGAGTTTGATTCCGATTCTTATTTAGGGTTAGATTCATCAATCCGTACAGCCTCAAGACCTCCAGGATTTAATGGTTCTGCGCTGCTAGTGAGTTCCGGATTATTACTTTATCCTGTTAAATCATTTGGCAAGTTTTCGTGGATTTCGCATCTAAGGTTTAAATAATGTCGTGATTTCCTTCATGTTGACTATGCAACCCAGACACCCATAGCTGTAACATTCGGCGATACTCATTCCGTTGAGTGTGAATGCGCCATCGAAAACAGACATCTTCATGAACATTGTCTTCGAATTCGCTTGTAGGCCAATTTGTCCTTAATCCGCTAACAACATTTTGTGGACCAGACTTCATATAGATTCGGTTTCTAATTGCTCAACGTTCCATGAGCACTGTTTGGAATGTAGAAGGTCGCGAAAACCACTAAAATTTTTCCTAATTTTTGAGCATTTTTAGTTCTTTTTCCTTAGCTGTAAACCAGTTGCTATTTCCACTAATTAAGCAGTCAGATGCTATAATCGCTCCACGTTTACGTCCAAGACAATCTCGAGATGATCAATTATCAGTTGCCGAAGATTCATCTGCTGAGGCACCCTCATTAAGGTATCTTTATATCAGTGAGGAAGCAATACCTTTTTTAGTTCTCTAGTACTTGTAGTAGTTTTTTTCCGGCTTGGTTAAGTATCCAGTCTCCACTTACCAGGTTATTTTTGTGTTTGTTGTTTTTATAGCGCATCAAATAATTCACCATCGCTAGAAGAAGTGCTGATAAGAACAGTCGAGCAGAGCCTACCATGTACGTTCTATTTCCCTAACACCGATTTCAATCGTCAGTTCATTCATTACTATATCTTATAGCATTGGAATCATCTAATCCCTATGAACGCTTTATGAGACTTCTTTTACAACACGCTAACGATCCAAGCTTCGACATTAACAGTTTATTCCGTAACACGGCCATCCAACAGGTGGCTGCTTTGCTCTCGTTTTTTTTTCTTAGCCTAATTCTTTAACTAATGTATTCATGCAATATCTTTTAGGCGTTCAATCGCGGTGGAACACAGGCTGAACGCACGTCCACGACTGGTCACCTTTATCAACAATCGTCTTCATCACCATCGCAGATGGTAATACTGTAGCCCTTGATAGCTGTATTGTAATGGATGGCTTCTATGCTTTCAGCCTGACCAGCAGTCTTTGGTCCCATCATTAGGTTCCCTAGCCAGGGGAGTAATCACACAGACCGGAAATCAAATGCCGTTTATGTCGGTGAGCATGATGACAATATGGAAACTTTCACTTCCCTGTGAATTCTCACCCTTTAGGAAGTGATTTCGAATATCATGAGGAATAATGGTATTAATGGCGCTATGTCACCTCAGGTTGACGTCATCTTAGAATATGGAGTAAATAATTGTTTCAGTCTGTCATATTTGCATTACGGTGTCATTAGTACAGCATATTTGTTGTAGACTACAGCATTAATGTGATGTTTTAGGAAGGCGGCTCACAATCTGGTATTAATCATATACAACCGCAGTTAATTGATTTACCTGCAGGTGGCGTATCTGAACAGAGGTGAGCTCCAACTTACATGTCGTTGTCGTTTTTGATAAGGACTTTCAAAACTTGTTGCATTTAATTTCTTTTTAATGTTAACTCACCTTTTTTGTTAAGAGGGCATCCTACTGCTATTGGATACCATGTAGAGGTTCACCAGTTCGATGTTATTCCTCAGCCTATGGGACCAGATTCATCGCAGATTTCATCGCAACACAGTATCTCATTGAATACTTATGCTCCATCCACTTCATCCAACTATAGTAATCTTCCGAATACATCAGGCTCTACGTCAACCCGTAGTGGCTTTGTGCAGGGTGGACAGCGGCAGTTAGGTTTGTTTTATATCTCGTGTTGATTCCATCATTAGCATATGTTGGGCTGCCGTTTTATCTTGTCGCTTCAGTATTTCGTTCGACTATTTAAGAAAAATCAAACATATTTCATTGCTAAAACGGAAAGTATTATGATTATTTTGCGCATTAATTTACCACGAACAGTTTTCTTCGATCCCACTTTTTCATCGTACCTATGGTACGGTTTGTGACAACGCACGAATACTCCGCGATTTCTGGGTAATCAAGCAATAATTCAGAAGCCTCAAGCTATGTATTACCCGTAGCCAAATACTCATATCCTCTGCCCCATTTCTTAAACATATTTTAGGGCCAGCTAATAATCTACCACTTTTCATAGGAAATACGGGATTTCAGCCTGAAATGCATGTTACGCCGCCACGACAGGAGGTATGTTCTATTTTCAGAGGTTGCATTTTCTTTCTATGCTATACTTCGTCATCCACTTCAAGGTTGTGAATGTGGATCCTTTTCTATCATGCACAAGCCGTTTCACTGACGTACAACGGGTTTTGCGGAGCAGTTACCCTAGCATTTCCAATAATTTGTCACCTTACCGACGACTTATGCGAGTGCGTTTTTTGAAACTCTTTAGTTTCTAGCTCTTAATGCAGTATGGTTTATGTGTATGTGTTGTAATTTTATAACACGAAGATTCCGAAATAATTTTTGAGGTTGTATTTATTTAAATACTCTAGAATACTTCAATATCGCCTCTGGGTGCTAACCGACGTAGTGCGCCTATTGATAGTTACGAGCATGTGCAGGTCGGTGATTTTGAGAATATCATCGGATTTTAATCTCAAGTTTGAAGTGTCGATATCACAGCTTATAGTTTTATTACACAAATCAAAATTTGTGAAATCTATACACCTTTGCCATAAAGATTGAAATTTTTTGATCCAGAACTAGCTTTCCGAAGCCACGAATATCTTGAAATATTTTAAACAGCAGCTTGGCTCTTGACTACCTTTCCACGCAGTTGATCCATGAAGCAGAGTTCCGTATTCTAATACTAGCAACTTTTTCAGTGGCCATTGTACAACGAGTTGTCGGGTGTTGTCATCTAACACAATTGCGTTCTATTTGTCACCACTTGTTAGCCTTCCAATAGTACTTCTCCACTAAATTTATTTCGCCGAGGTTTTAAAGCCTACTGCATGACTCCACGTGTCAACCACGAGGAAGTGACTATTGCCTTCTTTTGATGCGAATACTTTATTAGAGAATGTTTTATCATTTGATCACCCACACTCGAGAGTTTTATAGAATGCACTTCATTTACCGTGCGATCAGGATACAGCTTTTCTTGCTAGCAAAACAGACTTTATAACGAAATTGTTTTTGAAATGCATTAAATTCGTGCAGACATACTTGGTTGATCTTTTCCAATTCCTGCTATTGGGTTAACTTTTCCAAACGGTCCTCGTTGCCGACAACAACGGGTTCTCTCCAATACTATTCTTCATTAAAGCTCTCAATTTCGTCGCTAAACTTTTGAAAGGAGCACTTTTTCATGCCAATGCGTTAACATTTCTACCTTCTTATACAATATTGATATTATGTGTTATTCTTGGAGCTTTACGTTCGATTTGAGTCTATCCGGTGGCAGTAGTGTAATTCGTATTGTTCGTTCCCACTCCGATGTCTTAAGTTGAGCACAAAGCACTATGGTAACGAAAACATCATTAAAGTCCATAGAGATTTATGCGGTTTGACATCGTGTGATTGGATTAAAGTTTTATCTGGAAACAAAGGACCAAGATTTGGAAACAAATTGAAATTTAATTTTTAATCTAACCAACCTACTATTAGTAATTCATTGATTATTGGTTTTAATCCTTGTTGTTATAGGTTGGTCTTAATTCTTCCGGAGACATATTGGTTAATGACGAAGAAAATTTCCGAGTATTCATACAACTGGCCGTTCGATCGGCTTTGAGTCAAATGGTTCATGCGGATCAGGATCGTAACGCACGTGAGTAAGGAAGAAGGAAAGTAGTAGATTAAATTCAAACTAGCAATGTGTTTATGATAATTTATACATTACGGGGATCTTGGTTACCATCCATAGAAAGCAGATTTAGCCTTCACTTCATACAATAAGGCACATTTTTTTTTAAGAAAATGCTCGTGGGTTTGCTCCTCATGTATTCTCAGTTGGTCAGTCAGTACAGGTACAAGTAGCTAGTTTTATTTACGTTCTCAGCATTTCTCTGAACGAGTTGAATTGTATTTAGACTCCTAGTGGTGGTGAAGTTGTAGAAACAATGTCTGCCCCAATTTTGGTACACGCCGAGGTTCAACAACATTCTGATGTTAATGCGGTCTCCACCTCAGCTCCTGAGTCTTCACAAAATATTCCCTCGACAACTTCGAATAGTAATTTTTTAACCAGTACTGGCTTATGCGTACTCGTTTTTGTGGCTTGATGGTTGATTGGTACTAGTTTCATGGTTTTTTAATCGATTTCTGTGCTAATTTTGCTTGTAGGTGCTTCGAATGAACAGCGCATTGATTCCTTCCTTCGCGAAGATGGAAGCCGTAATATTTTAATGGAGGTTTGCTCTATTGGTTTTGTTTGGAAGTCGGAGTGCTTCCTCCCATATTATTATGGGGGAAATACTCTTTTTTTTTCTGGGAAAACCGCTACGCTTTTCTCCACGGGTTGCGTGAGCTGCGGCAAAATAGCACTCGTTTTTATTTTTAGATGGCTAACGCAATGACACTTGGATTCGAAAGTAGGCTAATAACGATTCTCGACACGTCTGGTGCTCCCTCGTCATTGTTACGGCCAGGAAATGGTGAGAATAAAAATTTCTCGCAGATACTAGAATAGAACTAGTTAATAATTCTCCTTTGAGTTCAAAAGTGTTGACCGAGGTGTTAAAGCACTAAAAAGAAAAAAACGTTCGGTGTTAGCTAATCTCTGAAAGGTGCTGCGTGCGTCCGACTTTATCAAGCATTGTAGTGACAATTGAATGTTTGTTTAGCTCATAAAATGATTTCGCGGTGGTTTTCCAATATGTCACGTTAGGGGTTCTTATCGTTTCAAACAAGTACGACAACAATTTACCAACTAGTGAGAGATCGCTTGGTTACCCCTGGCGCACAGTGGAACCCATTGTGTATTGCGGGGTCCATCTTACTAGTGCGCAACACTTGATCCTGTTGTATCACTATGCTCAGAACAAATTTTGCCATGGTTTATAGGGGCGGGCGTGCTACTACATCTTGAAGCTCTACTCCTGAACTTCGCTACTCTTGGTGATCTTGCGAGCATGTTAGATTTTAATATGACGCCATTAGAATTTCATCGGGCTCGTTTCCGAGCACATGTCATTGAGAACCAGTTAAATGGAAATTCTACTCCTACAGATGATGGTGAGTTGTGCAGCGTTATTAGTTACATGTTTTTTACTTACTTATGCTCTAGAGAACCAGTTTTAAACAATTTTCTTAATTCGCGTGGTCGATGTTAGCGATGAAAGCCGAATATCACTTATGCACAGAGTGGACCTGCGAACGCATTCAGTTCTGCGGCGAATTTTTTTTATCTCCATGGCATAACATAATGACGGCGAGGTTACACGCATAGCATAAGCGACCATTTGTCTTATTTCAGAGTTTGGTTCATGGGGCTACCCACCTGATTTCAGCTGCACAAGACACGCTCTATACATACACATAGTCACATTTGTGCATTCATGCATGAAGGAAAAACTTAACTCTCCAATCGTGAAATTTTGGGAAAAAACGGTAATTGTCAAGGGATTCATACGGACATTCTTGTGCCATTCGTGTCCTGCAAGCTAGCAAAGCCCATTATGTAGTTCTGGCTTGCAAGTGAAACACATTAAGGTTTACTGGTGCCTGCTTGAGTTTTTTAGTGGTTAGCAGAGTTTAAATGATACACTGAACCGGAAGCAAAACTAATTCAAATCTTTCTTCTCATATAGGACCATTCTGCAAATTCCTATAGAATTACTCTTCGGCACTTGTTGTAAATTTTTAAATGCACATTGTAGACTTACTTTCCGCATCCGAACGTCTGGCAGCGCTTCATTCATCTATCGCATCTGTTATTTGTACAGCTGGTGGTGAAGTTGAGCGTATTTGGAATGGCAGACTGTTAAGCATACCACAAACAATCCGTAACGTCGAAATCGCAACAATTCAGCAGCTTCTCCGATCTTTATTGAATAGGACTAGTAAGTTAGTTAGCCTTGAAGTTGTTACATATTACGTTAGCTTTCACTTATAGTTTCCGATGCTGAGTTCAGCCGTCGTATACAGAATACCCTACGTGACTACGTTCGCCATTTGGTAGCACTTGGGAACTACTCATTCAGTAACGCAGAGCAAACAGCGTATATAACGATTGTGTTTGAACTTCTGGTAAGTATCATGGGCCAGTTGTGGTAAATGAGTGAAGTGCTAGTGCCTTTAGGTAAATGCCGATAGAAGCATTGGGCATACTGATACAAATCTGACGAGGTTGTTGCATTTAAGGAGATTTGTACTTCCGCGTATTGCAGTTCTTCTACGTGCACAAGGTTAGATTTCAGTTGCTGATGTTCTTGTTCTACGTTTGATCATTTGGAGGTGTTAGACAATTCCTTTATTAGTATTTGCCAAAACGTTTTGTGGAGTAATGGACGGATATGTATTCTTTCTTTGATGCGCTTACACGAGGTTGATAAAAATATTTATCACCGGCTAACGTTTCGACGTCTTCGTCTTCATCAGAGCCGATGATCCTATTCAATTGTCCACGCTTGTTATTCGTCTCGATGTGGCGGCTTCGCCTTCGTGTCGAGTCAGGTCTTCCTCAGCCGTTCGTCTCCTCGAATCCGAAACGAAGGCAAAGCCGTCACATCGAGACGAATAACTCGAGGAGACGGACCGCTGAGGAAGACCTGACTCGACACGAAGGCGAAGCCGCCACATCGAGACGAATAACAAGCGTGGACCATTGAATCGGATCATCGGCTCTGATGCAGACGAAGACATCGAAACGTTAGCCAGTAATAAATATTTTTATCAACCTCGTGTAAGCTCATCAAAGAAAGAATGCATATTGATTATGCACACCGAGGTTCAAGGAAAGTCAATTTCGAAGTAGTGGACGGATGTTTTTGTTATTTCAGGAACTTTCCCGAACCTTGATGAAATTCCTTCTCGTCTTCTAGCTTGGACAGTAGTGGATGATTGTTTGCGCCCGGATGTTTCATCGATATCGGATGTGCAATCCCTCGGAGTTGATCATCAAGTTTGTAATGCCGTCCATAATGGTGTTAATGAGGATTATGAGGATAGTCATGACGAGGTTTGTATGCACAGGTTTCTGAGAAATCCTTTTTTTTTGACTAAAATGCGGTTTTTCTTTGTGTTATCGAACCCGTGGTCTTGTAAGGCGCTGTGCTTACGTTGAAATTTATTTTGTATGTTAATTATTCCTGCACACTCACCAATTCTCTGACTTACTTGGATTTCTGGAAATTACCATAAAAAATACCTATATTCCCACGTATTTTTTTGTGCTGTTGACTGCACCAGTTAGGCCTCTTTGGCCCAGCTGGTCTCCTAACGTTTTATTGCAGTTGTAGTCGAAACGGTTTATTTGTTGTTAAATGGAAGTAGTTGGCTTAAACGTTGACGAAAACAGAAGGTTGTTGCTATAACTGCCGGGTATTATCAACATATTTAAAGTGTTTTTGATTGTTTTTGTTCCAATAAATTCGCTGTATTAGTACCACCCTATGCTTGGATATTTGGATGGCTCGTCTTCACTGGTTGTGCAGGCCCCAGCTTAATCATCATTTTTCGGAGACTTGCTGGTTAAGCCAGTATGGTTCCCTGAAGTCCTGAGGTTAGCCTGGCTAAAGTCTGCCCCAGCTCTCCTCTACCACAGGCAATCACAGCCCTTTTGGATCAGAGGGAGATTTGCCACCATGCGACTTTGATAGGAGGACGCTGGTGGATCTTGGTATTGGTTTACTCTTAGCTACGCTCCCTGATGGAAGGGCCGGTCTCAACTTGGGAGACCCATCCAGGAGGATGAATCCACCGCTGCACATCTCAGCCCGGCACCAAGATACACCTCCCAATCACGATGAGGTGGTAAACCATTGAGAGGAGTGTCATTCTACACTTTTGAAATTTACTATTCCCACATTCATAGGATGAAAGGGTCAATAAAAATCGCTATTTCTCCGCTCTTTTCCGTTTACCATTACATTCTTTAACAAGCATACAAACTCAGAAACCCAACACACAATTTTCTGAGTAGCACCCCTGTGTCATTTTGATCAAACGACGGTGGATGCACTCTCGGTGTTTGTGCTAATGTATTTTCATGCAATTTGTCGTACATTTTGACCCGCGGAGTCTTCATAAGTTAAGCAACTGGATCTGCGTCCAGTTTAGGAGTTTGTTTTTAATATCATTGAATTTTCATCTGTTAAGTCATGAATAGTGCGAAATAAGAATAGTTTGAACCTGTTTTCCCTAACTAGACTCGAAGTCGTGGTACTCCTTCAATCGGACCGGCTGCTGCGAAGAAAAGGAAGTTGGAGGATGAAGAGGTACTTTCTGATGGTCAAGACGTATGAGTGGTGGTAATTAGAGGCGGTTTTTTTTTAAAGGAATTCATTTCTAATCTCGTTATAAGGTGTTTATTGTGATCGTTTATGCCGTCACTTTTAGCTTAGTTTGGTTTTGTAACTCAACTCCGATATACCTCTGCTTAAAGTTTTTCTTCAAGTGTTGTTCCTTTCAAGGATTTGTAATGGTAATATACACGCCATCCTAATGACCGACTCTATTTTCTAGCGCTGATTTGCTAGTCACCACTAGGTAGAAAAAATCGTGAATGTTTTAATTAGCACGTTTTTTTCGGGTAGTTTTACACGTTAAAGTCGCTTCTGCATAGATATAGCAATGCATGTCTGCTTTTTTGAACCGTTTCCCACAGTGCTTCTATAATGCACTGCTTACAAAGCCTCATGCACTTTTCTAGCATAGAACCATAATTTTCAATTTTTAAATGTTACATGTTTGTTAATTTGAAAGTTTTATGTTGTGCTTCTTCAATTCTGAGAAAACGTGTGGTACTAGTTTTATGTTTACTTCGAATAAATATCTTTCTTCTATACTAGAGCGAAACGTCTTATTCTCGCAGTTAGTGCTGTGCAAGTTATTTTTTCCAAACATTTTTCAAACAATGAGAGGAATCTCATCGCTGGTACTATTAGGCTCATATTCCTGAATATTGGGATTTCAGCCCAAGCCGTCAACATCACACGGTTGCTTTGAGATGTCTAGCGTCGCGCGAACCGGAACTGAAGAGGATGCTCAATCAGCTGCTGCCCAGCTCCGAGGCTATGATGGAGATTGGGCACGGTCTTTTCCTGTATATTCTTCGTGATCCTTAACGACTTGTAGTACGTGTTTCTGTTAAAAAGATGTGCATTCAGGACTGGGTTGAGACAATGGAGTGCGATGCACTATCAGGGCAAACAAATCCTCGTCTACTTCGTAATCCCAGTGATATGTACCAGATGGGGCATTTGGAACATGGAAGAAGAGTAAGTCATTCTGTTCTTTGACGCACTGAATCAGTTTTTTTTTTCGTTCTAATAGATGTCCTAGTTTCAGCAGGTAGTGCCCGAACATGCATCCGAAGAAAGTTTGCTATCTTCCGCAGCGCAAGAAATTGTTGGAAATGTCTTTCGTGGTAATATCCCAGTAAGTATTGACATCGTCTTACCTATATACTGAAGCTCTTATATGTCGAGTTATTATTTCTGTTAGCTGTTTTTGCATGCCTTTCGGCAGATGGTGTATCATTGGAACAGTAGGGTGATTCTGTTTGTCATCAATGCCTACTTAATGGCATTTATTTTAGACTACCATCCATGAAAATATCAGCTCAGGTGCTGCCTTGAGTGCGTTGGATGAGTTGATGGACCTTGCAATTCAAAACCGAATTCAAGGAGACTCTGACTACGATCCTACCCAATATCCAAACGTAGCTTGGCAGTTTCATAAGAACCATGAATTGCTGTGATAATGGTGATACATTCCCATTGTTTTTGGCTGTTCACTTGTTTTCAGAATTGATATTTGTACTTTTTAGGAGTTTATTTTTGTTCTCCTTTGTTTATTCTATTTCGTTTGCTCTCTCAGATTGAAGTAGATGGAGAGATAACTAGGATTTTTCTGTGTGTTGGCTGCTTCCTGTATCGAGTGTCTGTTTGAATACGGAAAATTTCCTAATTACTTTCTCATATTGCAAGCGTTCATATTTTTTGAGAGAAACGTCAGTTTTAGTCTCGATTTCTAAATGATCCTCCCTATTGACGTTCTATGAATGCCAAAAATAAATGCGTCAGTTTTGTTAGCATCATATTTTTCTGGGGTGTTGCAGTACACAAGACTACTAATCGTGATTTTGGAAGGGCGGTTATATCCGCAACTTAAAAGTTGAGCAAGCGAACTTCTACGAGGTTTGTTACTAATACATTTTAATCTCATTAACGTGGGGAATTCGAGTCAGAGATATTACACTAACTGTTTCGAAGCCTTAGGATTGCTGGAAGATGAAGGAAACTACGCGAAGTGTTTCTGAAATCTTAGCTCGCGCTAGAAGAAGCGCCAGAAAACAGGTTATTCAGTGCTGTTAATCACAAGCGTTATAATCTATTGAGAGCAAACATTCTAGGATGAATTCACTAGGGGTGGCTTCCACTTTGTAGCTGTATGGGATCACATTTTGGAATCGCAGTGCGTTCATGAGGATAGTCTCTCAACAAGTGACGATTTAGAATGTTCTGTAAGTTTTGTATTGATTCCAATATTGACAATATCCAATATAATATATGCATATACATGTACATCCATAGATGCGTATGTAATTTGTAACTTAGTGATTTACTGTAACTTTGCTTACTTGGATACCTGGACAACTCACTGTTTGCACGGGTTCCAGAATAATTTCCACTTTTTTGGAGTTTTGCTGGTTTAGAAGTTGTTATTTCCTGGAGGCCCAAAGTCTTCCTGCGAAATTTGCCACCTTGCGACTACTCTCGGCTAGGCTGCCTCATGGAATCGCCGATCTACTCAGCTTGGAAGACCCTGTTAGTTGGATGAATCCATCCTCTGCACATTGCAGCCTGGCATCCAGGAACACCTCCCAGCCACGATAAGCTGTTGGGAGGGCAACAGGGGCTCAGAATAGTAAGGGGCAAGATGGCAAATGTGGGGCACTGTTCGTGCTCTTCGATCGAGAGAAGCCTTCAGTGCTGCTCTAAAGTGCTTCGAGAGCAAGGTCAAACATTTCTGGTGCTCGTTATAGTTTGTTACCAAACTTCTCTGGGACCAACTATCTCACCAAAGCTGGCGACCGTATATGATGAAGAGCTGAGAACACCCTATCACATTTCCCTCAGGATTTCCCTCAGAAAACCAAAAATGCTCAACCAGCAGCTCGAAATATACACGAAAATCCGAGCGCGTTTGTGATGTTTTTAGGATGCGAAAAAACTAATCGAATACAGTAAGTATTGGGGTCTGCACTATATGTCTTGTGGAATCGTATGGAAAAATAAATAAATATATATGTGTATGTTTACACTTAAAAGATAGAAGGATAAAGCTCTCGGTGTTGATCAATCCTTGAGGGATGCGCCATGCATTTGAGTTCATTATGCATCTTCTGGAGGTGATTGAAAAGTGTTTCTGAAATCTTAGCTCGCGCTAGAAGAAGCGCCAGAAAACAGGTTATTCAGTGCTGTTAATCACAAGCGTTATAATCTATTGAGAGCAAACATTCTAGGATGAATTCACTAGGGGTGGCTTCCACTTTGTAGCTGTATGGGATCACATTTTGGAATCGCAGTGCGTTCATGAGGATAGTCTCTCAACAAGTGACGATTTAGAATGTTCTGTAAGTTTTGTATTGATTCCAATATTGACAATATCCAATATAATATATGCATATACATGTACATCCATAGATGCGTATGTAATTTGTAACTTAGTGATTTACTGTAACTTTGCTTACTTGGATACCTGGACAACTCACTGTTTGCACGGGTTCCAGAATAATTTCCACTTTTTTGGAGTTTTGCTGGTTTAGAAGTTGTTATTTCCTGGAGGCCCAAAGTCTTCCTGCGAAATTTGCCACCTTGCGACTACTCTCGGCTAGGCTGCCTCATGGAATCGCCGATCTACTCAGCTTGGAAGACCCTGTTAGTTGGATGAATCCATCCTCTGCACATTGCAGCCTGGCATCCAGGAACACCTCCCAGCCACGATAAGCTGTTGGGAGGGCAACAGGGGCTCAGAATAGTAAGGGGCAAGATGGCAAATGTGGGGCACTGTTCGTGCTCTTCGATCGAGAGAAGCCTTCAGTGCTGCTCTAAAGTGCTTCGAGAGCAAGGTCAAACATTTCTGGTGCTCGTTATAGTTTGTTACCAAACTTCTCTGGGACCAACTATCTCACCAAAGCTGGCGACCGTATATGATGAAGAGCTGAGAACACCCTATCACATTTCCCTCAGGATTTCCCTCAGAAAACCAAAAATGCTCAACCAGCAGCTCGAAATATACACGAAAATCCGAGCGCGTTTGTGATGTTTTTAGGATGCGAAAAAACTAATCGAATACAGTAAGTATTGGGGTCTGCACTATATGTCTTGTGGAATCGTATGGAAAAATAAATAAATATATATGTGTATGTTTACACTTAAAAGATAGAAGGATAAAGCTCTCGGTGTTGATCAATCCTTGAGGGATGCGCCATGCATTTGAGTTCATTATGCATCTTCTGGAGGTGATTGAATGCATATCTGGCCTTTGCAATGACTCGCGGTGTTTTTACCGATGTGTCGAGCCAGTGCTGCTATCCTCCCAGAAAAGTCTGGTACCAATTTGCCGATCCCGAAGAGATGCAAAGCTTGGTGGGCCAGGGGCGCGGGATCGATGCCGAGTGTACTCTAGGGCGCCTCTGACCACTGCGCCACACACATCCTTATATACACGCATGTATGCGTAAAATTGTTTAGATATTTATGTCGCATGTAATGGCATTATTCATCAAGTAACTCCTTGGTTCACCACTAAGATCTCTGTGCTTTCTGTGTAATTACTGCAGTAAGATCGTTAAAAACGAGGAACATTTTAATATTAACGGATAAAAAGGATAAAGCTGTCGGCGTTGATCAATTGCTGAGGGATGCGCCATGCATTCGACTTCATTAAACATCGTTTGGAGGTGATTGAATTCATATATGGCCTTTACAATGACTCGCGGTGGCTTAACGATATATCGAGCCAGTGCTGCCATCCTCCCAGACAAGTCTGGTACCAATTTGCCGACACCGGATGTATGGAAGGATTGGTCGGCCATGGGCGCGTGGATTGATTCCACGTGCGTGTCGCAGTGACGCCTGAAACCACTGCGCCACACGCTCCCTTAATTTTAATATTAGACCGATTAATATATTAGGATATGAATCATCTCTTACGCATACGAATCGCTTCATCAACACTGAGAAAAACTCGCCTACACATTTCTTTGGTATATATACATGTATTTATTACGTACTTCCCAACGGTTTACCACCTCATCGTGGCTGCGAGGTGTTCCTCTGGGTGTCGAACTGCGATGTACAGCGGGGGATTCATCCCCTGGCAAGGTTCCAAGCTGAGAAGGAGTCCAACGTTCCATCAGGAAGCCTAGGTAAGAGTAAACCAATACCAGGATCCACCACCGTCCTGGTATCAAAGTCGCATGGTGTTGAATCTCTTTCTGATCCACAAGAGCCGCGACTGCCCGTGACGTTGAAGTTCTACAAGGTTGGTGTAGGGTAGGTGGAACGCGAGCCCAGTGGTTTTAAAGTGCCATGCAAAGTACACTTCTCCAGTTCGATCATGTAACATGGTGCCGGCTAACCTTTCTTCCATCCGAAGTCTCCAAATTGGTACCAGATTTGTCTGCGAAAACAGAAACAATGAGTTGTTTCTACATTGGTAGGTCGCCATAGGTCATTATACCGGCAAGGTATACATTTATTTACCTCGACCATTGTTCATGAAGTCCACTGAACTACACACCGCTCAGGGATTGACTAACGCTGGCAGCTTTCTATTTTTTATGAGAACGAACAGTATAATTTGGAGAAAAAAAAAATGAAAAACATACAATCACGAGACAATACGATGTGTCCGAGTGAAATCATATGCCAGCATATTTTCAGCGATGTCTATTTGAGAGGTCACTTAGACTGCCGGAGCTCCCAGAAATGGTTTTCCCGAAGAACGTTCTAACCATAAAATTTCTGCGGTTTCCCAGTCGGTATTTTTTTTAGTTAACATTATTTCGAAAATCATTTTAAATAAGGAATTTTCATTTCAAATCATTTTAAATAAGGAATAGGTCCTATGTGGCATGATTATCAGTTCAGTCAAAGAAGTTTCATTTCGCTTAGCTTTACGTTTTTTTTTTCGTATAAAGATTTATAATCATCGAGGAGGTGGTCTTCGTTCTGTACGCCGTGGAGCCAAATCGCTTACATCTCCTTCTCATGTGGTTGCCGCTGAAACACTCCACATGTTTGACTCAACCAATCTCTTACACCTTGGCGTATTACAGGACCTATTATCCTTAGTCTTAAACATAGATCGGAACTTCGAATTTCTTCTCTAAGTTGCCTTATGGGGCTAATTCTTAACTCAATTTCATACTCGATAGCATAGCGATTTCTCATCGTGTGTAACTTGCGTTCACGTTTTCGGTACGTCCATAAAGTTAACATGGATGACATTGTCGCACATAAAGAAGACACGGCTTCGGGTGTTTCTTCTGTTACTCACTCTATCCGCGGTTCTCTTCTGTGCTCTCCAAAATGCTACATTTTCTGTCCGCTCAGCACTGGAGTGACCCATCCCCACATCTCTCCGAAGTCTGCATTAGTACAGGACTCGTCTAGGACGACAGCATCACTGACTCGACACATCGGTAGGTCACCGCGAGTCATTGTAAACGCCAGATATGCATTCAATCACCTCCAAAAGATGCTTATTGAAGTCGAATACATGGCGCATTCCTTAGGGATTGATCAGCGTCGAGGTCTTTATCAACTTCAAGTTATGCAATGACGCCTAGTTTTATGTCGCCACCACTTGGTACCATGTCTTATTTGTATCATTACGAATTGCTTGTTTCTCGATGGTAGGCGACAATTTCTTGATAACTGGACTTGAGATGTTGGAAAAATACAAGAATTATAGCAAAAAATTTACCGTGTTGCCGCAAACATATGCATTATAAGTGTTATTATTTGTTATAAGTTACTATGGTCCATCATGCAAGCAAATTGCTGCTAGCAATTCCAAGTGAACTTACAATCATTTATCAGCGGAACTGTTGGTCAGTGAACGCCTTCGAGAAAAGGAAAGTCCTACGTTTTGGAAATTGTCAGTCGTAGAGAACACCTTTCAGTGCATCACCAGTATCACCTGTAGTCCCGTTGATCGTCGAGTGACACGAGCGGACGCCAATAAATCCTCCATTTTTCACGACCATTACTGCTGCTCTTCTCTCTTTAAGATCTTCTTTTATCTATTATTTTATTCAATGCTTCACAGCTACTAAAACGTCTTTGTAGTATAAGCTGTCGACTGACTACAAGACGTTTACGACAAATGTTTTGTGCGAAAAAATAAACCACTGCAACGAATGTGACCTCTACCGAGGTCAATCTAGCTAATCTATGGCCAACCCCTTCTAACCTCAGCCTACTTATAGCTGCTGTAGAGATCGTGTTGTCGTGTGAATATTAAACGTTCGATTTAAGTCGTTAATTGTGCATGGAATCGATGTTCGTGGGCATACCCATGTTAGCGAGGATAAGAACGCGATTGACTACTCTCCTGTTGCATACTGTGGTGCAGTCTAAATGCGCTTTGAAATCAAGATGTACTGTCTGAAACGTGTATCAGCGAACGTATTGGTATCAGTCAATGCGCATGCTTGTGAAAGATTTAATGAACGGACTTGGATGAATGTCGTCTTTCCTTCGTAACCAGTACTACGGTATTGTACGTAATCTTCCTGCCCTGCAGCTTTAGGTCCACATTAAGGGATTTTGTTGGTGGTGTGCTGCGTGCACTACACGCGCAAATTGTCGTAGTAGTCCTTCCAGTTTTCTAGAAATTTTCTTTTACTACGTTTACGTTTCGGTGGTATCGCTTTCTTCACGGCAATGATGAGCTGAGTCAAGTGTCCATTGTTGTTGCTTTTTTGTGCCATGCGTTTTCTTAGTGGTCGCATCCAATGGAGCATCGCACGAATAAGTTGGCGTCACTCATTGCTGTCTTTTTATACAAGACAGTTCTTTTGGCAATGAAATGACATGAACGTATCACTTGATTTGTCTTTTAGACGCCTTCACCTTGACTGTTCATCCTCTGAATCCAGGTGCATCTCCTATCAGGTATCAGGTACACGGTTGCTTTCGGTCTACGTTTAACCTCCTCTTTATCACAGAAACGCGCCAAATAGCCTTGCGACTAAGCCTCAACGAGTGATAAATATAAATATGGATTACATTTAAGAAACAAATAAGGGACTATGTTCTACAGTGTTTTATATAATCTTTAAAATATGCTATGCCGTACTTTCAGATAGTTCCATAAATTTTAATGCCCTCGATGCCCTCAAAATGGTGTCTGCTGATGTCTTGCCAAATGTTCAGGCTCGTGTTTTTTCTTTATTTACGTTTTCATCTACTTTCAAACATTCGCATAATTTTCCGAACGGGAGAGTATTCCTCTTTATGCTGTAATTACTCATGATTTGAACCATTCTTTTTGTCCTGTATTTAATCTTGAAAAGCTATAAGACCAATCCTAGAACCTTTAAAGCTCTGTAGTTTCGGTAAAATGTTGCGATCCCCTAGTGTGCATGTTGGATCCAGTGTTAGTTATCAATTATTTCTATCAATCAATAGTTATCGATTTCTTAACACATGTTCTAGATGAATGTTGATAACACACTGCGCATAATCCACAATCGATTTTTTTTACATGACCCATCACCGCATTTGTGCGGATCACAGCAATTCCTGCTTTCGATTCGTTTTCCTCTCATTCATCGTCCGCAATGGTCTTCGAACATTTCGCGTGTCGTTTTAGCTCATGCTTAACGATTTCGTCTTCCTTATGCACTTCTATATCAAAATTCTTCTACAACACATGTCTTATCAGTTCCCAGCTGAGGAAACTTACTTTTTCCACAGGTTATACGTAGGAAGTGTGTCCTATAGCGGTGAGCCCTCCGTCCAATTCTATCATCCCACAGAATCAGCAGATTTAAAGAAAAAGCTTTTCTGGGAAACGTTACCACCGAACCACGAAAGCATGTAGCTGCATGTGATGAAAGTCAGAAAACACTGTATCAGTGTTATCTCATGATTCTAGAGTGATCGTGCTCGACCGCCATTCCGCGACATTCAGTAGATTCGATCAGCCTCTTCGGGGAAAGTTGTAAAGATAGTTCTTGTTTATAACAGTGTATCTACTGAACTACTGAGTGGAATAAGTAGAGCGCACTTTACCAGTTTTTTTTTAAAACATTTTTATACGGTTGTGATACGTGCTCTTACTCCCCCTTCACGAGTATCATGTTTCGTGTGAATTTTTTCTAATGCGATTGGCTTCTACATTCTATATTGTCGGTAGAATTGTTAGCTCTCAGAAAACGTGCCAAACTGAAAGAAAGGATTGAAACTATGGGAATAACCTGAAGTTCGTTAAACTTGGACTATTGAAGCTGAATAAATGAGATGGGTGGTTGAACAAAATAGGCAAACACCAAGACTAATGTGCAGCTTTCTTATTTTCGTTTTCTGTTTGCCTGAGAAATGGCACTAAAAGCCATGGGCAAAATCAACCATAAAGTCATTTTTCACATGTTTTGAATGTCGGAGAAGGGTTCCTCAACCAAATGATGCGCGCTCTTTTATTTAAATACATTAATGGTACAATTACCATAGCTGTGGTTGTTATTTGTGATGAGACACAATCCTAAATGTTCCCATCAGTGACGATAAAGTCAAAATCGCAATTTATACTCGCATCGGACAACCGACATGCCTTCTGAAAATTTTTAAAGTGAGCTTAAGCATGGCAAAGATGGTAGAAGTATCACCTACATCACCTGTAATCCCGTTGATCGTCGAGTGACTCGAGCGGGCGCCAGTAAATACTCCATATTTCCCTGTAGCTCAGTGGGTTCTGCTCGCTTTAGGGACTCGTCGAACATCATATCTTTCTTCTAGGCTTTTAGTGAAGAACTCTGACTATCGGGTCGGTGGTATTTCTGCAGTACGTTTGACATCCCGACGAATCCAGTCACCAACAGCTCTTGTCCATCGGTTATCATTCATACGCATAACATGTCCGGCCCACCTTATCTTCGACTGTTTGGCGTATAGAACGGCATCTTTGATTTTTGATTATTGAGGCAGGTTGGAGCTTCGGATCCCATCCCTTACTTGTGTGAAACGGGATACTCGTCCATTCGACTGCGCGTTCGATAACACAGTGATCTTTCATCCTGCTTACGCAGCGACAAGGTTTCTGACGCATAAGTTAGTGTAGGAAGAACCGTTGAGTTGAAAAGGTGAGCATGAAATCGGATGTTCTTTGCTCTCTTCATTACATCCTCGATGCTCTTGAAAGCTCTCCAAGCCGTTCGTTTTCTTCTGCTCAGCCCTTGAGCTAAGTCATTCATCATATTGATTTCCCGACCTAGATAGACATAACTGGAGCATTCGGAGATATTCGTTCCGTTGAGCGTAAATTGGGCAAACGAAACCAATTTGTTCTTCCTGAACATCGTTTTCTTGAGATTTAGTCGAAGACCAATCTTTCCACACGCTTTATCAATGTCCGCAAGCATACGTCCCGCTTGGCTAATGGCTGGTTTTATAAGGACGATATCGTCAGCAAAGCGAAGGTGATGTATCTGCCGACCATCGATTCTCACTCTTATATTATCCCATTCCAATGTTCGCATGACGTTCTGGAGGGTGGCTGTAAATAATTTTGGCGAGATTGTATCGCCTTGCCTAACTCCTCTTTTGACGTCAACGTTAATATCGTTGTAGAATGGTGAAAGATTGGTTGTAAATTTTTCGTACAGCTCGCGAAGAATCTTTACGTACTGAGTAGGTACTCCTTGACTACCATGGGCTTCCATGACTACTTCTATCTCAATTGAATCAAAGGCCTTCTGTAAGTCGATGAAAGTGAGACAGAGCGGTCGTTTATACTCTCGCGATACTTCAATGAGCCTTGTTTTCCTGTAAAAGTGGTCCATCGTACTAAATCCTTTTCGAAACCCTGCTTGCTTGCATGGCTGTCCTTCGGCCAGTGTTCTACCAATCCTGTTTAAGATGGCTCGAGTGAAAAGTTTGTAGACGACGGGCAACAAGCAGATTGGGCGATAGTTGCTTATATCGCGTAGGTCGCCCTTCTTGAACAACAACACAGTCTTGCTGGTTTTCCACTGAGTAGGGACTTTGCATTCAGACAGGTAACGTGTGAAGGATCCCGTGTAGAATTTTGGGACAACAGCGACGTCGGTTAGGCAAAACTTTCTATTTGCTATGATGTGTTCTATTTCTTTATGGTACTCTCTTGGTGACCTTCGAACTCTCAGCTTTCATGGCGCTAACGTGAAGATGTTTATTGAGCCGATCGTACTCCTCGTCGATGTTGTCGACAACCCCATCTTCCCAAGAGCTGACTAATGAGTTGAGGAGGTCCCAGTTTGTGGTGGTTCTGGGACTTCCGTTTTTGAATTTAGCGGCTATTTCTCCTTTCCGCGAAGATGCCGTTGTCGACTACATTGACGAGGAATACGATCGGCTCATTCAACATCTTCACGTTAGCGCCATGAAAGCTGAGAGTTCGAAGGTCACCAAGAGACGTCCGTCTCCAGAAACTCTCGTGCTAATACGCCAGCGTGGAATGGTACGAGCTGCAGGCAACCGCGATCTAACGTCCGAGCTTGCGGAAAATCAAAGTTGCCGTTCTTTTCGCCAAACAGTCGAAGATAAGGTGGGCTGGACACGTAATGCGTACGGATGATAACCGATGGACAAGTGGTGTTAGTGACTGGATTCCTCGGGATGTCAAACGTACTACAGGAAGACCACCGACCTGATGGTCAGAGTTCTTTACGAAAAGCCTAGAAGAAAGATATGATGCTCGACGAGTCCCTAAAGCGAGGAGAACCCACTGGGCTACTCTTGCACGCGATAGGGAAAAGTGGAGGATTTACTGGCGCCCGCTCGAGTCACTCGACCATCAACGGGACTACAGGTCATACAGGTGATACTCTCCATTGGGAGATTCCCACGTCCAGCGTTGACGGTGAGGCTTCTGGAATCGCGTTACCATGAATGGTCTTGGTCGCCATGATAAACTCAGAAAGCCGCTCACCCTATTCGTTCCATTCTAATCCGTGGGTCCCAATGTGACGTTCCTCAGACGAGCTTCTTGGTCCAGTCTTGGCATTGAAATCTCCAATGATGGCCTTGAAGAATGTATGGTCTTTTCTTTCCATGCCTCTGTGTATCCTATCCATGTCCATGTAGAATGCTTGGACTTCTTCTTTGTCATAGTTTGATGTCGGCTCGTAAGATCTACATCTATTTAATCGTAAAAGGGAAATATACTTCCCTGTCACTTGTTTGCAGGCTTTTGGCCGAATTGGCTCGTAGAATACAATCTGCATAAAGCGAGAACGCACCTACACATTCATGCATGAGTACGCCTAGCAAGTAGAGAAAGTATGTGCCAAATCGGCGCAGCAGAAACAGGAGTCCATCCACTGGATCGCTTTTGGTCTGCGATCAACCTCCTATCCGCCACCTTTGAACGCGCCACGTAGACTCGCGTCTAACCTGCTCGAGATCACCTATATGAGTGATATCCGTGGGGTAGAAGTGTAAGTACTTTTTTTTCTTTTTGAAAGGCACGAGTATGTTGAATTTGAATGTTTAGCCCACGGGATTAGACAAGAAGAATAGTAAAGTGAAATATTTTAATAAAACCAACCTAACCAAAAAGTGGTGTGAGAATTGGGATGGGATCAATCAGAAGCGGGTTTAAAAGTTGAAAATTAGTGTTCTGTGGGAAATATTGGAAAATAACAGAAGTGAAATGTAGTAGATCACCTACTGGGGAGGTTCTACTTCACCTCCTTAATTTTCTGTTGGTCTTTTCTTATTTATTGTGTTGTTCTGGAGCTATATTTTAACTCTCTTTTTGTAAAATGAAATTGTAAGTTTGTTTCTTTCCACAGAATTCAGGCAATGTGCAATCGAGAATATGAAATTTATGAGATAGTTGGTAACTTGTAAATCGTTTCTGTTTTCTGAGTCATTTTCCGCGACTGAAAAATTTTTGGTATTTAACTATTAAGGTTGCACCATCATCGGCTTGGCAGGAAGCGAGACAAGGTGTTGCGGAGAAAACAACCCGTCCGTTTGACTGGACATTCACATCAAAGTATGCTGGAACAATCAGCGGTTGTACAGTCAGTGCTTCCTCACACTTTTTTAAAACTATCTAAACTTGAGTGGTTGTAGTACTCCACGTTCCGTTCTAAATTCCACTACCATTTATTTAGTTCTATAAACGGCGATATAACTTCATTGGTTAAGGTCGAACCGAGTGATGAAGCTATAGATTTGGAGCGATTGAAGCGACAAGAACCGATCGGGTTTTATTCCCAGGTTACACTGTATGAAGATGAATTGGCGGATCATGGTACTACTCAGGTGGTTTTGAATTGTTATCAAAATCGCATTGTCTTTCCAATGAACATCTTCATCTTCATTACAGATGTCTGTTAGGCTCCGTGTTATGCCAGGTTTCTTTTTCGTCTTGATGCGATTTTATCTTCGAATAGATAGAGTAATTGTTCGGTGGGTTACTTTCTTTCAACTGTTAGAGTTTTTGGTTTGCCCTTTGTGTCTAGCTAATCTTTTTTGAAAACTTATCCTTTATCACTCATTCATATTGAAATCCAAGACGATTGCATGGTACATCTCTTTCGGTCTTTATAAGACTTTAAGATAGTCGGTAAGAATTCTGAAATGTGTTAAGCTTAAGTGGCTAGTTCACTAGTTTTAGGATAACTTCCATTTCAAAGTTTTTTTTTTGAGTTTTCTCCATAAATCCCGTTGTACCGTCCTCGAGATCAGTGGGGTCTAAAAAGGAAGAAAAGTATTACTCATACTCTGAGCAAGTAGAAGCTTTCATAGACCAGTTTGTGGCAATCAATTGACGTATATATTTGATATGGTCAGTATGTTCATTAATCTTTGCAAACGTTCTTCGCTCTATCTTTAAGATCTTTCATAGATTTTGGACCAGTACATTAGTGCTGTTGTTGTTATCGTCCTCAGTAAAGGATACTTTTGGTTTTTTAAACCTTAACACTAATTTCCGGGGGGAACTCATCTTACGTAATACTGCTTGAGAAGCAGCGTTATGGATTTTATCATCATCTTATTCGTCCATGATATCGGCTATTTATAGTATTATACATACACTTCTTCGAATACTGCGTTCGACTCAGCATTTCTAGCAGCAATTTTTTATATACAGCGCAACATCACAAATTTCTATACCACTTCCTTCACTTTTTGAGTATACCCTCAACGAAGACCTCTATGTTTCCCTGTGGTTTCAGCTTCTGGTTAAGGATTTTAGCCTTCTTTTGAAAGTCGTTGAACGTTGGTTGAGTAATTTGTTTGTAACCCTGGGGTAACAGTGCTAGAGCGTTTTTAGGTCTTGTGGATCATCGGGGCTCCCACAGACAAGTCTGGTAGAAATTTGCAGACCACCCTTGAGCGCTAGAAAGCCTCAGTGACTTGGTGCGTAGTTGAACCATGGCCTTACAACTATTAAGCAATATCATTACTACAGTTATACGCTTCCCGTTCTCGGTTAATAAGTCAAGCCTTCAAAAACGAATGTATTGAGCTTTGGCTGGCTAAGCTGCTTCTTATCAAGTAAAACGTTTCTATCAGGTTGCTCGCGATATGTTTTCGCAGATGGCGAGGAGTGGGTTAGCATTCCAAAGGCCGCTGATTTACTCTAGTGGAAATGCCAATTTAAAAAGTGATCTAGCATTCCTTGCTACGCCAGAAATGGCAAATGAGTTCTGAATTCACGACATTGTATTCACTTGGTATGTGCCTTTACGTCTGTGTCGAGATTCTAACCTGCTCATGCGCTTTTTTCGGAGTATTGAAACCGAGTAGAAGTTAGCAGACGCCTTCAGCAGCTGAACTCCACACCGATGGGAAACGTTGGAGCTACACATAGGAAATTCACCCCACAACAAAAACCTGGCCATATGTGAACGCCTTAGGAGTGTAGCGCTAACAACAATAAATAGGAAAATCCACATGTTAAGTTTTCCGGAAATGAATCTCTGGTTCAACCTCCATTTCAAATTGACACGTTTTAGCTCAGTAAACTTTATTCATCCAAATAAAAACTATTAAAATCTACAGACTATTGAAGACGAGAAGGAAGTTCATTTTTACCAGTTGCATGGAATTCTGAATTTCTTGAGGTGATGAAGTCGTTGAAGGAAGTTTTGTCCTGGACCCGGTTTCTGAAACGTTTCTCGCAGAGCAAGCTTCTCAGATGTTTGGAGAAATGGTACTTGGTTGGCGAGGGGTCTGGCTAGTAAGGCTGATGAGGCAGGGCTTTGTAGCCTAGAATGATGAGGCAGGGCTTTGTAGCTTTGTCGTTGAATTTTTGCAGCGTTAGTAGCGCGACTTTTGGCTGAGCGATATTGTGGAGAAGGATTGGTCCCATTCTGTTTACCAATGCAGGGTGAAGCCTTTGAAGCTTCTGGTGTATTTAACAGTGTTACTGGACTTCTTCGTGGTATTCGTTTCGTCCGGATTTAGCTAGCTGAGACAGATTAAGTCGGCAGAAAACCACCAAGCGGTCAGCATGGTCTTCTTTTGGTTCATTTCTCGCGTAGTAGTAGTAGTGCTGCATTCGAAAAAAAAGTTTAGTCGGACCTTAATTTCGGAGCAACTCAGTGCGAAAAGTCTTGTGCTAATCTCTTGAGCAAGCTTACTTTTCGAGGAACTTTGACGCAGAAAGCAGTGCCAGCTTTACTTGCTGACTTAAAGAAATCGAAAATGAGACGCATCATTGCTGTGCCCTAAAGAGGAGGGAAGACTTAATCCTAAAGTAACTTTCGCGCTGAGATTGCTGATTATTGGAGCTATATAAAATTTGTTTCAAAAGCCATCTTTGGGCACCATCGAGATATCATTTCTACTTTTTCTGTTATCAAATTAAAGGCGTATTTCATTTATGTTACCAAACATGTGAAAATATTTGCGGAGGTAGAGTCAGATTGCTTTAGCGCTTCTATAGGTTGTTAAAGAAAAGTTGAATTATTAAAAATTTTACGTAACCAAAACAGCTCACTTCACTTTTTAAAGAAATATAGCGCAGAATGAACGTTAGTGATGCTCAGATATTTGCAACACTTCGGACCTCAGATGTTTGCGGTGGGTAACGAACGCGTTATTACCCTCTTCAGGAGCTAACGCGTTCACGACCACGCCATGCGAGTCCTTCGTTTCGCTTGTCTCTCAGCTAGTTCTATCGATCAACGCCATCAGCAATCACCCGTAAACGGGATTGATCGATAGAATTAGCTGAGAGACAGGCGAAACGAAGGATTTGCATGGTGAAGTGGTGAACGCGTTAACCATCGTTGAGGGTAATATCGCGTTCTTTCACCATCACAGACACCTGCGGCCCGGAGTTTTGCAAATATCTCAGCACCATTGTGGTTGTTTCACACGTAGTGCCCTGCCATGAAAAATTGTAATAGGTAGTAATTAAAAAGTCAGCATTATAACGGAGAATGTTTATTCCGCAAGCGTAGGAGTTTTGCATGTTTAGGATATGGGTGCTTTCAGTGTATGTGACACTCGTGTGGTGGGTGATAATGATAAAGACTACGTAATTCGAGAGTGGAGCCTGAGAGAGGCAAAAGTGGCTGCTCTCGACCATCTTGTAAGTTTCAGTTTTCGTTCCGTTCTTCCTAAGTTTTAAGAACAATTACAATTGTTTGGGTGACTCATGCTGTTTAGCCTTCGGAAGTGCTTCTTGACGGAAACCAGGTATGGGCATCTCTGCCCATCCTTGAGATGAGAAATGAGAAGATAACTCCTACTGCCAACTAACAAACACCAAGTTTCAGTATAGTAGTTCTTCATATTTAAGATCTTTCTTTTCCCTCTTTTTCATTGATAATTCACAGTTGTCTTATTTATGGAGGTGGTACTGACGATTTTCGGCCAACGGTTCTCATCACGTATACCCGGACATTTGTTTCTGTTCCCATTCTTGCCTTTATTTCTTGCACATATAGATTTGCTCATAAAATTGTTGCTTGATAAGATCCTTCGTTACAGATTTTCTTCCTTGTATACGAGACTGGGTTACGAATTAAATTTTTAAAAAAATTTAAAAAAATAGTTCGTCTGAACTGTTTCGTTGATTTAGAAAACTTACTGTGTTCACTATTATTC
>MQTX01000108.1:0-17351 GCA_009735665.1 Angiostrongylus cantonensis | reverse complement strand
GTTGATAAAATTATTTATTACCGGCTAACGTTTCGACGTCTTCGTCTTCATCAGAGCCGATGATCCGAGTCGATGGTCCACGCTTTCCTTTCGTCTCGATGTGGCGGCTTCGCCTTCGTGTCGAGTCAGGTCTTCCTCAGCGGTCCGTCTCCTCGAATGGGGCACACTCATTCAGTGATGCCTTTTTATACACGATGCTGATGATGGATATAATGATAATGTCCGTTGATAACTACTTGTTTTTCTTCCGGGCATATATCATCGTGCACATCGTGCAGAAGTCGGTGTTATCATTTGCTAGCACAAAGCGTATTAATAGAAGATGAAGATGAAGACGAAGACGTCGAAACGTTAGCCGGTAATAAATATTTTTATCAACCTCGTGTAAGCTCATCAAAGAAAGAATGCATATTGATTACGCACACCGAGGTTCAAGGAAAGTCGGTTTCGAAGTATTCATTAAGTATCGTTGGAGATGACTGGTTGCATAACTGGCCTTTGTAATGATTAGCTGTGGCCTACCGATGTAACCAGTGTTCCCATCCTCCAAGACAAATCTGTTTGCAATTTACCGCCTGCGGAGGTATGGAAGGCTTGATGGGCCATGGGTGCGGCGATCGATTCCACATGTGTGTTGCAAGGTGATCCTGACCGCTGCGCCATTGTTGTGATAGTTGTTATTATTATTATTGTTAGTATTTAATATTATTGTTACCAGTATTGGCACTATTATCCGAGTCATTGTCATTATGATAATCGTTTAATTTAGAATCATTGTCATTATTGCTACTACTATTACCTTATTATAGCTACTATCCGTACCGTGTCTTAAAGGAACTAACTGTCTACGACGGAGAAGCATGACCGTTGGGGCATAATTGCACGACATTGAGAGTACGACTGTTGTTCCTACAAGTCACAGTTCACTTTCCGCGTACATATGCCCTAGTACTGTTGACGAAAATCTTTTTAGATATCGTATTATGGTATTTTATAGAGCCATATTTCTTTTGGTGAACTTATTGCACATAATGAAAATGTATTAACAAACCGAACCCCTTTATCGTACACATACGACCATAGAGTCCATTTCACAACACATTGATATATCGATATTTCGTAGCAGACAAGCACCTCAGGTGGTCCCTCTAAGCCAATCCTATTGAAGTACCACTTGATAGCCATGTCCAACGCGTTGGAAACAAAGAGGAACTTGAAGGAAGCGTAGCTAGGACGGTGGTTTTTGAGGACGTGCATCTTTTCGTTAGTGCAGCGCTGCAGTCGGAGGCAGGCACAATTTCTTCCGAAATTTAGCAGGCACTCACAACGTTTAGCTGAAATGCGCAGCCGAGATCTTCGAAACTTATCTTCGGTATCCAGAAGAATATAGATTGATAGCAAGCACAAACGGGCAGGTCACGAAATAACAACAGGTGATAGATGGACGAGGAAAATTGCTGTGGATCGAAATGATTGCTTGACCGACGTGTATTACGCTGAAGGAAGCCTAGGAACAGCTTGCAATTGCTTGCAAGTAGAATGTGGATGTCTACATGTTGCTTGTTGCCACAGGGTGCCGTGCCTCAAAGTTGGGCAATTGGTCCTTAGTGCGTGGATACAATGTAAATAATAACACTACGAAAGGAATACGCGGAGGAAATATAAAAGTTGAGAGGTTACATTGAAAATAAGTGGCTAGCTTCTATAATACACTGATGAAGTGGAGTGAAAAATGTAGCCCAACTACAGCGCAGAAGGAGCAACTGCTAAAGCAAGGAGAGATAGACATAAATGACTGATGGCTATTTCTAGATGCTGAGTGACAGTAGATGCTTCTATAGTGGAGGTGACTCTTTTCCAGCCAATGTTTTACTAAGCAAGCAGATATTAAAGGATAACAATCTCTTTGGGATGTCCCATGTATTCGACTGCATTAATCATCGTTGGAGGTGATTGAATCCATATCTGGCCTTTACAATGACTGGCAATGGCCGACCGATCTATTGAGAAAGTGCTGCTATCCTTCCAGAGAAGTCTTGTACCAATTTGCCGACCCCGGGTGGATGGAAGGCGGAGGACTGCACGCCATGTGCATTGCAGGACTCCTCTGACCACTGCGCCACACATGCCCTGCAGATAATCAGAGATTAATACACGGTCAAATGTTACGTGTCACTTAGTAAACCACCGATTTCTTCGTATCTGCTAGCACCAAACAGACACACATAGACGAACAGGTAGATAATAATACAGACCGTTTTCTAGCCAAGTGCGGTGCACCTAGATAACGTGAATGTTATGAGTCAACTTACAGATAGACCATGGAAAGTGTTTTAGAAGATAGAGAATATCCTTTTTTTTGAACGTATACTCTTTCCATTTATGTTGATAGAGCGCTTGCGGAATATATCGTGGAGGAACGTCTAGGAGGTGAACGAGACTTTGAGCATATAGTTTGATTTGGCATCATACAGTTCCCATAAAAACATTGTCTTCCACAGTACAGTCTATTCATCTGCTCTGCATATCATTTTAAAAGCACCTTCGCAGACACAAGACCTAACCTTGAACTAATCCGGTGTCAACAAGTCGACCAAATAAACATTATCTAATGGAAAAATAACGCTCTCTATTGCAACGGTATTCTTTGTGTTTTAATGTTGCTGAGTGCCCTGCATTTATATCCCATCCTAACCATCGGGCACGCCAGTAAATACGCCAACTATAACCAACAGACACCACCGGGAATAATACCAGGCACGAAGCAGTGCTTAGGGGCGAGACCTAGCGATCCGTGATGCCACCCAGCGACCCACGCCACTTGCTCGGATCTAGCCACGCCTTTTAGCACAGCCACTTGCCTTCTGACGACACGTGGACATCACCGTCGTTCATCTTCATCACTCTTTCTTCAACTTAATCTCCTTTCATCATAACTGATTCCATTTCATTAGATGGGAATATTGTTAAATAAAGACACATGCTCTTGCCTCACTAATCTCGGCTTGCTGTAGCCGTGCATCTCTTGGCTAAACATCACCTCATCAATACGTACCTATGTTTCATCGTAGAGAAACACGAGTTACATGTTATTACACCTTCTTGAACCATGCTAAATTAACGCCTTAATAATAACGCCGCTGCAAGCCATAATGTTTGCTCATCATCCAGTTGGCTTGATTGTAATCTATTCTACAGCTCGCATCTATTGCTCGTATATCCAATGCACCACATTACTCGTGTTTGGCCACCGCAACTCTGCGAACAACTACATCTTTTGTATTACTCCCTTATTCTCATACTGTTAAACTGAATAATTGTATTCATTCATAAGTTGTACATCCATGCAACATCAGCCATATTAGATTACTCTCTTAAGCTTTATGAGAGTTAAAACTCATAAGCGCTTCACCCCCATGTAACTCTCACACATCTTTCGTTTCTCGTATAGCATGTTAATTGTCTCGCTTAATCCTTTTATATCATCCACAGTGTGTCACTATGATGCATTTGTATTGCTGTACATAAATGTACTAGTGTATTCTATTTAGTGAGAATATTACCTACTGAACCGCCTTACTTGCAATTCACATGTACATTCTATTGTGCTAACCTTTTCTTATGGCGCTAGTGTACTCTCCACCATACATTATGCACCGCCGCACTCCCTTAACCTAGGACTAACCTTTTCTTATGGCGCTAGTGTACTCTCCACCATACACTATGCACCGCCGCACTCCCTTAACCTAGGCCTCTTCATCATCTGTATCAAACCTCTTATGACTTATCCTTCTCTTAGTAAGAGTACTGTAACATGTTTAGTGCTGTCATGTGTACACGTCATTAACATCCCGCCTTCATATTATACATCTATATATTGTACATACGTTTATAATCTCATTGCATTAACATAGCGGATAACAACATTTCACTGATTTGAAAAATTCCGGAACGCAGAGTTTTCCTCAGCCAGATCTGAGTCGATGCCCACTACCGTTCGTTTTAACGATGTTATTTCTCTTCAGTGGAGCATCGCTCTAATTTTAGCCGAATAAAGTTGTTTATTAACATCGTGTATGCTTATAAGTGAAAGAATATATGTTGATTCGTTATACTGAGGTTAAAGGAAAGTCAGTATTTTAACATCGCTATGCTCAATGCTAGCTGATAATGATACCGATTTCTGCAGTTTAGTTGGTCTGGAAAAAACAAATCATTATCACCGTGCAATAGGTGACCTCATTCGAGTGATACTCCACTTCAAGAAATCCGACTCCTTATGACAACGAAATCATTCAGAGTACGTCTTTCAAACGTCTATGGGCATCGACTAGAAGGAACATTGGTTTCGAGGTAGACGAAGACGTCGAAACGTTAGCCGAATAAAGTTGCTTCATGTCATGTAAGCTCATCAATCGAAGGATACGTATTGATTATTCATACAGAGGCTAAAGGATTTTCGGAAAGTCGATTTTGAAATGCGCTTCATAATCGGCTCGTTTTCGTCCCCATTCGAGATGGAAGGTAGCGGTGAAGAGGCCAAATGTGAATGTCCGAAAGTTGGAACCACGTCTACAACTGCTGCTCCGGATGGAGATTCTTATGGAAAACGCTGCATTGCTGAAGCTACAACTACAACTGTAGTCGCTCCCACGAGTACAGTACCGAAGAGCATGCATCACTGAACATCCCAGTTATCACATTCACCTTGTCAGTTTCACCCAGGTATGTATATTCTACAGTTCACTCATCTGATGAAAAGTGACATTCTCCAGTTTATTGCGTATTACCTACTTGTCTGATTATAAAAGAAGGCTTCTTCCTAATTTATGGACATAAGGATAAAGGCTGCAAATAGGACAGTAATTCCGTTCTAAATTTTCTTAAAACAGTCATATTGTGATTTTAGACACGACCCACAAAGATCCCCATGATATATACATCTTGCAAAAGACTCTGTACTCATACTGCTTTATAACCACTTTTAATAAGGATACAAATAGTGCAAAACACTATGAATCTTGTTTTCATAATAAGCAATAGGAAACTATACACAGACAAGTACCTCATGGCAGACAACGAGCAAGAGTGGTGCATCGGTGAGGTATGGTCGTCTCCACGTCTCTTGCAGCTGTGAAACACCCATCACCCATTCGGAACCTTCGCCGTTTCTGGAAAACTCTTGTATTTATGGTGCTATAGTGTCATATTTCCACAAATACGAAAATGCATTTTAATTTTGTAACTAGTGTAACACTATTAAGCGATTCTTGACAATAACCGCCACTGCACAAAAGGCCACAGTTTTACATCTCGTCCGAATGCGAAATTTAAAAAAAAAACGGCCGACTGTTTGTCTGCTAAACAGACCATCCTTGTTCAGAAAATTCTAGAAAAATAACCTAATTTCTATTCCAGCAGCAAATAAGTACGGCAATCAAATCAAGAAGGAATCGTTGGGAGAACTGAAGCTCGCACCCGCTATTTTGTGTAAAACTCACTAGGAATCCATTGTACGGGATTGACTTGAAAAAGATAATTACCGGCGTACCTAATTCTCCCTGGTATCGAATTCTATTTTGACACGTGTCTCTGCCTTTTTCTTTTCATCTACAACCACACAAAATTTCTACGGCTTTTCATTGCCTACACTTGGAGAGCAGCTTTAGATGCACGGGCGCGATTTCTAGCATTTAAAACTAGACAACGGGGTAAGCAGTTAAGCGATTGTTTTTATTTGTTAACCTGCTGTCTTTATAGGCCATGTTTCTTGGTCGAAAAGGTTACCATTTCATCGTGCGATTCTTTCTCTTTCTTGTTTCGTTCCAATCGGGGATTGAAGATCATTAAAAGAGCTATAGGTGTACTTATAGGTGTACTGGATGGTCTTTCGAAAGCTCTCGTCAACAACAGGGAAAAAGGTCGGAATGGAAAACTTGCTTGTCATTAGGTAAGCAACTTACAAACCCTACATCTGCTCATCGTGGTTGGCGGTATACACACAGCCATGCGAAATGTTCAAAAAAAAAAAAAATCCAGTGATAGCTTTGGGTGTATCTGATGGTCATAGTCGCCGTATTTACTGGCGTGCCCGATGGTTAGGATGGGACATGAATGTTGGCCACAGGGCACCATCAGAGCACATAAAGAACAAAGTTACAATAGAGAACATTATTTTATATTAGATAATGTTTATTGGTTGACTTGTTGACATCACATTTTGCGACATTGTTTGCATGCAGTAGACATTTCTGTTTTGTAGTGCATCATTTTGCCGTAATTGCTTTGTTCTTTTGTCAGGACATAACGTCCAAAGAAAATTCCCGTTTGTTGCTTGTTTCAAAAAAAAAAAATCCAGTGATAGCTTTGCTAGAGTGTTAGGTCTTAACTGCAGGTAGCTGCCTGGTTTTTTAATCAGAGGAAGCTTATCCTGCTCTATTACTAACTTCTCGATAGCAAAAGAATGACATATTAGGAGGGAAGGATGAGTTTCTGGTTGGCCCCGAGGTAATGGATACTGAGTGCATTGAACTTTGCAAGGCATTTCTCAGTACTACACTTCTTGCTTCAAGACGTTGAAAGAGGTTTACCTTCTTTACTTACTTAATGTCAAAAATATCTCTGGTTGCAGTTCAATATTCTCCAGAATACCACTAGGTCATCCGGACCTTTTCTAGTTAATCTCTTTGAACTTTATAAAGGGCAAAGAATAAAGCCCTCGACTTTGATCAATCGCTGAGGTTCCATGGTTCTGAGTACATTCCACTTCATTAGCCATCACTGAATGCATATCTTTATAATGATTCCGGTGGCCTACCGGTATACTGAATATACTCCTAAACAAGCATGATACCAATTTTCCGACGGGGAGATGGAGGGCTTGGTGAGCCGGAGGCGCTTGATTGATCACATGTGTATTGCGTCTTCACTGCTGCGGTGACGATAGATTCATCGTTCCCATTGTTTGTAGTGGAGGGCTTGTGGTGGATGTGTTGAAAAGCTCAGCGTGAGCCTTGAAGCCATGGATTCGAGCATGGAGGAGTACCAGGTATTCGACAGTATTACCAATCGCTTCTTCAGCTGCACTCGAATATTGTGCGAACTCGTCTTCAATATTTGGTAGTGTTGGGTATGTCTTTTCAAATATGGTAGCGAGTTCGTCCAGTTCGTGTTGAACCTTTGTGGTGATGTCCTATAGGGCTGCAGCTCCTTCTTCTAACTGCTGCAGGCTTGTGTGAATGACGGAGGGCGTTATCTCACCTTGCAAGTTTTTAATATTAATTTCTTCTAACTGTGCGTCATTGAACCGCGATAGGACTTTTTAGCATATTGGTTAGCATACCGCGTAAGTATCCGCTTGTGATTTGCCAATGTTTGGTTGGACATAATTGTAGAGCTAACACACTTGGTTGTGACTTGCTTGACCTGACGGATCCTTTCAACCGGCCGATGCACCAAGAATTTTGGTACGGCTTGTTGAAACAGGAATAGCAAGTAGTTATGAGGACTCGGACGGAATTACCTGCTCGCATTTGCTTGTGTCACGCGGGGCACTTCGTGATTAGAAGCCACAATGGCGGACGCCTCAAAGATGGGTGATCAAACCGTTCATATGCGCAGTTTTACACGATGACGCTATTATACTAGAAATGCATGTACAATAAATTGCAAGCAATGTGGTTGATATAAAAAGGTTAAACGAGAAACAATTTGCATGCTATAAGAGAAACGAAAGATGTGTGAAGATTATATGCTGCTGAAGTGAGCGCTTAGGAGATTAAACCCTCATAAAGCTCAAAAGAGAGTGATCTAATATAGCTGACGTTGCAAGCATGTGCAATGACAAACTTATGAATGAATACAGTTGTTCAATTTAACATTATGAGAATAAGGAATCAATACATAAGTTGTAGTTGTTCGAAGAGTTGCCGTGGCCAAGCATGAGTAGTGATGTATTGGATATAAATTCAAGCCAACTGGATGGTTAGCAAACATTGCGGTTTGTAGCGGCATTATTAAGGTTTATCATGGTCCACGAAGGTGTGATACTATGTAATTCATGTTCCAGTACGATGAGACATAGGTTCACGTTGATGACGTTATACTTAGCCAAGATGTGCACGGCTACATCAAGCCAAGATTGGTGAGGCAAGAGCATGAGTCTTTATTTAACAATATTCCTGCGTAATCAAACGGAATCAGTTGCGAAAGAAGGAGAATAAGCTGAAGAAAGAGTGATGAAGAAGAACGACGGCGATGTCCACGTGTCGTCAGAAGGCAAGTGGTTGTGCTAAAAGGCGTGGCTAGATCCGAGCGAGTGGCATAGGTCGCGGGGTCGCGCCACGGGTCGCAAGGTCTTACCCCTAAGCAATGCGTCGTGCCTTGTATTATGCCCGGTCTATTCGATTCTATTCTATTCTATTCTATTCTACTACAATATATAACACTCAGGGTCCGACCTGAGTCGTTTTCCAATCACGTGATGCGAAAATAGCATAGGCTTTCAACTTTGAGCTGGCATATCCCAACTAAAATTTTATTAGTTGAAATAGAAACAGCTAGAATCTACAAGTTTTTTCCAGTAAAATACAAGACCTCTTATTCTACCAAGATGGATCTTTTATGGAAGCCTCAGTCCTAGGCAACTTCAAATGTCTAATAGTAGTATTAAAGAATAGGATTTACCCATAATCAGACAGAGGAAAGTCTCTTCTATAAACCACCCACATCTTCATCTCCTTAAATAGTCTAGTTATAGAAAAATCACCAGAAGTCTTCAAAAGCTCAGCTTAGGGACATAGGCATTGGAGAGCATTACGTAATTGGTGAAAGGTTTAGAATACCTAGATTAGATAATCGGTTCCATCTATTGACTTTCGATGAACATGAAGTTCCCGTTTTCCTTTTTTAAACATGTTTCCATCATACTATATTTGTCTAATTGAATTTTTTAAAGCTCAAAAACGACGATGATGTACATTGCTTCGGCAGCGCCTTACATTATTTTTTAGTTGCAAAGTAGTAATCGGTCTTCTAAGATTGTCAGAACTATTACGGATCTTGATAGTGAAACTGTTAAAGATGAGAAAAGTATCATAGAGCTATGGCTCAAATGGATCACTGTTGTTGTGTTATCTTGAGCGAGGAAAATTTCTGGTCTACCAGCTTTAAGTGCATTATGAGTACTTTGAGTGATTTGTCGTAAAGTACTTCATTTGTCAGTTTTTTTTATAGAACAGCTTTCTCGACTTGATTTCAGAGTTGTTCATTTCACCGCAGTAGACACCACAACATATGAAATATTCATTTAATAGAAATATTGCTTGTTTTTGGAAGCTTACTTTGAAAAACGAAGTGTACAGTTTTGTGGGTTGGTGTTCCTTTTTTTCGAATCAGCTTTTGATTAATCCAATATCAGATACAACTTTCGGATCCAGAACTGGTTGTGCATTTACGAATCGTGCAGTTATCAAAATCTGAATGCAGTTCTAGATGTCGCCGTCCTCGCGTCCATCAAATCGCACGAGTCATTGGCTTAATTCCAAGCTGATACATGTCTACAAGAATAAGGCGCTTTTCCCTTCAGATGAAGCTTCTGTGGAAAGCTTCCTAAACGTTGCCGTTTCTATTTTCGTAAGTTTAGGACTTCTTATGTGTGAATGTCGGCATCGATAAATTATAACTCACCATAAATTTTCCGTTTTCTTCATTTAAGGTGGTTGCATTTATTTCCTATCAAATGGTGGCTTTGGTCCCCAAGTCCACCAAAAAGGACAATAAAGATGTTAAAGTGTTAAAAAAGGTGAAGAATCAAACAGATAGAGGATGTGATGAAGACTCGTACTTCAGTGATCTACATGAACACGTCTTCAACGAGAAAGAGGTATGATGTCTTAGTTAACTGCCTGAAACCAACTTGTAACACTCTCCGTGGATTACGTGATGGAAATGATTAGTTCGAAGGCGGATGATAGAGAAACGCAGCGAAGATAGATTTGCAAGAACCATTCATCCAGCATAGCATATGCATCGTTTCATGTGGTAATGTCTCAATCATTAGGTTTATACGGGATTTTAGGTGCACTACAGCGTTCCGTTTATGCACGAGACAGAGATGTTGCGCTCATCTCAGTATTTTTACGAGCAAATGAAGCTGAGGAGAAGTGTTCGAAGCTTCAGTTCCAAATCGGTACCTATGAAGATCGTGCAAAACATTATAAAAACAGCAGGTTAACGAATGGAAACAGTCGCTTGACTGCTTGTTTTAAATGCTTGGAACCACGCCTCTGCATTTAAGGCTGCTCTCCAAGTGTATGCAACGCACAGCCGTGGAAATTCTGTGTAGTTATAGATGAAAAGAAAAAGGCAGAGATACGTTCCATAATAGAAGCTGACGCAAGGGAGAATTACGTGCGTCGGTAAGTCTCTTTTCTTAAGTTATTCCCATACAATGGATTCCTAGTGAGTTTTACACAAAATAGCGGGTGCGAGCTTCAGTTCTCCCAACGATTCCTTCTTGATTTGATTGCCGTACTTATTTGCTGCTGGAATAGAAATTAGGTTATTTTTCTAGAATTTTCTGAACAAGGATGGTCTGTTTAGCAGACAAACAGTCGGCCGTTTTTTTTTTTAAATTTCGCATTCGGACGAGATGTAAAACTGTGGCCTTTTGTGCAGTGGCGGTTATTGTCAAGAATCGCTTAATAGTGTTACACTAGTTACAAAATTAAAATGCATTTTCGTATTTGTGGAAATATGACACTATAGCACCATAAATACAAGAGTTTTCCAGAAACGGCGAAGGTTCCGAATGGGTGATGGGTGTTTCACAGCTGCAAGAGACGTGGAGACGACCATACCTCACCGATGCACCACTCTTGCTCGTTGTCTGCCATGAGGTACTTGTCTGTGTATAGTTTCCTATTGCTTATTGTGAAAACAAGATTCATAGTGTTTTGCACTATTTGTATCCTTATTAAAAGTGGTTATAAAGCAGTATGAGTACAGAGTCTTTTGCAAGATGTATATATCATGGGGATCTTTGTGGGTCGTGTCTAAAATCACAATATGACTGTTTTAAGGAAATATAGAACGGAATTACTGTCCTATTTGCAGCCTTTATCCTTTATCCTTATGTCCATAAATTAGGAAGAAGCCTTCTTTTATAATCAGACAAGTAGGTAATACGCAATAAACTGGAGAATGTCACTTTTCATCAGATGAGTGAACTGTAGAATATACATACCTGGGTGAAACTGACAAGGTGAATGTGATAACTGGGATGTTCAGTGAATTCAAAGAACCTCGCTTCTTTCGACAAACATAGCGCATACACTACTGCAACCGTCGTCAATGCTTTGAATGACTCTTCTTTTCAAGAACACTATAATGAAGTGTACTTTCTAAATAGAAACCCTCACTAACTAGATGTCTCTTAGGATAAATGTTTCGATTGACGTTGAAGCCAATCATGGTGAATACTCTGCTTTTTAGCTACTCAATGCTACACTGCAATTCCAATAATTGCAATATCTTAACCAATAGACGAAACTCTGAGAGCATTGGCTCTTTTCCCTGGGAGTTTCTTGGGATTAAGATGGCCACATATGAAGTTCATGGTAAATATCACAATAGTGCTCTATAGCTATCAAAAATAAAAATAGCGTTTTTGGCTAACCGGTAAAAAACAGCGAGGTGCGTAGATTTCAATGAACTTCCCAATTAATTATTCACCTCTTATTCATATGAGAAAGAGTGCTAACCAGTTTTCATTAATTTGCTGATCTGTTAAGCTAAGATAAATTTTAGCTTCCTAACATATAAAAACAAGCAGAGACTGCAAGATGCTGAGACATTCGCAAATTGTGGACCCCGGGCCAGATCGAACCACGATCTCGCTTTCCAAGTGTCCGCGCACTATACACTACGCCACGGAGGTCCTTGCTCAGCGTTTCTCTCACCTAGTTTTCTACCTAACGTTGCCATCAGCAATCACTCGTCAGCAAAATTGATTTGAGTAGCACAAATCGGTATTGAACTCAATTAAGCTGAGGTTGTAGTCGAAATCACAATGTTAAACTTTTTAAAATTACAAAAGGATAACATTGTAAGCAAAAATTAGTTTTATTGCAATCTTTTTCTAGTGACCTATCTGCTTAATCCTGCTGTATCGATCTCCGAACTTCTCATCCAAGTTTTTTTTGCCGCTTTTTCACCTATTTTTCTGCTGTGTTTATTTGCAGAGCAAAGATTTGCCTCAACTTAGTTGATGCTGTTCTTTCTTCAATTTTCCGTTTTTGGGATCGCTGTCTGTTCACTCAACTTTGTTGACAAAGCCACACTTGGGTGCACCAGCAATGGTAGAGATGACTGTGAGAGCAAAAGTGTTCAGATATGGTGATGTTTTCACAGACCCTTCAAGACGAACATTTCGTGAAATATCGAACAAGAAATCTCTCCGTGTTTAGTTCAGAGACGGAACTGTGCTATAAACGTCGCAATATCTTTGGCTGAGTAAATGGAACAAGGTGTAAAGTGATATCATAGCACGTGCACTACTTGTTTATAGAAGCGTTGACAACTGGTATCCTGATCGTGTCTGCGACCACATCCACGAATACTTAGTAATTCTTAGCACATCGCCACTATATTTTCGATTTGTAAGGTCTAATAGTCTACTGTGAGGAACAGACAGGTTGCTAAGATATCGTCAGTCACCGTGTACGTCTGTAAAATGTTTTCGTACCATTTCCTCAATAGCACAAGATATGCACATCGTGCATATGGTAAAAATCTACCTCGCAGTTTTGCTGCATGTGGCTGATGACTTACTCGACAGTGCTAGTTGCTGAGCTCATTACCAGCTGAATGTACTCAAAAGCCGTCTGCATCCGACAGCCCTCCTAGTTCGTTGATAATACGTTATATTGAGCATGCTATGATTATGCACTTAGGAGAACAGCTGTTTGCTCATATCAGTAATTCATTTGAATTGACGATTGATTGATATACAACCGAGTGGGGCATGTGACGCTGGCATGCGGAATCTATCGTCAATGTAAGACGAGATCATTTCTGATTCTTCATTTTCTTTCAGTGAAACGGACATTTCGCCATGCTTCAGGTGTGCTTGTTTCGGTCGGAAAGTCATCATAATGAGAACACAGAGGAAGTGCAGCGTAAAAGGAAAGAGTGGAACGCAAAGTTCAGTGAATTCTTCAAAGGTTAAGGAAAGATAAAAATTTAAGCAAGCTTGACACTGATGCTACGGCCCATCCTGCCGTGACGACCTTAAACAGTTCTGACAGAAGAACGGCTTTGACGAACTCTAGTGAGAATGGCGCAACCGTGTTCTGTTTCCTTTGATGGTACACGGTGGGAGTTTTCGACTATTATAGTCTTCATCGAGGCACTGAAATAAATTTGAGGCTGAATGGATTCTATGCCATAATATGCAGCAACAGGAGGTTTGCTAGAGAAAATATAGAAAGATTAAAAAAGTCCAGTTTGGTGAAGGAGTTTTTCGATACTAAGATTTTTCAATCTTGATATGAATTAACTTTTTTTGGTGACAGAAGAGAGAGAGAGTAGAGTGAAACTATGTAAAGCTGTCCATAGCTTTTTTATCCACAGATTTTATAAAAGAGTGAAGAACAAGTTTGATACCAGAATAAGTCTTCCTTTGTATTGCTTCATTGCTGCAAATTTACCCCGGAGGGATGGAAGGCTTGGTGGGCCATGGGCGCATTTTCACGTGCGCGCCGCAGTGGCGCCTCCAACCACTGCGCCCTACGCGCGCTTCATTGCTGTAACAACTATTTTGGTTTCTGCATTCTTGATAACATCAGAGAAAACTGTACAAGTAATTTCAGTGGCTGAAACGAATCAAGAACAGTTACAGCGTCTAGAAAGGGAATTGAGAAATTCATTCACGAATACTTCTCAGATCTCTTCGATAGCCACATCCACCTTCCGTCATATGAAATAAAAAGAATGGATATGTTGTACCACAGGTTTTCCCTTCCGAAATCCGACATGCTATTTCGTCGGTGAAAAATCGAACAGCTCCACGTCCAGGCAGGATAAAATCAGAACATCTGAATAACCTTTCGCCAGTCTTCATAAACACACTGGTTCGGTTCTTCACACATTACCTGTCTGAATTCAAGGTCCCTACTCAGTGTGAGACCAGCAAGACCGTGTTATTGTTCAAGAAGGGTGACCTATGCGATATAAGCAACTATCGCGCAATCTGCTTGTTGCCCGTCGTCTACAAATTTTTCACTCTAGTCATCTTAAACAGGATTGACAGAACACTAGACGAAGGACAGTTACGTGAGCAAGCAGGGCTTCGAAAACGATTTAGTGCGAAGGACTACATCCATACGATAACATGGCTCATTGTAGTATCGCGAAAGTACGAAGACCACTCTGTTTTACTTTCGTCGATTTACAGAAAGACTTTTGATTCAATTGAGATAGAAGCAGTCATGGAAGCCTTTGGTAGTCAAGGAGTACCTACTCATAAATAGTATACATAAAGATACTTCTTGAGCTGTACAGAAATTTCACAACCAAGATATAAGCATTCTACAAGCATATTAACATTGATCTCAGAAGAGGAGTTAGGAAAGGCGATACCATCTCGCCAAAACTGTTTACCACCATCCTCCAGAACGCCATGCAAACATCGGAATGGGATAATATGGGAGGGAAAATCGATGGTCGGCAGTTACACCATCTTCGCTTTGCTGATGACATCGTCCTTATGCCACGAAACATTATCCGACCGAAACGTATGCTTGGCGACCTTGATAAAACCTGTGGAAAGATTGGTCTTCGACTAAATCTGAATAAAACGATGTTCACGAAGAACGAATTGGTTTCGTATGCTCCATTCACGCTCAACGCAACGAATGTCTCCGAATCCTCCAGTTATCCCGGCCTTCCACTCTTACATAACTATTCTTTCGCTTGTTCGATTTAGTATTATGCTGACATGGCCCTCTCGATACAGCATTGGAGCATTTCATTGTATGTGCTTTCATTGCCTATGTAAGTATCCAATTTTATGAGGTGTACACACACACAAAGAGAGACGTAATTGTAAAGTCGAAAAGTTGGGTATCTAGCTGGTTGTTCTTTGTCTTTTCCATCTCCTGTATCTCTGCTGCTCTTGTATGCTACCCAGGAGACTCGTTTCCACCTACAGCCAGTCGTGCAGGCTTCTCGTCTCATATAAGCAAAGATGGGCATTCAGCATGGGCGGAGGATCTGAAACGAGCCCCTTTATCGCGAACCCGTTTTTCTTTGATTCTCCAAGTATTTCACAAGATCTGAAGAAATCGTTCAAAATTTAATATATTTATTTACGACCTTATAAACTTATCTTCTTTAGCTGGTGCGAGGTTGGTATAGTTCTTCGTTGTCGTTGTTGTTGTTGTTGGTCGATGGTTGACGTTTCGGCGATTTCGCCTTTCTCAGAGCTTGGATGTATTTCATATTCGAATATTTTAATTATTCTGAGAAAAAAAGACCAAAGTATTAATGAAGATTAAACGTTTAAATAGATTGTGGGCTAAGATGTCACGGTCAAATGTAGGTCTACACCATGTTTAACAGAAAGGCTCACCGTGGTTACTCATCGTGGTGTTAGGAGTGGGACTGGCCCACGTGCTGTCCATATGGGGTCGCGAGCAAGACACCCCGGGGTCAAAATAACATTTTGAAATAGGGCGCCAGGTTACATGTGATAGTGAGGCATTCGTTTTTCCGGTTCATCTTTGGTTCTTTTTTCAAATTCGTCCAAAACGCTTCAAGAGTTGCTAACATTCATTCCAACCCATTTACCTAACACCAAAATATTCCTAGACCACCTACGGTGCACGCAACCAAACATCACGCATGTAATGGAGTAATTCGATGTTACTTCACATTATACCAACGTGTCGAATAACTCCGCAATGCAAGCCATTCTCGAGTTGCTCGTAGAGTACGAAAAGAAAATAAAAATGCACGGCTTGTCGACTTCGCACCTAATGGCTCTCTTAAAACAGTGTCTTAGTTGTTCAATCTTCAGGTGGTCTGGAAAATATTTTGCACAAATTAGAGGGTTGGCCTTGGGACGGCGCTTATCACCAAGCCTTGCTATCGCTTTCACGTCTAAGGTGGAAGCTCCAGCACTCGACCATCACTCTATTGTCGATACATAGACGACTGCTTCAACGTCTGTTCCACTCAAGGACGGATGGAAGAGTACCTTGAATTGTTAGACCGACAGTCAGAGTATATCAAATTCACACGAGAAAAGCCGACCTAAAACTGGTTTTCATTCTTAAACATCCAAATAAAGCTCTCAGAAAGTGGCTATATAACAAAATGATATCGTAAGCCACGTAGTAAAACCATACTAGTTCACCACCTTTCCTCTCAGCCTTCACACATGAAAAAAGCACTTATCAAAAACCTTATGTACTTTACGGTTAAAAATGTGTGCACAGGAGAAGAGGAAAGCAAGGAATCGCAAAACCTGGCACGCAAAATAGCCATTTCCAATGGCTACGAAGTAGAAACCACTCGGGTTAGACAAAAACGTAGGGTAGTTCTCCAAAATAATGTTTTCGACGTAAGATCCATTTTAAGCTAGCCTTCATATCAAACGACGTAAGTTACGCCACTTATTGACATTCCACCCAATACCCTACGCCTTCAGTTAGTTCGCAACCGTCTCTATGATCGTTTGTGCAGCTCAAAAAAGTGTATGATCTGTCCTAACGGGAGAGACGAGGATTGCATGAGTTCAGGTATAATATGCTTAATCTCATGTAATGCATGCGGTGAGGAATATATTGGGGACACGGCTAGACCACTTTGTGTCCGGATAAAAGAACAACTAGATGGGAAAGTTAAAATGCGTCAAAACACTCCTCTAGGTACGCATAGAGCACAAAAGCACAACGGCGATAATTTCGAGGTGACTGTGAGTATCCTAACCCACGAATCGGAATCATCAACGCGCAAAACTTTTCAGGCGTTCTGGACAAATTTCAAAAATCCAAGGATGAACCTGAAAAACGAATGCCTCACTATCACACGTGACTTGGCGCCCTATTTCAAAATGATATTTTGACCCCTGGGTGTGTCTTGCTCGCAATTCCACATTAACAACGCGTAAGCCAGTCCCATTCGTAACATCACGGTGAGTAGCCTTTCTGTTCTATATGGCGTAGAACTACATTTGACCGTAGCATCTTAACCCATCATCTATTTAAAAGTTTGAACTTCATTAATACTTTGGTCTTTTTTCTACAGAATAATTAAAATATTCGAATATGAAATACGTCCAGGCTCTG
>MQTX01000107.1:2088057-2181504 GCA_009735665.1 Angiostrongylus cantonensis | reverse complement strand
GGCCGGCAATGTGCGGCATGCAATGTGCGGCGTTCACAACACAGGAGCACCTCTACGGCAATGTGCGGCGTTCACAACACAGAGGTCTCTGTACGGCATGCAATGCGCGGTCTTCACAACACAGGGGCCTCTCTACGGTCGGCAATGTGCGGTGTTCACAGCACAGAAGCCCCTGTACGGCCGGCAATGTGCGGCGTTCACAACACAGGGGCCGCTCTACCGCAATGTGCGGCGTTCACAACACTGAGGTTCCTGTGCGGCAGGCAATGTGTGGCGTTCACAACACAAAGACCCCCTGCACGGCAGGCAATTTGCGGTCTTCACAACACTGAGGTCCCTGTACGGCGAGGAATGTGTGGCGTTCACAACACTGAGGTCCCTGTACGGCAAGGAATATGCGGCGTTCACAAGATAGCGGCTCTCTGTGCGACAACCATTGTGCGGCGTTCACAACACAGAGGCCCCCTGTACGGCAGGCAATGTGCGGTGTTCTTAACATTGAGGCTTGCTGTGCTGGAACCAATGTGCGGTGGTCACAATGTAGAGGCTCTCTGTGCGGCAACCAATGTGCGGTGCTCACAGCATAGAACCTCGCTGTGCGGGAGGCAATGACTGTGAATTCGAATTGTTGATGCAGCATTTCCTTCTTATCATTTTATCAATTAGAATTTCCCAAAAATCCTGTGATCTGTCTTACCCGAACGGAATATTGCCCTCCAAGTTTGTATACACCAAAAAAATGAGAGTTACTGCTTTCTACCTTCTGTCTTCTTGGAATATCACATTTTACCATTCTGTCGCGTTTCCTTAGGAATGTTCATGTATGTGTTCCCTTTGAAACGGTTGAATTTCATTTGCTTCAAATTCTCTCGAAACCTTTGCACCCTTTCTTATGAAGACAAGGAATTTTTCCTATACTGCGTGGTACTGTTCTTGGTACGCTTGGATGCACTTGATGAAAATGCTAAACGCTTGGCCGGAAATCCTTTTTATTGGTGTTTTCGATTTTTCCGTGGGATCAGCAGCCGTCGGGAAACTTCTCTTTGGTATTTCTGGTATTCTATTAAAGTGTTTTCCCAAGTCGTAGTGTGCATTTTTGTTGTTACGCCAGTTTCTTATTACAATTTTGAAACCGACCGTCATTTAACCTCGGCGCTATTATTGCCAACATTTGTTTATACTGTTGAGCTTGCACGAGGTTGATACAAAATGCTTATTCGGCTAACGTTTCGACGTCTTCGTTTTCTTTCGAAGCATTAATACGCTTTGTGCTAGCTAATAACAACACCGACTTCTGCACGATGTGCGCGATGATATATGTCCGGAAGAAAAACAAGTAGTTATCAACGGACATTATCATTATATTCACCATCAGCATCGTGTATAAAAGGGCATCACTGAAGGAGTGTGCCTCATTCGAGGAGATGGAACGCTGAAGAAGACCTGACTCGACACGAAGGCGAAGCCGCCGCATCGAGACGAACAAGAAGCGTGGACCATCGACTCGGATCATCGGCTCTGATGAAGACGAAGACGTCGAAACGTTAGCCGACAATAAATATTATTATCAACCTCGTGTAAGCTCATCAAAGAAAGAATACATGTTGATTATACACAAATGTTGATTATTACAGCACCGAAGTGGAATGACGGTCGATTTCAAAATTATTGTTTTGCTATTTGCCGTGTGCTAGCTAACAAAATACCGACTGCTGAAAGGTGGATCATCAGTTGAAAAACAAATTCTAATCAACTGATAATCATATCAACAACAACCATCATGCATAAAAGAGCGTCGCCTGGTGTGTCTCGCTGATTTGAGATGCCAAGCTGAGGAAGATCCGGTTCGAGGCGAGATGAAGACGCCAGAGCGAGAACGGGAACAACTGTGGACCATCGACTAGGATCGTCAGCTCTGATAAAGATGAGGACGACGAAACGTTAGACAGTTAGACAAGATAAACATCTCGTATCAACCTCCTGTAATCTCAATAATATAAACAAATATTTCTTAATATATCTATGCTTCGTAGGTTCACTACGCTGGTCTGATGGGAGGAACATTATTTGGAGTAGTTTTCTACTTATCTAGAACTAGCTTGTAATTAACGTTTGACTGACATGTGATGGTTGGAATCTATAGGTTTTGTGGTTTTTTTTCCAATGATCCGTCTTCGCACATGCGTATCTTACAATTTGTTGTCCTACATCCGACATCCGCGAAGGTCGTTGAATAATATTCGAACTTTTGGAAAGATGCCGTTATTGATAACATCGAGGAGAAATACACCAGCTTATTCAACACGTTAGCGTTACGAAAGTTGAGAGTTTGAAAGCCACCAAGAGATGTCTTTCTCCAGAAACACTCGAGCTGATCCACCAACGTGGAAATGCACGAGCCATAGACAACCGTCCACTGAAGTCCTAATTTGCAAAAAAAATTGCAAAAATGAGAGAAAATAAAGTTTTAAAGAGAGAGAAGCAGCGGTTTTAAACGAAGCTGCAGATGGTGGGAAACGTATTCGCAAACCCTATCAAGACCTTGCACATTACGAGAGAACTCAAAAGCCCGACTTTCTATAAATCTCGGCATAAATCTTTGATATATTTATTTATGACTTTATAAACTGATCTTGTCCAGCTGATGCAAAGTTGGTATAGCTCTTCGTTATTGTCGTCGTTGTTTTTGTTGTTGCCGTTGCTGTTGGTGTTGTTGGTCGGTCGTTGACGTTTCGGCAATTCTGCCTTAATCAGAGCCTTGACGTATTTATGTAGCAATATTCTTACATTGGGTGAAAGAATTATAGTATTAATGAAGAACAAACTTTCGAATGAACGCCATATTGATCAACAAGTCTACTCACCGTGCTGTTAAGAGCGGGACTCACCCAAGCGTTCACGTGGGGTCGCGAGTGAAACCCACCTAGGCGTCGAAATATAATTTTGAAATAAGGCGCTAGGCCACGTGTGATAGTGAGGCATTTGTCTTTCCAGTTCATCTTTGAATTTTTGAAAATTATCCAAAAACGCCCAAAGAGCCTTACGCGTTGTTTTTGATTCCCGCGCTAGGATCTGTACAGTCACTTCAAAATCATCGCCATTGTGTTTTTGTGCCTCATGTGTACCTAGAGGAGTGCTTTGACGAATTATAGCTTTCCCATCTGGATGTTCTTTTATGAGGGCACAAAGCTGTCTACCCGTTTCCCAATACATTCCTCACCGCATGCCTTACACGAGATCAAGAATATTGTACCAGAACTCATGTAATCCCAGTCTCTCCCGTCAGGACGAATCATACAATTTTCTGAGCTGCACAAACGATCATACAGGCGGTTGCTAACTGGCGTTTCTCTTATCACCTGTATCACCTGTAGTCCCGTTGATTGTCGAGTGACTCGAGCGGGCACCAGTAAATCCTCTATTTTTTCCTATCGCGTGCAAGAGTAGCCCAGTGGGTTCTCCTCGCTTTAGGGACTCGTCGAGCATCATATCTCTCTTCTAGGCTTTTCGTAAAGAACTCTGACCATCGGGTCGGTGGTCTTCCTGCAGTACGTTTGACATCCCGAGGAATCCAGTCACTAACAGCCCTTGTCCATCGGTATTCATTCATACGCATTACGTGTCCCGCCCACCTTATCCTCGAATTTCACTTATTTGGGGGCGTAACTTATTTCATACGATATGAAAGGGGGCCTAAAATAGAATTTGATACGAAGGGTGGCTTAAAATGGATCTGATTTACGTTCGAAGCATCATTTTGGAGAACAGCCCTACGTTTTTGTCTGTTTGAAAATGGCTATTTTTCGGCCCAGGTTTAGCGATTCCTTCCTTTCCTCTTGTCCTGTACACACATTTTCAGCCGTTCGGTACGTGTTTTTGATGAGTACTTTTTTCATGTGTGAAGGATGAGAGAAGAGGTAGTGCACTAGTATATTTTTACTACTTGGCTAGTTATACCATTTTTCTATATAGCCACTTTCTGAGAGCTTTGTTTGAAGATTTAAGAATGGAAGCCAGTTCTGGAAGTTGACCGACCGAAAACTGGCTTCCATTCTTAAACATCCAAATAAAGCTCTCAGAAAGTGGCTATATAACACAATGGTATCGTAAGCCAAGTAGTAAAAACATGCTAGTTTACTACCTTTTCTCGGTTCGTTGATATAATGTCATCAGTTGAAGTAAGCTTATGTGTTATAATAAGCAAGTAAAGGACAGGGAAAATTGGATGTCCGTTTTTAAGTCGACAAATAACTGAAGGCTCTAAACTCGCGAACTTTACCGTGTTGACCCATTTTTTAATTCTTGGTATTGATTTCTATACTCCTTTTCAGAGGATGCTCGATAGAGAGAAACATCATTGAGATGCTCCTCTGTTATTCCAATATCCAACTGACTAGGAATAACTACAAATTCTCCACCTTTACCACTAATAGAAAGTCTAACAAATTTTGAATTCAAGAGCTCTCTAAACTGGAACACACCACACTTTTGTTGGTGTGTGAGGTTGGAGCCTATTTTTCTTTTTTGGTAGTGACTAAGTATGCGGAGAGTTTCACACGAAAATAAGCGCAATGTAGGGTCAATATCGCTATTTGGTAGCTCTTGTTTAAAATATCATATATATCTATCATACTCCAGGCAGATTCAATGAATTACTCCGAAAATTCTTACTTTAACACAACACATCTTGCAAGTTTCTGAATTTGAAACTTGAACAGGTATCGAGTAGCCGGCTAAATCGACGTAATTCCGGGAGATGTGAAACGTGATGAATCCGATTGTAAAGTGGAAAAAGTTATGAACGCCGTATTCTGTCTAAACTGCTGGAACGTTTTGAAAAAAGCTGTATAAATTTGTAGCAACCTTCTTCTTCGATCTATCGTTTAACCTACAAAGTGATTAACCGGCTCTTTTGTTAGGGGTGACTCATGAAAGAAAGACGCCACGAGAAAAAAAAAAACAAAAATTTATTCCCTTCTCTTGAGTAGAATGATAAATGAACAGTCAGATATGCAAAATGTAATGCACTGATTAGTGAAACATCGTTTATAATGACGTACCCGTAGAGATAAATCACCATCTTCACTTAATGTACCAACAATGATAGCCCTGCCACTAGTAGCACAACAACTTTTAATTCTCTTCTATACGCTAGTTTAGCACAGAATCAAAACGAATTTCTCTTGTCAATAAAACAAATAATAACAGCTTTCTGTAAAAAGATAGACGCCAATAAAAAAAGGGGGGGAGGGAGGGGGAGCCAAATGACAAGTAAAAGTGTAGTTTCGAACAATGCTTATAAGCACTGAATATGATAAGCGCAATATGGATGCAGTATATATAAAACCGAACCTGCTTCAAGCGCTTATAGTACTACTTCAATACCGCGTTGGACTGTTTCCCAATCCACCTTCTTATAACTACCCTTTGCCTTCACAAATCTACCATCCTCGAAGCTTGCTAAACACATACGGTGACACTTTGAAAGCGAAGGAGTTCGAGCTACAGTAACTCGACCATGGGCTGGATAGCCGCTGGAAGTGCTAGACTGGTCTCCATTGAACTGAAAGCAACAAGCTTAGCGAAGTCAAATAACCCTACAAGAAACACAACGAAAACATGAAATATTTCAACAGAAACGCTGCCTACAATGCAATTTTAAAGATTCAAAACGAATTACTTCTAGAAACTCGATTTTTCGAAACTAAACGTTACAACGCCTATGAGGGCTGGAACACTTACTCCTTGCTCTTCACCACCCAAACTCGATTTCACAGAATTAAGCATAGCATTCAGAAGCACAGTTTGGCTCGAAAAAATCTAAAATATAACAATCCGGTGGATATTATAAAATGTTCCCAAGAACAAAAAACTTTCACAGTACAAAAGACCCATACATGAAGTATGTTCATTTTCATTGCTGCGAGGTTTTCCGATTTTCCGGATAGAAAATCATTACGAGATTTTACGTAATCGTCATCCGGAAAAGAAAGGAATAATAGATGCTGGTATCCTTTCTTGATTTCTTCCGGAGAACTAAATAATTTTATTGATGATATTGGAAGAAAACACGCAAAGGTGAAACAAAGAAGAGAAATGAAACAAACTATATAAGTTTCCTCCAGGTACAGTCAGGTATCCTTTGCACAAGTAATAGATCATGACGACTGATATCTATTATTGAGATGAACTCACTATTCACACCCACAAGGACCTAAAAAATTCAAGATATAGCCAAATTTACACTGCATATATGTTCTCTTCATAAAAGCTTCCCAATAAACTCCACTTTCTTGACTACAGTAATAGGCGTAGGTGCCACTTTGTAAGTATTTCCATTGTAGCTCCTAACATTGCTCCTACTTTCACAATTTTACGAATATACATATATATATATATATGCATTTACTTATTTATATGTACCTACGTATTTCTCATTTCCTCCCAACAGTTTACCGCCTTATCGTGGCTGAGAAATGTTCCTGGGAATCGGGGTACGATGTACAGCAGGTAGATTCATTCCTCCGGAAGCACCTGCCAAGCTGTGAAAGAGTCCGACGTTTCCGTCACGAAACTCAACTAAGAGCGAACCAATACCAGGATCCACCACCGTCCTGGTATCTAGTCGCATGATGGAAAATCTCCCTCCGATCCACAACGGCGGCAACTGCTTGTGGTGACGACAACCCGGACCAGACTTTGGCCTGACTGATCTCGGGACTCCATGGGACCACAATGGTTTAACCAGCAAATCTACGAAACAGTGGGAACTGTACTGCTATCCGCACAAACAATAAAGACGGCCATCCATGTATCCAGTTTAGTACTTCTCCTCCATAACAACAACTGATGTGAAAAATAAAAGCACACACACGAAAGAAAAAGTGCATAGATGATTTATGTACTGTCTTACTTCGGTATCTGGCGCACCATTGATCAAGTAGTTGAAAACTTTTTTAATATTAAGAGGATTTATTCCTGGACGTTCGATTAGACCTCGAAAGAACGCAGCGCTGAAAATATAACATTATAATTACACGACCAAAGGAAATAAAACGTTCAGGACTACTACACTACAAATTGGGAGACTACTTAGAAACCTATTCACAATTTTTGTGGCGACCGACTCAAACGGCCTTACCCATAACATGGTGTTGATTCTCGAAGTTTAGCCAGATATTGCCGGCGAACTTCCTTAACTCCCTCCACGTTCAGTATAACGGTTCCTTTTTTCCACCATTCAATAATACGAATTTCCAGTTCACTGTAACCATTATGATCAGCGAACGAAAAAATTAAAAACGAGCCTGCCAAATCACTTAATAGTGCAAATGTACCGAAAATCTAACTACTTCAATAGCAAGTGCAAAAAAATAAGAAATAAAAGGTGACAACCAACTTGGTTCGATCTAACTTAAGCTAGTAGATTTTTTAACACAAAAAAAAATGTAGAATCTTATCCTCCGGTATAACAGGTATGTGGTATCACTGTAGATATTGAAGAACTCACTTGAATCCACTGAGAGCTTTACCGAGAAGCATTGGGCCGCGAATTACGTCAGCTATTCGGACAGGCAACTGGTCATCTATGTGCACTCTGAGCCAATCCACATTATGTGTCTTACAATCATAAGCACCATCTTCCATGGCAAACCCTAGTCCAGCAAGTTCAGCTGCATTCTCTGGGAACATTGGACATCGATCCAAAAAAAGCGATGAACGAGCATCCGTAAGTAACATATCCAATGCATTTGAACAGAACGTGACAATCTGTTGTAGAACAATAATGGAATTGCATTTTAAGAAAAGTAAGTGGGAAAAATAGCTACAATGCACCTGTTGTTCTCTTGTCTCTGATAATTGGACATTTCTTCTAAAGTAAAGTACCGGTTCATCATCTTTTTTTCTGCTCTCCAACTCTGACGTTGCAAATTTCTCCAATAGTTCTGCCCAATTGCGTCGGAGTTCGTAAGGTTTATGATGTGGTTTCAGCTGTACTTCTGAAACTTAATGAAACGGAGCATACAGAGCTAGGCAAAGGCGTTAGGTGAACATATTACTGAAAAATGGAAGTGCCATTCCATAAGCTATCACATGTACAAGGGAAATGAGAAAAAAAAGGTACATGGCAATATACAATACGACCAAATTATATTTAATTCATCCAATTAAGCATCACCTTAAAATGATTTACCGCCTTAAAATGGCTGGGAGGTGTTCCTGGGTGTCGGGCTGCGATGTTCAGAGAGGTGATTCCCGCAGCAGGGTCTTTCAAGCTGAGGAGTTCGGCGTTTCCATCAGGAACCCCAGCCAAGACAAAACCGGTACCAGGATCCACCACCGTCTTGGTATCAAACTAGTCGCATAGTGGCAAATTTCCCTTTGATCCACAATGGAGGCAACTGCCTGTGTTGGTGTCGACCTCGGATAGACTTTGGCTAGGCTGACCTCGGGACTCCAGGGAACCACGATAGCTAAGTCAGCAAAACTCTTAAAGATGGAGATTGTGATAGGGCCCACACAACTAGTGAAGGCGGACCCTTCATGTATCTTAGTAATTAATCAACACTCATCAACATGAGCACGCACTTATAAAAATGCTAGTCAAGTTTTTCACGCTCAAATCTTCTTTTACCTCCATTCATGTTTGAGGACCCCATGTGTACAAGAGAACAGATCAACATTTTGTACTTTATGATCACTAAGGAAGGACAATTAGCTTGATAACTAACCTGCTCACATAGAATATTCACATACGGAAGATCCATTAAGTTTAGTCATTTTTGGATGAAAGGATTATAGAAAACATGCCTTAACGAAAGGCTTGCCAGTCTTTTAAATTAAAAACGTTTCCGCATTTAGCTATAAACCATTTTATCATGGATCCTACATTTTTAATTCTATCCAAATAATTCATTTCAATAGATACATTGTCTTCATCCAATACCTGACAAGGTTTTGAATATGCGATGGGTTTTGCTACTAAGGGGTTTTACCGTCTTCGCGAATGTTGTTAGTGGGTCGAGTTGATTCACCCTAGAACCTTGAGGTAGCTCAACTAGAGTACTTTTAGCTTTGCGCCGCAGACAATTGCCGACCATCATGGATTGAAGGAAGCTTCAAGGAAGGATAAAAGGCCATGATGGCCCCACGCTGCAAGGTACTGAACCAGCGACCATACTTGTATTGTACAGCATCTAACTATTGCGACTCCCTACCCCCTTTGTTGTAAATGCAAGTAGAAATCTAAATCCATACAGAAAAAGAAAATCCAGAATATGTATTCATTAGAAATAAATACCCCAAAAAAATTCCAGGTCTTTGTTAGCAGGACAAATAAATCGAAACTAAAGTGAATAAACCTATGGAATCAAAACGAATGTACTCATTTTAAACGACGCAGTATCATTAGCCGTGCAAAATGTAGGAATGGAATGAAAACCAGAGATCTAAGCCAATTTTATCGCTATTATAGCTAACAGGGCACATTTTGCACGGTGGTTACAGGTGCCCTCTAATACACATGCGGGTGCGGCATCACTCCTAGTCTAGGCTAAGGAAGCATCCGAGCAACGTGCTGAGAAATTTTCTTAGGGTTGCCAAATTGGGACCAAACATGTCTCAGAATATAGAGAGATCAACTTGATAGTTGACAAGCTGCCCTAAATGATTATATAGGCTAACCGTACATTAAATCGCACATACGACGTTCACTGAAGTCGTATGAAGTGCTGATCCTCAAAGGATTGACTAACTCCAAACGTATTTTTGAAAGTGTGTTGTTCTATTTGGATATTAAACAGAAAGCCTAACCCAGTAATTCTGATATCATCCATAATGAGAACGCCTCCTTGGAAATTGCTCGGTCAATTCCATACTCGGCACCCATCAACTCAACGATGTATTCCGCTGTAACCGAACGCCCACCAGGTATATTAAACTGAATACCGGCATCTAAAATCCCTTTTGCATTCACAGAATCGTAATCAACAGAAAAAGTATGGAAATATCATCAATGGTGGCATTCACAATTGCCATCGTCTTCTTCAGTAGTATCGATACGTACGAATTGTGAGATATACACTCGCATCGGGACTACTTGCTTTTTCTTTCGATAATCAGCTGACTGAGGGATATGACTGAAATAAAACAGGGATGAACAACAAACGCAGAACGTGAAAGATTTTGTGAGGTTATATACTAACTATGAATTGGTAACTGATGCTAAATCAAATTTAGAAAAGAAAGTCCAGACGATTATAACATACTGCAAAGTATGACCCAGGGGAGATATTGATAGTGGAGGAGTTTTCCTTTGTGACAAACTCGGCGGATCGGCAAATGATACTGCCGGCCTCTGAGAAGATGTAATTTATTGATTAATCAGCATCTAAGTTGAGAAATATTCATTCGATAGAAGCTGTATTAAAGAAGTTAATTCAGAAACAGAACAGAAAAGCCGAAGAATCTGCTATCTACACCTCATGTTCCGTAAAACATTTACCTCCGACAAGGAAATAGCAGGTAGGTTTACTTGACGACAATCACTCAGTTTCCTTCTAGTAGTTGCAGATGCCGCATCCATATTGCTTGTTAGTTTTCCAGTAGTTACTGCTGCTGAAAATCGAGATCGTAAACAAGTAGTTTGAGACTACGTGGACAGTAAACATGTACCACCACTACCAGCTTTGCGGCTAAACTGGTTCAAAGACTATATATCTCCTTCCAAAACAAAACATTACTTAATTACTTGGATACTCGGATGACCAGTCCTCACTGGTGTGCGGGTCCCAACATTATTTAACCTTTTTCAGAGTTTTCCCGGTTTAGCCATTGTGGCTCTCTGGAGTCCCGAGGTCCTCCTGGGCAAAGTCTGTCATATGTCGTCACCACTACAGGCAGTTACGACCTTTGTGTATCAGAGGAAGATTTGCCACTATGCAACTAGTTTGACACAATAATGGTGGTGGACCTTGGTATTTGTTTACCCTCAATCGGGTTTCCTAATGTAAGCCCTGGACCCCTTCCGAGTTTGAGAGGCTCTGCTTGGAGGATAACCCTCCACCCGCTGAAATCGCAGTCCGACACCCAGGAACACCTCTCAAACACGATGAGGCGGCGGTGCACCGTTGGTGGAGGAGGAATAAAACACGCTCATCAAGACTGAAAAACCAAAAAATGCTACTAATATTTTTGAAATGTAGATGAAACTCTCGGCGTTCATCAATCCTTGAGAGATGCTCCATGCTTTCAACTTCACTAAGCATCGTTAGAGGTGATTGAATGCACATCTGGCCTTTAAAATGACTGGCGGTGGCACACCGATGTATCGAGCCAGTGCTGCTATCCTCCCGGACAAGTCCGATACTAATTTGTCGACCACGGAAAGGTGAAAGGTTCGGTGAGCCTGGAGGGCGGGGATCCATCCTAAGTGTATTGCAGGACGTCTACGAACGCTGCGCTACAAGCGCCCTTGAAATATCCATGATGAACAATATCTAAATGTTCACTAACCGCCACCAATTGAGATCGGTCTCTTGATAGTGAATTCTTCTGGGCACACTTCATCATCCGTTATCCTTTGAAGGACCTGAAATAAACAAATCTTCCTTATGTTTACTTTTTATTTTCTGCCTTCTATAATTTTTAAAGCAGGGTATTAAGCGAAATACAACCACAAGTTTGCTGAAATATTTGCAAAAGTCCGGACTGCAGGTGTCTGCGGTGGGGAACGAACGCGCTATTGTCCTTTCCGGGGAGTAACGCGTTCAACACCACACCATGCGAGTCCTTCGTTTCGCCTGCCTCTCAGCTAGTTCTAAATCGTCCTTACTAGTTCACTCCTTTAAAAATCAGCGGAATAACAAAAAGCATATGAGGACGACTTCACCTCGATATGCTTCTCATCCAGAAGAGATTCACTCTCATTTCTTTCCTTGTCACTTAACTCTGTATTCATGTGGAGTATACGAGACGTTTCCTCTGAAATCAATCGCTCTAGAATGTACAGAAAACGACAATCGTTAGTGCTATTTTCACAATCACGAGCAGGCAAACGAAGCAAGAATAGGAAAGCATGAAAAAATGTAGTCAAGAGAGGACAGGAAGAATTCCTTCGTGTAAACAGAAAAAAAAAGAGAAATTTGTTTTGACAAATAGCGTTCACTTCCTACCCATCCATGCGTTGACGTCCTGTTTCGTGGATAACTAATAAAGGATAAAGTCGTCGGCGTTTATCAATCCCTGAAAAATGCGCAAGCATTCAACTTCATTAAGCATGGTTTGGAGGTGATTGAATGCATATCTGGTCTTTACAATGACTCGCGGTGGCTTACTCATGACCAACCTAGCAGTGCTGCTATATTTCCAGACAAGTCTGGTACCAATTTGCCGATGTCGGAGAGGTGGAAGGCTTGGTGTGCCTCAGGTGCGGGATCGATCCCATATTTATTGTAGAGCGCCTCTGACAACTACGCGATACGAGCCTTTCTTTTGGGAACCCCTTTTATACACTTCTATGCATACCTGTATTGGTGGGTCTTCGCGCATGAATGCAGGTCCAAGCCTGAATCTCGATTCGTACAAAATCTGTACGGATTTTGAATAGAACCTAACCAAAAGCAGCAAAAATAAAGGAAATGAAACAAGCCGGACAAGAGCCGCCTCATCCTGAAGCGCAGTGGAGATCAATGAAAAATTCATCCTACCTCGACAATCATGACTACCCACTTGTCTTCATACCACCGCAACTTGAATAAATTTTTAGATTTCATTCAGGCAGATGCGCTCATGGAAACCTTAGATGGTAACGAAACAAGTACTCAACACTTATTTAGGCTATCAAAGTTCAATAGTTGTAAAAGACTATCTGGGTTAGAAGGCTGGGCTATAGTTATGGTCACGAAGACGGAACTTTGTGAAGGCAATATTACGCTGCTAAAATTATCCTACGTGATTTTCGACAGCGCCATGAAAAAATTGAAATCAGGAGAGATGGAAGCTGAATTGGATGACCTACTGAAAATAAGGACGATTTGACTGGATACTTATCGACATTGACAGCGTTTCCAGGATGGCTGATGTACACTCGCCCAACAGTGATCCAAATAGCGAACATCCTTTAAAGCTTCTGCACGTGTCCAACCAACACAACGAGGCGATGAACGCAAAAACACCAGGATTGTTAAAAAAGTCAGGAACATCCGATGTCGCACCAAAATCACCGGCTCCACAATTCCTAACGCTTTCAGAATTGACTTCTACCTCATTCTTTCTCCTAACGAACCCAGTAAATGGGGATAAAGGATAAAGGATAAAGCTCTCGGCGTTGATCAATCCCTGAGGGATGCGCCATGCATTCGACTTCATTAAGCATCGTTGGAGGTGATTGAATGCATATCTGGCCTTTACAATGACTCGCGGTGGCCGGCCGATGTATCGAGCCAGTGCTGCTATCCTCCCAGACAAGTCTGGTACCAATTTGCCGACCCCGGAGGGATGGAAGGCTTGGTGGGCCATGGGCGCATTTCACGCGCGCCGCGGTCGCTTCTCGGCCTTTTGGCTAAGATCAAAGTTTAGTTTAGTTTAGTTTAGTAAATGGGGTTTAGCCAAAAATCTGCAATCAAGTCACTCATTTACACAAAGAAATCAATTTGACATCTCGTCATCCAAATAAGGGTCACTTGTACTTCAGAGAAATCATACAAGTATCATGTGGTCATCCCGGAAACACGCGGAGAACAACAAAACTAGAAGCTCATCGCAGAAAAATTGAAACGGTCTTCGCACTCTGAAAGGACCTACTCTAGATAGCGACCCAATGGATAGATTGGGAAGAACGCATAAGTTCTTGCGTTTTGGATCTGATTAGGTTTCAACACCACAAAGTCCACTATGAAATCATATGAGGTAGATGTGGTAGTCGGGAACAGGTAGAACTGTGGTAGCGACCACGGAAATCACGAACACAACGCTGGTTCGATCTCAGCCCAGGCTCACCAGGTCTCTCATCTTCCCGATATCGAAGAATTGGTAGCAGTGTCCCAAAAAAAATCACTCTCTGCAATCCGATTAGGAACGCTCAAGTTCGGCTATCTCAGAACTCCTGGGAAAACTGCTCGATCAGCATTCTACGACATATAAGATGAAATTGAAATCCTCAAGCAGCTGCCGAAGCCACACGCAAAACTTAGAAATCCCTAGTGTATGATAGATGCAAGGAAACGAACTGAATGTGAGAAGTGTTGAGACCCCTGCAGTAGATGTAGAAGACGGATCGTATAGGAAAACAAAATGAAAAGAGAAATGACAGTGGAAAGCACGTCATCATATAACGCCCAATAGCCCCAAACCAAACGGCGAAGGCAGCACCACTTCCAGTGATCCACAATTTTCCTGGCTATTAATACGTACATTTAACCAAAGGTGCATAAGCGCTTCTAAGACATTAAAACTACAAGGGTTATAAAAATTTCACAAAATAGCTAACAAAGAATCAAAGAACAATTGCTTTGCTCTTCTTTGTTCCACAACGCTACGATTAAGTTCATATTCAGTAACAATAGTAAACAAAAGGCATCCCAGCTTGGGAAACTCTGTTGCGAAGAAAAACCAGAACTGATGCTTACCTAGGATTAAGTTGGTTACTCAACGAATGAACCAAAGAATAAAATGAACTTGTCATGAAACAAAAAACCGATAAGCAGAGAATGGATGTCAAACATTGTGATTTCGACTGCAGCTTCAGCTTGACCGTATTCAATTCCGATTTGTACTCCCCAGACCATTTCTCTTGACGAGTGATTACCGATAGCCGTTAGTTTTCACTGTAAGGTTATAAAAGGTGGCCGAGAGAAATAGGCAAAGCAAGGACCTAGGTTGCGCAGTGGGTAAAACGTGACTTCCGAGAAAGGTAATCACGGGTTCGAAGCGTATACGAAGTTCCAAGTTTTGCTCATATCTCAACATCGTTTTCATTTCACATAACACCCACAACATCATGACATAACATAACATCATGAAAAAGATAATAGGCAGAAAATAAAGGTTAAACAATCAGACCAAGAAACACTTACAGTAACCAGAGAAAAGTAATACTCATTGCAGCATCACTCTTACAAACCAGAAAAGCGTAAGTAAATACAATACGTAATAAAAAGACGTAGGAATGGTTCCGATGTATAAAGATGTTGTTTAGATAGTACTAAGGGACTACAGAACCATCTATCACGTCTTTGTTACCTTATATCTGCAAACATGGATCTATGGAAGGAACTGAGTACCATGGAATACCAGTTTAAAGAAAAAGTCCTAAGTATGAACTAGACCTAGAATGATGGGCATTCTCAATGTACTACATTGTGCCTTTTTTTTTATTTCACATGACCCTACCACCACATGTTGTGTAGACCCTATCTAACACTTTGCAGCTTATTCATCTCCTTCTCTGTCATTATCCATGAAGCTCTCCGTATTTTTGCACATTATGGGCTTAACCTGGGAGTAAACTTCATGGATTTTGCTCATAATAAACGGCATCACAACCAGTACGATATCTGCCCGCCCTTATATTGCAAGAACAGTTGCAATAAAAGTCACAACGATGTTCTTGAGCAGAAATACCATATTTAAGACGTTTACTTGTAAAACAAATATGAAGAGAATATACAAAAACCGGTACAAATAGCAATCCCACTGTACCACAGACAACCTCACTTAAAGTGAATCTTCTTACGGCTTAAGAATTAACGCTAGAATAACCCAATAATAAAACAACAAGGCAACTAACTATTAATATATGACATTGACGATTGGCAAGAAAAGAATAATATTCCTTATTGATCATAATCATGCTGGAATTTGATCAAACATCTCATCGGCTTCCGAAGGAGCGTAAAAGATAACCCAAAGAGGTAATGAAACCACGAAAACTTGGAACGGGGAAGAAAAACAGTTCCAAAGTGTTAGACACCGGTCAATCAATAACTAAAATATCTATGACAAAGCAGATATCACATAGTCCCACATTCCGAGACATAAAAGTTTAAGAAGAAGCAGTCAATAAATCCGTTAGGGGGAATCAATGAATCGGTCAGCTGATACCATCTGAAGACTGACGACGACCGACAGAAAAGACGGTCAGAGACTCAGAGTTTGCCAGCGATGAATCACTTATGCCTCACCACGCCCTTCATCTGCGGAATATTGTCGCTAGCATAAGGACAAGAAGAAGACAGAATATCCTAAGCATAATGTCGACGTGGACTTCTAATGTCTGTAGTCTGAGGACTACTTTAGTACTTTACTGAGTACTGAACTAATTCAAGGCTAAAGACAACTGCTATTGAAAACAAAGTGTTCAGTACCAAAGAACCGGCCACACGAACGAACAAAGTACTAAAACAGGGAGAGTAAAGAAGCTAATCCAGGAAAAATATTAGAAATCTAGTGTTTATGTCCATCTTCTGCATCGTTCACATCTTTTTTGTCTTGCACATTTCGAGAAGACGTCGCTCTATTTGGAAGACGTGATCATCGGGAACATGAGGAGCCTATAACAATCATACAATTGTTTGATCAGTGTTCTGAAACGTATTGGAAATTAACATTCCTCAACAAATCAATTTTCATTAACTCATGATCAAGCAAACATAAAATCTATGGAATCACAGCGTTGCTCTTCAATGTACAATTCCAGCAGCACCTTTCATAAACCTTTTGGCTACTAGCTTGCTCTAAGTAGGAGACAGAACAGTGACTTATAACAGAAGAAGCTTCTGGAAGTTTCTGATTTTTTTTTTAGCTTCTTATTCTAACAGTAATTAAAGATATGGGTTAAACGGTAAAACTCTCAGGGTTGATCAATCCCTGAGAAATGCGCCATGCATTCGACTTCACTAAGTATCGTTGGAGGCGACAGTGCTGCTATATTCCCAGATTAATTTGGTACCAATCTGCCGACCCCGGAGGGATGGAAGGCTTGGGGAGCCTGGGGCATGTGGATCGATCCCATGTGTATTTCAGGGCACATCTGCACACTGCGTTACACACGTAATTAAAGAAGACTACCACAACCATTGTAGTAAATTCACGTTTAGGTAAGCACACAAGTATTAAAAGAAACAAATCTATTAATAACCTGTTTATGTAAAACTTCCGCTAGTGAAAGAGCGTAATCTATGTTTGATCCTGATGGTCCATGGCTATGAACTATCTAAAGGAAGAAATTCAACAAAAAGGCTACAAATAGACTAAGAAAACCTTACAGTTTGACAAATAACTTCAATATCACTTGGCCCTGCATAATGTAGTTTATCGCCGTGCGATATATAGGCCTGAATATGAAATAATAAATGTAAAATACAACGACGCTCATTCTCACCAATCGAAATGGTAATCTATTCGTTGTTCGTTTCAGTAAAACTGAGCCACAGCATTTATTAGTAATTAATGCTACAAATTACTGAATTTCTAAGGCATCGATTCTGATGGAAGCGTACAACTTACCTCCACCTCGAAAGGTTCCACCGATGAGTCATCTGGCTTGAACATAACTCTCACCAACTAAAAGAATGTTTTCAATCAACGGTTACGTTACAATCATAAAAAATTGAAATACAAAGTAAAAAATAAAGGGTAGTGCGTTCGAATGATCGCAGAGGTATGAGGGGATGAGCATATTTGGGATACAAAGTGACTTAATACAGCATAACAATGAACCAAGTAAGTGTTCTCGTCTTTCCCAAGTATGGTAACAGCCTAGCCACATTAAATAGATAAGTTTTGGTTAGGCTGCGCGAAAACGTTCAGTTTTGTGTTGCAGAGCACCCTTAACCGTTAGTGTCCTACCTTCCAGCTGTACTAGTTGTGGTCCTGTGCACCGAGTGATTTTGGTGAACAATAAAAAATCCATTATTTTTGGCGCGTGTAGAAATTCTCCAGTTCGTACTCCTCGTTTGCGGAGCACGTAGACCACGACGTTTTACACCCAACATTTTTATAAAGTTTGGCTATAGGTTTGGTAGCTATCTTCATATTGCGCGCTTGACATCCCATGTATCCTAAGGAACCCACTTCAGCCCTTAAGCAGTATGGTTCAAGAGTTCTGCATAGACACATAATGTATTTCATTCATTCAATTTTCAACAGCTTGGCGAGCACGGAAATGTCTCGATCCTTAATAGTCGCCGGAGATCAGGACACTCCACATTCACGGCCTTATTAATGTAATGATATAGCATTAATCTCTCACTATTATGTTCCGTAACATTGGCAGTCTTTACCACCTTGCTTACTCCGTGTCTTTTACTAATCGTAAATTAAAACCCAGAAAATTTTGGATCAGGGAGATTGGCACAAAACAGAATTACCTTTGATCTTACTGCTCGAAATTGCTTGCTTTCTCATGGTGAGCTATGGCGTTAAGTCAGTAACCTTATTAGCATCTTGACTCAGATCAGAAGCAAATATTTTCAAAAACACCGTTTTCTATATGCTCGCGTGAAGATCACTTTTCTAAACCCGCTGCGTTAACCGACTAGCATTTGTTCCACTTCACCAATGCTTAATTGACAACAATGATATTACCAACGAATGCATATGGCGCGTATGACATTCTCGAAAAGTAGCTATAAATAGTTTTGGCAACATGGTATCGTCTTCCTCCACACTTCTCCGTGTTAATAATGTCAATGATTGGCAGTACTCCCAATGGTGTACTACCTCGTGGCTGGGAGGTGTTCCTGGGTGCCGGACTACGATATAGAGCGAGGGGATTCGCCCACCAGCCAAAGTCTCCCAAACTGAGTTTGGCCCTTCCATCAGGAATCCCGGCTAAGAGTAAACCAACACCAGGAACCAACATCGTCTTGGTATCAAACTAGTCGGATGGTATGATGGCCAATCTCCCTCCGATCCAAAAGGACGGCGACTGCCTGTGGTGATGATGACTTTGGGAAAACATTAATTAAGCTGTCCTCGGGACTTCAACAAATGGCTAAGCCAGCAAATCTCCGGAGAATGGAAATTATGCTGGGGCCCGTACAACCAGTGAAGACAGGCCATCCAAGGAAGTAAGTACCTATGGAAAAAAAATAATTGCAGTTTTGCGAAACATACAGAGTAGCCAGCTTTTTCACGCGTATCCAAATATTCTCGTGTAGCATGTACATTCTCTTCAGCCACTTTAAAGGCTATACCCCAGCAAACAGACTGAAATTAAGCGCATACACAGACATGAGAGTAGTATGTATATGACTAATAACTGATAGAAATGCAAGTTGCTTAAATAAAACTGACATTTGCATCTGGTACTAGTGTTACAGTGCGGCCAGGCTGAAATATAAATAGTCAATTAGAAGAAGAACCTATACCAGGTAATGATTAGAGCCCCGGTTTTTTAAAATGTAGAAAAGTGTAATTTCATTCCACTGAGTGCATTCAAGGCACAGCTTTTTCAGACATCACATCCTTGGCACAAAAATGTCAAAAGTGGGCGTAAAAAAGAAAACTGGACAGGAATTCTTCGACAGCTGGAAATTTCAGCAAAAACTACGAAGTACACTGTATAGTAGCATGGCAGGTCAAAAATTAAAGCTGGGGGCTATTTCCAGATCCCACTTAACCCAACATTGATGGGATAGAAATAAAAATACTGGCGGAGGTTTTAAATGCTCCTAAAACAGATCTGAAAACCTTTTCTGGAGTACCACGATGATCCGGACTCAACTGCCAGAATCTTCTTGCGTATCCACTCACAACACCAGGAATCTTCTGTAAAGCGCAGATGCCTAGTCATGGGACCCCATGGTAGTTAGTGAATAATTAGGCATATTCCTTCTAAAAGTAAAGACAACGAACCTGTGTAAATGGGAAGTTAGGATTCCACAGTAAGGAGCCATATCCAAAAATCCACATTAACGTGATAGAATTAGTACCTAACTAACTTCTATGCACTGAAATGTGCTGATACCTTATGGAATTTAAGAGAAAAAATGCTAGTTAAAAACAAATCCATGTAAGATAGAAGTATGTGTAGGATACGTGTCCAATCTGCATTAATCAGACAAATACAGAAGTTTATTACAGAAGAGAACCTTAAGAAATTGATAACGAGGAAATCGGCAACTGTGAACGGAGAGAATTTCTACGGATTCTCATTGCACCAAAGAAATAGTATGGAATAACTCTTTGTAGCGTATTCATGCGGGATCAAAATCACATTTGGTGTACACCGCAAACCTATTTCGAACAATGGTTGCTATTACTGTGGCGATCATTGTTGTGGTGGCCATTGCACCCATGCCAGTATCACCACATACCAGCTCTTTTTCCATCGGTGGGATTTCCTGAATATCTTGTTATGATTTCTAAGAGTTACTATTTTCATGAAAATAGGGCGGAAATAGAAATTCTGCTAATGGCCTCGACGAAAAGCGAAAAATTTTGCGAAAATTAAATTACGACCTGTGGGTTTGAGAAATCCATAATCTCATAGCGGTATTAGAACAGAAAAAAGCTTTTTACTGTCTGCAAGTACCTACAGACCATAATGATCTTTAACGCACTTAACAAAACCTTAACGTTTTGAAGTTCCCACTTAGAGCAAAGAGAGAAACTTCCTTCGGTTGCCAATACATCTAAATCAATGCGTATCGAAGGAAGTAAGTTTTAGAAAGTTAACCAGGACTAAAACATTTCTCTAGTATATACCCTGATGAAGAGTCAACATCAACGAAACAAATGTTACGACAAATGAGTGTATTTATGGATTAATAGTGGTAATACTGGACAACATACCTTATATCTGAGGAGATCTTTAAGGGTATTCCTATGCTGGAATGTAAGAGGATTTTCCCACATCATTGTATTCATAGCTGGAGCAAAGTAGAGTGGTTTCCTTGGGTCCCAAGCTCGGACCTGGTATGAATGCGTTTGCTCATTTCATACGAAACAAGAAGAGAGTAAAAGAAAGCTTGTAAACCTACAATAGAGGTAACAAGATTGTCGCTAATTCCAACAGCAATTTTTGCTAGACTATTTGCGTCTAAAGGTGCAATAAGCATAGCGTCTGCCCATTTCCGAAGCTCTGAACCAAGCTGATAACAAGGAGGTGTATTCACCAACTATTTCAAAACCGACTTCCCTCTTACCTCAGTATCACTAATCAGTATGTATTCCTTCTTTAATATGCTTACACGAGGTTTACAATTAATATTTATTGGGCTGACGTTTCGACGCCTTCACCTTCATTAGAGCTGATGATCCGAGTCAATGGTCAATAGTTGATCGTCTTCTCAACGTGGAAGACGTCGAAACATTAGTCGAATAACTATTATTTATCAACCTTGTGTAAGCTTATGAAATAAAGAATACATATTAACCAACTGAATGAAGACCAGCTAAAACATTTGGAAATTGGATATACCTATGTGCAAAACGGGATCACCACGACCTCGCCACATTGACCATTCATCACGGTCCTCATAGATAGTCTCATCTAGATCGAAATCCTGATTATCCAAAAGAGCCATAGCTGATTTTGTACTGGCTATCTAAATGTCGTTATCCAAGAAAGGAAGGTCAGAAAGGAATGGTGTTAGTGAAATCTATGTTGAAAACGTGGGCTCCTGAAACTTTTAATTAAAAGAAAGAGCCGTAGAGAAAAACATACCCCACCTTTATTAGTAGTTTATTCTCGGGACAACTCTCATATAACTTTTGAATCAGCTCTTCCAACTTGATAACCGCAACACTTCCTGTCACTCCAATAAGGAGATGAAATTTTCCGCCACTCCTCTGAATCACGTGTGACCTAGTGAACGGAGGTCGACAACCAGCCTCCTAAATGATTACGGAAAAAATCACTATCGAAACAGATAACATAGGAATGGAACTCATTATAACATAAGATCCACATGATGAAATCTACATGACTCATACGCACGATAAGACATTCAAAGAATCTTCACCGTCGATGTGACGTTTCAGTCAAAATGGCAGACAGAACTAAACCTAGCGGTAGCTTGAACACATTAATAAAAAGTATGAACGTTTGGAAAGAGGAACGCCGAAGAAAGAAAGATGTGTGAATACTTTACAATTGTTGGTTACAAACTCACACCTTTCCTGACATCTCTTTCTCACCAGCATCAGTATCATTGTCACGACTCTTTTTGGTAAGAGGTTCAAAGGCCTGTGAAATGAACGATGTTTTAGGCATAAGTTTGTCACCAAAACTCCTTGTGATAACAACGAAGCAAATTTCTGAATCTAAACGGCTTGAACGTCTTCATAAAGAACATTGAAAGCCACTAACTGTCTTAACCGTTTTTGTTTACTGCCTACTCTTTTTAATGGCAGGGTATATTGCGAAATATGGTGGAAATAATTAAAGGACCCGCATGGTGTGGTGGTGAACGCCTTGCTCCCCGGGAAGTACAATCCCGCGTTCTTTTCCCACCATAGACACCTGCGGTCCGGAGTTTCATAAATATCTCAGCATCATTAAAGTTATATTTCGCAATATATAACCTGCCATTAAAAAGAGCAGGCAGTAAATAATAAGCTAAAAATTGTAATTATAATTGCAACCTCAGCTTAACTGGGTTCATTGCCGATTTAGGCTCCCCAGATCAGTCCCGCTGTTGGATGATTGCTGATGGCAAAAGATCGATAGAACTAGCTGAGAGACAGGCGAAACGAAAGAACCGCATGGTATGGTGGTGAGCGCGTTACTCCCCGGAAAGGACAATAGCGCGTTCGTTCCCCACTATAGATACCTGCGGTCCAGAGTTTTGCAAATGTCTCAGTTTCATTAAAGTTATATTTCGCCACTAACTGTTTTCGTTTGACTGAAAATTCTGCTAATTGTAAGAGATTTGTTGCTGGACTGCTGAGATTGTCACGTCAATGCATTTTTATCACAAAGTTTCTTCCAAATTTTGAACCACGTTCCATCCAAATCGGTGCGAATTATGGCACTCTTTCACTCTTACGTAGGCTAATGCCTTCCATTAGCCCACCACCAAACGGTTTACCGCCTCATCACGACTGGGAGGCGTTCCTGGGTGTCGGGCTGCTGTGTAGAACGGGCGATTTATCCTCCCAGCATGACATCCTAAGCTAAGAAGGAGTCCGGAATTTCCATCAGGAAGCCCGGCTGAGGTTAATCAAGTGCTAAGATCCACCGTCCTGGTATCAAAGTAATCACATGATGGCAAATCTCCCTCTGATCGACAAAGGCAGCGACGCCTGTGGTGGTGACGATCTAAGATAGACTTTGGATGGGCTGTCCTCGAGAATCCAGGGAGCCGCAGTGGTTAAACCAGTAAAACTCCAAAAAAAAAAAACGCAAATAACGTTAAGACCCACAGAACCAGTGAATAAGGGCCACCCAAATATTCAGAACATCGGAAAGTAAATATAGTAAGTCAAATCAACTATTGTTATTGTAAGATATAGAGTCATCTACCTCATCTTGATTGCTATTGGTTTCCATAGGGCTATGTTTCGAAGATTTAGCCTTTCGTAGAATCAACTTTCCTGAAACTTCCGCACATTAGAGAGAGCGATAAAATCCGTGAAATATAGACAATAAGTGGTTGGGGGTTCCCATAAACTCTATGATTTCATAGCATCCCAACATCGAATAGCTGACAAGCCAGGACTACAGAATCCGTTGTTGGGTTGTCTTACATTACTACGGAAATTGAAGTATACGCCATACGATGTCCTACCTTCACAATTTCGAACACAATTTATGCATTCACCACAGCTCTCTACTTAATGTAATGAAGAAACTTTAACAGGTACCTAACGGCCTTGATAGATTCATAAGCACCCCATTCGATATTCACTGATATCCTTAATGGACAAATCCACAAAAACTTTATTATCGACGCCACATCGCGCTATTCGTGTTCACAAATGTAAATGAAATTAAGTAAACAGAAAGCAATTCGAAGCTGAAGGTTGCCTTCAACCAGTAAGTCCAACATCTGCCATCGATGATCACTGAAACTTTACCCACGAAAAAAGAAGTTAGCCATAATATTTTGACCAGATTTGATGGTCTCGAATGGACTATGACGCTCATCACCAAGAACAATCGCCTAAATTCCTGGAAACTTGTGTGGGCTCTCCTTACTTTGAGTCTCAGCAAAACACTCGTCTCGCGTTCTTGCGACCCATGCTGCCATAAATACGTCATTTACAACTTGCATCCAAATCAAAATGAGTTACAAACAACTCCATTTATTTCGAAAGCGTCCTACCAAGTGCACCCATAAATCTCCTTGAGACTAACCTACCTCTACGTCGACCTATCGTATACCATACTCACCGCACTAACACACCAGCAGTCCATGTATGACACACATTAGATCTTTCATGTACACGACTACGAAGAAGGAAAATTCAGCGAAGGTCCTAATTGCTATCTCCAAGTTGATGCTGCATGCAGATTGTAGTTCGGAACATACCACCTTCCTTACAGATTGCGGATAGTTTGGATTCAATGTGGATAACATCTCGGCTACCAGAAATTGATGAGTTGAAGCAATGCGTCTACAGATATAGCCCGTTCAGTTCTGGTGGGTTCTCTAACAGCTCCGAATGTCATCCATAATACTCTCAAACTTCTTACAGTTGCTCCATTACTAAAGGGTGCGTGTGGCGCAGTGATTGGAGGTGCCACTGCGACACGAACGTGGAATCGGCCTCTGCGCCCATGGCCCACCTAGCCTTCCATCCCTTCGGGGTCGGCAAACTGGTACCAGACTTGTCTGGGAGGATAGCAGCACTGGCTCGACACATCGGCAGACCACCGCGAGTCATTGTAAAGGCCAGATATGCATTCAATCACCCCTAACGATACTTAATGAAGTCGAATGCATGGCGCATCCCTCAGGGATTGATCAGCGCCGAGAGTTTTAGAGCTTTAGAGCTTTAGCTCCATTATTTGCCATGTCACTTGATGATACTCATACTTTGTTCTTTCACTCACTTCACTGACTCTTCAAACGTCAACTGTTATATTGAGTGGCAAAGAACAACAAAGCAATTCACAAAACAATGGCCTGACAAGGGTCAAATTTCGATCTGGGAAGTGAGAGTGATGAAATTACGGCATGCTGTATTTAGAGAAGAAGATATAGAACCTATACCACTGCCCATTACCAACTATAGATCTGAAATCTCCATCTCCATCCCATCTATAAAGGATGCCTCATCAACTTATTCCCTAAGAGAAGGGGTGGTATAAGGCGGACACCGAGCCTAATCTGAATGTTGAAAATGTAACGAGGTGAAAAGAGACGAAGCGCTAAATTAAACGTTCAGTATATACGAAGAACTTCAATGGAAAATATTTATGCGATTTCTAACAAAGGGTAACATCATTTTCAAGTTCTAATTGATGATCCACGAGCACATAATCAAATATTTAGGGGTTTTAAACACTACACTTAGGTTACTAACGCATTGTCGTCGCTAACAAAGCTGTCCAGGTACCGGAGTACTGAGTTCCACTACAAGTTAATCAACAATTGGCAGATTACAACTGCAGTGTACATATAGAAAAGTACTACAATCGATAAGACATACGTGAAGCGGTTAAGAGTATGACTGAATTTGGAAGCGACCCATCGTGAAATATATCTGCACCAGTTGCCCTCGTCAATTCCAACATAGAATGTTTGAACTTTGTGACCCCACTGGTTGGTGTTTCTATTTTCAATACTAAGAAACAATAAGTAAGACAAAATACCGCTGTAACAGCTGTAGAGCAAAAGTACAATAACGGGTAAATACTGTGAAAGTTCTATTGTACTGGGGACAATTACAATTACAAACGAGACCTAAGATGTCTTGACATGAATGAAACTGTGTGTAAAATCGAAACAGCACCCGCTCGTCCAATACAAAAGAAATGGGAAGATAATCGTACAGATTATGGTACAGCAGAAACTGTTAAACGAGAGTTCTCAGAACTGACAATTGTACTGGAGTAAAACGGAAAACGATTACACCATTTCGAATGAGAAAACAGGGAGCACCAACTTGCCGTGCTAGTCATGTTTGATTCCTCTCTTCGTTAAAACCTGAAGCACAACAGAAAATCAGTTGAAATCAATAGAAACGCAGAAAACATCACAATAGAACAAAAAAAAAAGCAAAGATTTATCAAGAAACGTTAGTAAAATAGAGAAGATTCCTCATTCACCCTTTTTTCACGTGATGCATACTATCTGTGCTCGAAACACTCTAATTCTTATTGCACTTTTATTTCTATTACTAGACTTATGACGAAGTCCCTTAGCATACTCCACCCAACGGTTTGCAACTTCACCGTGGCTGAGAGGTGTTCCCAGGTGTCGGTCTCCGATGCAGAGCGAGGGGATCCATCTACCCAGCAGGGTCTCCCAAGCTGAGCAGTCTGGTGTTTCCATTAGGAAACATAGCTGGGACTAAACCAATATCAGAATCCACCATCGTCCTGATATCAACTAGTCGAACGGTGGCAAATCTCCCTCTGATCTACAAGGTCGACGAATGCCTGTGCTGGTGACGACTTAGGCCAGACTTTCGCTAAACTGACCTCTGGACTCCAGGTAACCACAATGGCTATACCAACAAAACTCCGAAAAAATTGGCAATTATGCTAGGACTCACACAACTAATGAAAAAGGACTATCGATGTATCAAAGTGTCCCACAGCATACTAAATCATTATTTGCTTTCTACTTAATTAAATCGAATACATTGCAGACCGACTACTTAAATGAAGATTTTCCATAAATTCCGTTTTACCAGAATGTTTCGACTACACGAACAATTTAGGCGCGTGCAGCGCAGTGGTCGGAGGCGCCATGCAACACACACGTGGAATCGATCCCCACGGTCATGGCCCACCTAGCCTTCCATGCCTCCGGCGTCGGCAATTGGTACTAAGTATGTGTGCGAGGATAGCACCACTGGTTCAATACATCAATGGGCAACCGTGGGTCATTTTGTATAGGGTTAGATACGCATTCAATCATCTCCAACGATGCTTAATGAAATCGAATGCATGGCGCATCACTCAGGGATTGATCAACGCCGAGAGCTTCACCTTTTACCCTTTCCATGAGAAATGTGGACAAAAATTTAGAAAAAAATGACACGAAGATTGAAAACGTTAGGTAGCACTAGACACTACATAATGCTAAAACCGAAACACGAAATCGTTCGGAAAAGTAACCACATAATCTACATGTGTCTGACAGTTATGGAATCAAAAAGAGCCACATACCTGGTCAGCTAATGAACGCAGCATGTGTACAGGACCATCACCTGGTGACGGATTCCGTTGTGCTAATTCTCGTAAAACAAACTCGATGCTCACTTCGTTGTCTTCCGACCAACCTGGCTTAGACGTCTCCTCCGTTACCACATCTGTGAATTCTTGGTTCACCTTCAGGTATTCAAGCAATTTCAAGGCAAGGACAGTAGTTGAAATCGGTTTTCACCATTAATAGCCGTTAATATCTGAGCTTTCCATGTTTCCTCCGAAGCCACTTTTTCCTTATCAATAGATGGAGCAGCTTCAAAACACACAACAATCATTGTCATATTATCTCGTGATCCTTTACTTAAACATGCATCAAGCACCTGGAAAGCAAAAGAAAAAATGAAATCCTTCCAAACAACTGCAAATAGAAAAGCACAGAAATATATGGAAGCAGCACTGGCTCGACACATCGGCAGACCACCGCGAGTCATTGTAAAGGCCAGATATGCATTCAATCACCCCTAACGATACTTAATGAAGTCGAATGCATGGCGCATCCCTCAGGGATTGATCAGCGCCGAGAGTTTTAGAGCTTTAGAGCTTTAGCTCCATTATTTGCCATGTCACTTGATGATACTCATACTTTGTTCTTTCACTCACTTCACTGACTCTTCAAACGTCAACTGTTATATTGAGTGGCAAAGAACAACAAAGCAATTCACAAAACAATGGCCTGACAAGGGTCAAATTTCGATCTGGGAAGTGAGAGTGATGAAATTACGGCATGCTGTATTTAGAGAAGAAGATATAGAACCTATACCACTGCCCATTACCAACTATAGATCTGAAATCTCCATCTCCATCCCATCTATAAAGGATGCCTCATCAACTTATTCCCTAAGAGAAGGGGTGGTATAAGGCGGACACCGAGCCTAATCTGAATGTTGAAAATGTAACGAGGTGAAAAGAGACGAAGCGCTAAATTAAACGTTCAGTATATACGAAGAACTTCAATGGAAAATATTTATGCGATTTCTAACAAAGGGTAACATCATTTTCAAGTTCTAATTGATGATCCACGAGCACATAATCAAATATTTAGGGGTTTTAAACACTACACTTAGGTTACTAACGCATTGTCGTCGCTAACAAAGCTGTCCAGGTACCGGAGTACTGAGTTCCACTACAAGTTAATCAACAATTGGCAGATTACAACTGCAGTGTACATATAGAAAAGTACTACAATCGATAAGACATACGTGAAGCGGTTAAGAGTATGACTGAATTTGGAAGCGACCCATCGTGAAATATATCTGCACCAGTTGCCCTCGTCAATTCCAACATAGAATGTTTGAACTTTGTGACCCCACTGGTTGGTGTTTCTATTTTCAATACTAAGAAACAATAAGTAAGACAAAATACCGCTGTAACAGCTGTAGAGCAAAAGTACAATAACGGGTAAATACTGTGAAAGTTCTATTGTACTGGGGACAATTACAATTACAAACGAGACCTAAGATGTCTTGACATGAATGAAACTGTGTGTAAAATCGAAACAGCACCCGCTCGTCCAATACAAAAGAAATGGGAAGATAATCGTACAGATTATGGTACAGCAGAAACTGTTAAACGAGAGTTCTCAGAACTGACAATTGTACTGGAGTAAAACGGAAAACGATTACACCATTTCGAATGAGAAAACAGGGAGCACCAACTTGCCGTGCTAGTCATGTTTGATTCCTCTCTTCGTTAAAACCTGAAGCACAACAGAAAATCAGTTGAAATCAATAGAAACGCAGAAAACATCACAATAGAAAAAAAAAAAAAGCAAAGATTTATCAAGAAACGTTAGTAAAATAGAGAAGATTCCTCATTCACCCTTTTTTCACGTGATGCATACTATCTGTGCTCGAAACACTCTAATTCTTATTGCACTTTTATTTCTATTACTAGACTTATGACGAAGTCCCTTAGCATACTCCACCCAACGGTTTGCAACTTCACCGTGGCTGAGAGGTGTTCCCAGGTGTCGGTCTCCGATGCAGAGCGAGGGGATCCATCTACCCAGCAGGGTCTCCCAAGCTGAGCAGTCTGGTGTTTCCATTAGGAAACATAGCTGGGACTAAACCAATATCAGAATCCACCATCGTCCTGATATCAACTAGTCGAACGGTGGCAAATCTCCCTCTGATCTACAAGGTCGACGAATGCCTGTGCTGGTGACGACTTAGGCCAGACTTTCGCTAAACTGACCTCTGGACTCCAGGTAACCACAATGGCTATACCAACAAAACTCCGAAAAAATTGGCAATTATGCTAGGACTCACACAACTAATGAAAAAGGACTATCGATGTATCAAAGTGTCCCACAGCATACTAAATCATTATTTGCTTTCTACTTAATTAAATCGAATACATTGCAGACCGACTACTTAAATGAAGATTTTCCATAAATTCCGTTTTACCAGAATGTTTCGACTACACGAACAATTTAGGCGCGTGCAGCGCAGTGGTCGGAGGCGCCATGCAACACACACGTGGAATCGATCCCCACGGTCATGGCCCACCTAGCCTTCCATGCCTCCGGCGTCGGCAATTGGTACTAAGTATGTGTGCGAGGATAGCACCACTGGTTCAATACATCAATGGGCAACCGTGGGTCATTTTGTATAGGGTTAGATACGCATTCAATCATCTCCAACGATGCTTAATGAAATCGAATGCATGGCGCATCACTCAGGGATTGATTAACGCCGAGAGCTTCACCTTTTACCCTTCCCATGAGAAATGTGGACAAAAATTTAGAAAAAAATGACACGAAGATTGAAAACGTTAGGTAGCACTAGACACTACATAATGCTAAAACCGAAACACGAAATCGTTCGGAAAAGTAACCACATAATCTACATGTGTCTGACAGTTATGGAATCAAAAAGAGCCACATACCTGGTCAGCTAATGAACGCAGCATGTGTACAGGACCATCACCTGGTGACGGATTCCGTTGTGCTAATTCTCGTAAAACAAACTCGATGCTCACTTCGTTGTCTTCCGACCAACCTGGCTTAGACGTCTCCTCCGTTACCACATCTGTGAATTCTTGGTTCACCTTCAGGTATTCAAGCAATTTCAAGGCAAGGACAGTAGTTGAAATCGGTTTTCACCATTAATAGCCGTTAATATCTGAGCTTTCCATGTTTCCTCCGAAGCCACTTTTTCCTTATCAATAGATGGAGCAGCTTCAAAACACACAACAATCATTGTCATATTATCTCGTGATCCTTTACTTAAACATGCATCAAGCACCTGGAAAGCAAAAGAAAAAATGAAATCCTTCCAAACAACTGCAAATAGAAAAGCACAGAAATATATGGAAGGAAAAGAAAAACCAAGAAGCTTTACTCACATCATTGCAGACCTGATTCAAGTCATCACAAACATGAAGCCGACTTTCAACAAATCGACAAAGCTCTTCATTCTCCATCACGTCATAAATTCCATCACAAGCCACCACAAGAAACTCGTCTTTCTCCTGGAATAAACCATGACGACATGTGCGTCTAAAATCTATTCTCCTTTCTCGGAGACATGTGATGTCAACCAAGACTACGCAGTTTTCTCGTGATACTGTTGACTTTGCTCTTCAGGGCTGTTCCAAGATCTTTTCCAAAAACTTAAATAGCGCGTCAAACAACATGTCTCCATTATGTCCAACATGTCCAAGCAATATGCCATTATTAAACAGAGAAAATTTGAACTTTCAGCCATCACTATAGGCCTCAACTATGGATCACCATGAGTGTATTGTGGGTAAAAGGAAAACAAAATCAGGAATAACTAAAAATGAAGTCACAAATACTTGATTCTGAATGTCTTATTTGACTTAAGAAACCAAAAAAAGGCAACTACTGTTAGCAGGAACATAATTTATAAGGCAAACGAAGGCAACACACAAAATCCCGGTACAAAAGCTTAGAAATCACCTTTTGCCTCTCCAGTACGTAAACATCCGGCTCAGGAGAAACTAGCTGTTTATTTGGTTCCAGTCCCGGAACGTTCTTGTATTCAAAATCACCTAGAGCTCTGAAAATGTGTTATAGTGAATTTCGTTCAATTCACACAACAGCAAATTAAGATAAGCAAGACAGACTTGATAGTTGCTCGTACGGTTAGAAAACATCACTCTACTATACCTGCTAACAGCGAGACTACCATTTATCCTTTGGATCATAACAGATCCTCCAGCGCCAATAATCCTCTCTCGTTCTTTGTCGTTATACGGCTGAAGTGAAATATAAAAACTACAAGTGTATAGAAAATTATCAGCTACACATGCTTAAGAGAACAAATACCTAAATTTTGCAAGCTAGTCACAAACCTTATGGTCCTCCGTTCCAAAAGAACCCTCGTGTTTACGAGAAACAACAGCACGAGAATCTCCTAAACAGTGTCTCAAATAAACGCTTCAGTTTTAAAACGATCGCAATATTGTGTCTTAAATAAAGCTGACGTTCTAATGCCATAAAATATAGTTCAAAACCTCAAACATAAGGACATCCTTGTTTTTGAAGCCAATTTTCATTCATCCTGGGAATGGCTGACCAATACCGTAGCGCCTCGATTTTTTTTTTCTCAAGCTCACAAAAGTTAATCAACTTCAGAGCATATTTTTTTATAGCAGTTTCGAAAAATTACTACACACTCTAGTGATCAGAAATGGTTGACAGATATAAGACGGGCAGAGTTCTGTTAATCAAAACAAAAGAGGTCACTTTGCAGTTAAAGTTCAAGGTCAGTTCTGAATCTATGGAGCTCGGAAATCCTTTCCTTCTTTCGCTTTTTCTCCTCAGAGCTCGAATTTCGAACCACGAAAATGTTGGAAAAACAGAACAGGACGCGACAACCTTTTCGAAAGTATGGTTAGTCGTTATTATTCCGTGAAAAAAGAAGGCCACCATCTTATTGGCAACGATTTGGAGAATCTCATAACTTCTGTAATAATTAGTGAGATTCATTATAGGTAGAGATTTTTGTTTAAACTTTAAAACTACAACTAGTTTGTGAATGTACAAGTCACAGGTACTTAACTTCAAACAATAAGCGTTAAACATTTTAAAACTGTACATTCCGTCGTTTAAGTTCAATTTTCGAGAGCATAAGGGGCACACTCTTTGGTCCAGTTGAACCGGATCATGTAAAATGACGATATTCTTGTCTCCTGGCAAAATGGCTGCGGACAACATGAGTGCAAATGGGTAACACTGTCGGACAAGGCTGGAGACCTAGCACGGAATTTTAAGAAAAGTTTAAAAAGATTCAATACGTTGGTACTGGACACAAATAAGCAGTGCTTCTAGAATGTAAGAGTAGAACACTGGGCTCCTGCATTTGACTTCGCATTGAGGCTACCGATTAAATGACTATGTCCTACGAGTGCTGTCAGAACACTTCACATGTCCTGCACGAATATTTTCTAACATTTTGATAAGCGCAGCACAGCACTTTACATTTTGATAATTGAAACTGGTTAGTAATCTTAATCTCTAATCTCTGTAATCTGTGATGTCCACACCTTATGTGATACGAATTTTTATAACATCAACCTCACCACACAGCTTTTGATAAGCTTGAGGGTTCCTTCATGTTACAAAATCTAGGTTTATAAACAGCATCAGGAAGAACAGTGAAGTCAAAGAAGTCGACACGAATGTGTACATTCTTGGCTTTGTAAAAAGTTTTCTTATAAGCTTCCCAAACCACGTTTCTTCAAAACACCTCTGGAATCAAGTCGTTAATCAAGTTGATGTACCAGACCAGAAGAAGCAAACAGGTACCGGGTATATTGGTCCCACTAAGCGTGAATACACTATAAACGGATAGGCTCTTAATAAACATCGTCTTTTCAAAATTCAATCAAAGAACTAATCTTCCATTTAAGCAGGCAAAATCGGCGAGTATTTGTTCAATCTGAAGACAAAGAGCAAAGCCATTTTATTAATAAAGACTGATCGCAGTTCTTTTTTTTAAAATCGAATCTGGACTTGCAAGGTCGTTGGATACGATTCTTTAAAAATGATACAAAACATCAAACTTTGGAAATTTAAAGAATGTTCTCTACTTCATAATATATTTAGACGATTGTACAGATCATTGTTATATGGAGTTGTTACGTCTACTATATTACTTACAAAATTAGTAGGCGAACGAACTGGATTGAGAAAGTCAATGATTAGCAGATATTTCAAAATATGTTGGAAACCTCCTACAGTACCACAGCTTATGAATCTCTTCCAGTGTCACAGAACTAAATTCCTGGATTCAACCTCTCACCACAGATCGTTTGTTCAATCTGCATGTTCGACACAATCCACATAAGCGTAAGCACGTCTGCACGCATTAAAGCATAACTTTGCATCAGTTCCTACCTTGCCGGAAAGCAATACCAACCAATCAAGTGCCTATGGCTAGTTGACTGCTAACAGAGCAAGCATTCCATACAAGTAGAAATTAAAGCGGTTCGTTGGACTCGGCGACAAGGTGAGAAGAACAAATTTTCAAGAGGTAATCCCCAAATTCTCACGTTGTACCTGAACACACGCGTGTGAGGAAGTGTCACTTAACTACCTAAGCAAGTAACTTCCTAAAGCATGCGTCTCTCTCATTCGATCTCATTTACGCCAGTTGATGCGAGGTTACGACCGCGAGTTGTACATTTAAGCGGTTTCAGGCATAAACAAAAAATTATATATTGGGTCAATTGCTTGAGCTGTGGGAAGATGTAGCAAACTATTCACATACTACAACGATACCGAGATATTTGTAAAACTCCGGAACGCAGATGAATGCGGTGGGGAACGAACGCGCTATTACCCTTTCTGGGGAGTAACGCGTTCACCACCACACCATGCGGGTCCTTCGTTTCGCCTGTCTCTCAGTTAGTTCCCGTTGACGGGTAATTGCTGATGGCAAAAAATCGATAGAACTAGCTGAGAGACAGGCGAAACGAAGGACCCGCATGGTGTGGTGGTGAACGCGTTACTCTCCGGAAAGGACAATAGCGCGCTCGTCTCCCACCGCAGACACCTGCGGTCCGGAATTTTGCAAATATCTCACCATCGTTATAGTTATATTTCGCATTATACCCTGCCATTAAAAATAGCAGACAGTAAATTAAATGGTTTAGATTATTCACATACTTCCATAACCACATTTAATGAAAATAAGAAACCTATTCCCCTATCCCACCACTCCCCAAGTAATATTAACTTAGAGTTTTAACAATTATACTCTGGTCGTCACACAAAGGATTCATTCAATAAAAAGACTGGTCAAGCTAGATGTTTTCCTCGAATATCTTGTGTTTTTCAAAAGTCTTATATCGAGTAGAAAAGACCTTAGTACTAATAAGTTTTCAGCGAATGCCAATAGTTCCTAGCAAAGACGACTGAATACAACAACGGTAAGAAGTATGCAAACATTTTTCTCCTTGTTCGGTTGTCTTACAAGGAACGTAGGCTAGAAAATTTGTAAGTGTACACCTACCAAGATTGGCAATAATTATATGTGTTGGAGTTATCATGGCACACACTGCGGTTGAGCCACTGCGATCCTGTAAATAAAATATATTACAAATACGATAAGTATTCTACTCCTTCATATTATGGTTCAAAACTAACCGAGTTTAACCTTGTACGAATATTTTCATCTAAGCTAAGAAAACCAGCTTTAATTCCGTCTTCAAGGAGGTTGATCGATTTTTCACAGAGGACACCACCATTCGCTTTTAGCTCTTCTGTGACCTTAATTTGTGATTTCAGGTATACGATAGATAGAACCATTGAATACTGGTAAAGTAATCCATGAAACATACTTTCCCAAATTGTGGGGTGTCCATAAGACTTTTCATTATGTTTTCAGCAGCATCATCAGCGGCAACATTACCAGCATGGCCATCAAACACTGCGAAAAAAGACCAATCTTTGTAGGGCTCCCGATCTGCCATTGACACCTTGGAAGTAATACCCGAATTTAAATGTAGGATATATATTAGTAGGTGAATTTCAATCTACTTACTTCAACTACATGGGCGTCTTCCATGTCAACCCTCCAACCTTGCATACTAGCCATGGCATAACGGAGACCCTGAAAAACACATATTACTCGAATGAGGTGAGAGATGTCCAAAAAAAATCGAAGTTTACCTATTATATTATTATATGTTTAACTGTAATTCCTTAATGTAACTAAAGTCTTAAATCTATTTGCATTCTTCGGAGTCTTCCAAGTGCACGAGAACTTCCGAAAACTAGCACTATTAACATATGACTTAGTATTTTCCTGATCAGTAAACATGAGGTTAGAGCCTTTTCGCGAAGAATTTCGGCCGCAAAACACTCGCAGCATTCTGGATCAATTCCAAGAATCCGAAAATCTCAAACAATATGTAAGACTGATATTTTAACGTGGGAGAGCCGAAAGGCACACAACCCATGCTCCACGTGAAATATTCTGTGGAAGATTCACAGAAAGCGGTAAGCGCATAAAAAAGCTATTTTGTTTCCAATGAGTTTGAAATCTTGATTTAAAATTTTCTCTGCTTTGGTTATGGTTGTGCTTGGCTGTGTGGACTTCACCCAACTTGACCTTTACAGGTTCCAAAGAAGGCAAAATTCGCCTAAACTTCAATTTTTTTGTAAACAAAGAATGAAGTAACATCCTTGTGATTTCTCACGAAGAAAACTAAATTTCATCAATCCCGAAATTAATAGAAAATCGATAGTTGGAATTACCAATAGACTTTTGCAAAGCAAAATACATCTTGTCGATAAATAAATTGTTCCACAACTGGAAGACGTGACAACCACTGAGAATGGTTGGCAACGGACCCTGTCTTTGAAAATTCTCTGTATATCTTTGACGAAGAGTAATCGTACAAATCAAAACTATATTTCATATACTATACATATACTAGAACTACATTTCATTTACTGCCTATTCATTTTTAATAGCAGCGCATAATGAGAAATGTAACCACAATGATGCTGAGATATTTCCAAAACTCCGGACTACAGCTGTATGCGGTGAGGATTGAACACGCTATTACCCTTTCCGGTGGTTAGCGCACTTACCACTACACCATGCGTGTTCTTTATTTGTGATATAAATCAGAAATACTAGTATTTACACATGAGTGAATGGAAAGTAACATAAATAAGCCACTGTTTTGCGCAACATTTACTGGCAAATAATTATGCAATCAGAGGTAAATGATATTGCATAGCTATTAAATGTTATATTGCAAAGCTACTAAAGCTATAATTTCCTCATAACAAAAGCTTCATAATATCACTACTTATCGCTGACCACTCTTCGGCTAGGTACTCTGAAGTGGTTAATTGTAATCGTTTCTAAGTGACCGTCGGTTGTTTAAACAGAGCAAGAGCGAGCTTGAAATCGCCTAAGTATATGTACTGTACGTCGATTTACTCAAACACCTGCAGCCAACAGGACGAGAAACAAATGAGTTTGCCAACCTCTCTAAGAAAAAGCCAAGTTTTGAGAACTAATTGTTGTTACTTTATTGCCGAAAACACTGAAGCTAAGGGTCCTAATAAGAAATATTTGTTGGTCTCTCGAGGGATTCACATTGGTAGCTTTCGCGGCAGACAGAAAGGAATGGAGAATCTACCGACAGCTACTAAAGCTTGGCAACAGTTAGGGGAACATAGATGATACCACCGATAGTAGCACTCTTGGCACACAGGATAGGCAACTACGCTTATACAACCGTTAATCAAATATAATCCTAATAAATGTAATTAAGAAAATCTCCACAATCCTGCAAGAGTTGGATTACTGCAATGATTATTTAGCGGCAGATGAGGAAAGGAGGCTTGCTCCATTTTGAAAATGAATGCCTTAAAATATCAGAAATAAAATAAAGTGGTAATCTAATTCTCCTGTTACCCACATTGCCCTCTCCGGAGCAATTTGTCTTGGCTGTCTTTGGTTTGTCGAGGAACGCTCCCATTTGAACTCTATTCTCTTCAGTTATTTCCACCAACCCAGACGCTGTCAAACGCCACGTGCGAAGTTCAGGACGTGGACAGAGGCTAATCACTGCAAGTGGTTGATCTCCTTTCGCAGCTTCAGACTGAAGCGATGCGCCTAGACAAGATGACATACCATATTATCTGAAAAACATAAGATAACATTATGCTCGACAGAAGTCAACAAAATAAATGAGCTATCATTATCACAGCACAAGAAATACATAGTAACAAAACAGGTCGGAAATACCAATTACAATCCATTTTATAAACGGTTAAAAAGTGATTGCCAAAGTGCACAGACAAACGTGAAGCGCGTGTAGCACAGTGGTAGGAGACACCCTGCAATACACATGAGATCCATCCCCGCTCCCCAGGCCCACCATGTCCTCCATCCCTCCAGGGTCGACAGCTGCATTGGCCGGGTACATCGGTAGGTTATCGCGAGCCACTGTAAAAGCTAGATATGCATTCAATCACCTTCAACGATGCTTAATGAAGTCGAATGCATGGCCCATCACTCAGGGATTGTTCAACGCCGAAAGTTTTTTGTAGTGTAGCACAGTGGTAGGAGACACCCTGCAATACACATGAGATCCATCCCCGCTCCCCAGGCCCACCATGTCCTCCATCCCTCCAGGGTCGACAGCTGCATTGGCCGGGTACATCGGTAGGTTATCGCGAGTCATTGTAAAAGCTAGATATGCATTCAATCACCTTCAACGATGCTTAATGAAGTCGAATGCATGGCCCATCCCTCAGGGATTGTTCAACGCCGAAAGTTTTTTGTTTGTAAGAGCTAGAACTTTTATGTATAAGCTTAAACTTTTATAGACAAATGTGTGAGAACGAACACATAATCAGCGAGTTAATTGGTTAAGAAAAGTATACAACATAAAATTGACCAATTTCACTAGACTGGTATGGAAAGCATTGTTTCATACCAAAGTGTCTTGCTATACGAACACAGAACTTATTAAGCATTCTTTACTGCACTACTGAATAAATGGTTATAGACATTTTGTTGGAATAGCTGGACTAATAGACGAGATTATCCTACTGGCTTGGTTGGTTTTCACCTTACCTGGTGGCTTTTTCTGTTGAAATAAATGAGAGTTCCAATCTGGACAAGTTGGGCAGTCGGAATGGTAGCGAAGTGGTTAGTAAAGCAGCCTACCAGGAAGCGAGGCGCCGGTTCAAGCTTACTCCACCGCTCTTGCCAAATTCACGTGGTAACGCTTTAGCTTGACCATCTCCAAGATTGTAATCGATATATTGAAGATGGTATATTGTGAAATAGCAATTTATTTTCCTCAACTTTTACTTTGTACTTAAGAGAATGACATATGGGCAAACTGAAAAATTGTTTCATTTTTACGACAGCTTCTCAAAAGCCACCCTTTTCGTTCACTTCTGGACATATCCAATGTTGATGTACTGCTCGTAAAACGAAGTACAGTGTAGAAGTAAGACTACGCCACCATGTGTATGAAATAAATTTTTCTTTTATTTCAATTCCCGGCATCAATCTTCATAAATCACTTCACGCGTACTACGCTAGAAACTAGTTACTTACAAACCTTACCACTACAACCAAAAATCTGTTTAAAAAACAGTTAAAAGCAGTCTAACTCGTACTCGATATAGCGAATTATACCTCTAATCTCAATAAAAATCTAACCTTGGACCTATCTAAGGTGGCAGAGAAGAGTTTGACAGTGCCGGCGACAATATTGTCGTTGTTATCAAGCAAATTTTGGACCATTTTCAAAATATGTGGCGAAGTAACTATCCGATCGCTAGCAAAACACTCACCTTAGAAAAGTAAAATAGAACCCGTAACAGCGGCAAAATCGCTTTTTTCTTCGGCTTCTTAAGTCAAAAATGAAATTCGCGGTTAGTGCTGTAACCGATCCAATAGCTATAATCTAAGCTTCGACCCGTATCGTCTTGCTTATGATAGAAATTTCCAGCCCGGATTATTCAAGGAATTCGTCTCAAATCGGTTCTCGACAAGGACGTTCTATGGCACCTTCTGGGATTCGACCACGTGGACGAACGCACTAGCATAAACATCTGCAAAGAGAACCACTGTTGATTACCACTAGGTGTAAAAATAGCGAACTAATCTCGACGACAAAAAGTCAGCATCGATCGAAAATCATAAAAGTGATCATATTTTTCTCCCCTACTCAAACAATAATCAAACTCAATGTTTCGAAGCTTCATTTACATGTTTTAGTACAACACTTCGTCGTAAATGCCTTTTTTCTTTTGATATCACCACATACTTTTAGATAAAACTAGAACACAATTAATATTTAATTTACAAAATTGGATCGTTAAACGGAGAAGAAGAGGACCCTTCAAGGAGGGAAAATGGTTGGTAAAACAAGGAACTGTTTACGTCTAACAACGTCGTTTGCTTAAGTAAGTTATTAAGGTTTAACCTTAAAGCAAACTGTAGAATGTTAATAAGTCAAAATTACAATTTAAGAAACGAGAAAGATGGTTTCGATTGAATATACGTGCAAAGATTTCCTTGGAAAGAAGAAACAAGCTAGTGCTCTAATAGTATGGATGAATTATCCAAATAAATTACGAACCTAAGATGCTATTGACCGTTTTATGGAGTATAAGAAAAATTTATAAAAAATTTAAATTTATAAAAAGGATTGAGCGACTTAAGGTGTTATTGTAAATAAATACTACTGTGTATGAGGGAAAATTACTCTAAAATTACAAACCGAGACGTAAGCTTACGAGCCGAGAGAGAGCGAGAGTGAGTAGCTGATCGATTACTGAACAAAATTTTCTAAAGTCTCTGTTAAAAGCTCCTATGAAGTAACGCTAAAGGCAAATGACGTAGACAAGCACAGGGTTACGTTTCCTGTGAAATCTCCCACTTAAAAAAGTCTGACCTAACCAGTCTATAAAATGGAATAGAACCCAATGGATCGAACTGTAAGGCAGTAAAATTCTGTAAAACAAGTAGAAGAGGAAGTAGAAACATCGCTTTTAGGGAAAACTTTCAGCAATACAAAACTGCGATAGAAAAAACTACTCAGTGACTGACCTGAGTTTTTACTGTTCATGAAAAGGACAACGCTTCGTCTCAACAACAATAATGAATGGTCAGAATCTGATGGAGACTGCAGATTCCACTTAAAATTTAAAAATGAGGGTTGGTTAAGTATAACCTCTGGCTAAAAGGTGCAAAGATTGGTAATTCACGTCAAGTTTAATATAACAAGAACAAACATAACGGAGATGCTGAAGTAGAAGTCACCATTCTCTCGCCGGAATCCAAAACATCAGCGTTTAAAAGTCTCAAGGCGTTCTGATCCAGTGATCTCGCGCCATGTCTCGAATCGATTTTTGATCTGAGCCAGAAAATGAGATCTGACATTTCTCACAATTGTACGTTCCCCAGCGGTTGGACTTCCGGGATAACTCGAAGACTTACAACGAAAAAAACAGTAAATATTTAAGAAAAGCTGTTCACTATGTTTCAAGTCTTAATCGCCTAGGTTATGAAAGTGTTTCACTGAGTGGAATGGCGGTCAATGACTCTTCTCGGCTCTGATGAAGCCGAAACCGCCGAGATACCGGCCAGTATTGTACTGAATAAATCTTGTATTCAACAACAGCCTTATGTCTGCTCATCAAGAAAACGGTGAGTTACTATGAGTAGCATGAGCATTGAAAACTATTCAAATAAAAACGGTGATCTTGGAATCCGCACGAAATTCGATGGGATGAAATGTCGCAGTCATGTAGGAGTGAGAAAGTGGGCATATGAACACGAATGAAAGGGTTGTGTAAAGCATTGCCTTCAATCGATAACACGCCGGAAGCGGAACCCTACGCATGGATCCCACAACGTTCTCAGGAAAGGACCATCTTCCTTTCTCCCTCTCCCTCCCACGTCTTAGCGAAAATGAATTCGAATGAGTTTGCATTGAGGCAAAACGACAAACTATTGCCACCAATGGAGTAAATATGTGAGCCACATTGTAATCTCGTCTGGTTTTACACAAATCCGATCAGGTATTGTCAGTTTTTAAGGATTAAAATAAATAACCTAAGAAAAGTAAGAAAACTACTCCGCACTACCAGAACCGAATAGCGACATTCTCATTTTGTTGGCATTTTGCCAACTGTAAATGCGCCAACTTGAAATTTACGTCAGTTACGATTATTGACGTACTACCGGATTTAGTGTGTGCATATTTTTTGTAATCAGAAGAGAACGGAGTAATTTTGTTGATGGTCCAATGCCTACGTATTCCGTTGTAAGAAAGAAAATCGTGTAAATGCATTTGATTCACGTCCACCCCCACCGACGGCTTGCACTCTCAGCGCTTCAGTCCTCTCACCCGCACAGCAGTACGACTTACTCTCTCATTCAATTCTTTTCCTCGGATCCACGAAAGTGCCTGAATTTGGTTTCCGGTTCAATTGATTCATGAGAGTTTTCGTATTGTTTACAGTTTTCGTTGAATGCTGATTGGAACGACGCTCCCTAAACTCGTAGGACAGCCGAGCCTGGGGCTTCCCATCTGGATCGAGGAGATAACCGAGCCCAAATAAGCCCGGTACCAATTTCACCGTCTCGTTGAATTGGCCCGAATAAACTGTTTTCTTGTAACAGTTCCCAAGACGTTTTCTTGTATATCAAGTATATTCACTGCATATGAAATGCAATAGGCAGCTTGATATTTGGGGGTAGCGTTTCATCGTTACGTTCCCATTACGTTGATCTTCCACCTCAACGTCCTTACAAGTTGTCTGGTCGCTCTTTTGCCCTAAAGAACTTGTCACTCCAAGCAATAGCCTTAAGTCAAGATAGAACTATCTGAAACAGTCTTCGTCACATAAGCTGTTAAATGGAACGTCGGAAACAAAATCAGTCTTTGTGAGAAACGTCTTGTCAAAAACAATGAAACATTCGCAACGGGCTCCAATTTCTGTACACGCATGAATAATATGCAACTCATACCTGCCAAACCTACTGCACCAGAGCATTGGGAACTCTCCTCCACGGCGGCGTTCTCTATGTTAGCTTTTTATTTACTGCCTATCATTTTCTCACGAGAGCGGCGCGAATAGCGCAGTGGTTATTGATAACGTCGACCAGGAAGCAAAGGCGCTAGTTCGAACCCCGACAAGACGCTCTGCTCCAATCCACGTGGGAACGCATTAACCCGGCTATCACCAAGATTGCAAGCACAATCGTCTTGATCAGAATTCTACAATTTTTGTAAAGAAGACGAAATCCTGAAGCAGCAGCTGGAACTACACGGGGAATCTTCGAACTCACTTGGAGACGTTGAGTGAAAGGAAATCGGAAAACAAACCTAATGCAATAAATGCTAGGATCTGAACAGCAGATGTGATGGCGGGTCGTGTAAAAGAAAAGTCTTTTTTACACGGCAAGTAATATGCGAAATTGTTATTCCCTCGGGACGCAACGCAAGGAATCATTAAGAAAATCGATGTACATAGGTAGCAATGAAATCATACTATGCTTTCATTTCTGGTACTTTCGTCAGCCGAGTTATTTTAACCCCTAACTAGTAACAATACAATGTACCAAACACACACGATAACAAGACTAGTTCAAATGTCGCGAAAGCACAAAAAACCAACCCTGTCATTTTCATCGATTTGAAGAAATACTTTGACTCAATTGAAAGAAGCAGTTATGGAAGCCCTGAACAGCAAGGAAGTCCCTAGTCAGTAAATAAGGATTCTTGATGAGCTGTATAAAGGTTTCACAACCAAGATATCACCGTTCTACAACGATATTAACATCGACGTCAAAGGAGGGGTTAGGCAAGGTGATACCATCTCGCTAAAATTATTTTGCCGCCACCATGGAGAACGTCATGCGAACATTGGAATGGGATAATATGGGAGTGAAAATCGAGGGTCTGCAATTAAATCGTCTTCGCTTTGCTGATGGCGTCGTTCGTATAACACCAAACATTAGTCAAGTGGAACGATGATTGCCGACTTTGATACAGCCTGTGAAATGACTGGTCTTCAACTAAATCTCACAAAAATAGTGTTCATGAGGAACGAATTGGTTACTTATGCTCCTTTCACGCTCAACGGAAAGAATATCTCGAAATATTCCATGATGAACGACTTAGCTACAGAGCTGAGCAGAAGGAAACGAGCGGCTTGGGAAGCTTTCAAGAGCATTTGGGATGTATTGAAGAGAACAACGAACACCCTACTCCGTGCCCACCTTTTCGACTGAACGGTATTTCCTGCCCTAACGTATGCGTCAGAAACCTGGTTGTTGCGTAAGTAAGATGAAAGATCACTCAGCGTTATTGAACGTGCAATAGAAACAACGATGCTAGGAGTATCCCGTTTCACCGAAATAAGGGAAGGGATCCGAAGCTCATACCTACGCCAGCGATGAAAACTCAAAGACGCTTCCTTATGGGCCATATTGTGCCGAAGATAGGGTGGGCTAGACATGTAATGTGTATGAATGACAGCAGATGGACAGAAACCGTTAGTGACTGGATTCCTCGGGATGTTAAATGCAGTGAAAGAAGGTCGCCGACTCAATGGTCAAAGTTTTTCAAAAAATGCCTAGAAGAAAGGTGTGGTGCTCGACGAGTCCGTAGAGCGAGCATAACCCGCTACTCTTGCACCCGAAGGAGAAATATTTAAGATTTGCTCTCGCCCACTCGAATCACTCGACGATCCAAAAGGTGGTTTTTTTTAGGATTATTAGGCATATTCCTTTGAATATTCCTTTGAAGGGCGCGTGTGGCGCAGTGGTTGGAGGCGCCACTGCGGCGCGCACGTGAAAATGCGCCCATGGCTCACCAAGCCTTCCATCCCTCCGGGGTCGGCAAATTGGTACCAGACTTGTCTGGGAGGATAGCAGCACTGGCTCGATACATCGGCCGGCCACCGCGAGTCATTGTAAAGGCCAGATATGCATTCAATCACCTCCAACGATGCTCAATGAAGTCGAATGCATGGCGCATCCCTCAGGGATTGATCAACGCCGAGAGCTTTATCCTTTATCCTTTATTCCTTTGAATAATATTCCGGAGCTTGGTACATCTATGCCATGGAAGCTGTTGAATAGCTGAATGTGGCCAAAGAAACAGCGGAGGGAAATGAGTCGTGTATATCTGATGCCGGCTCTCTTGCATTGCCACCGTTTTCTACATTTTGTTAAAATCAGCCAGTATTCTTTTCCCTTTAAATATGGAATGCTTGGTGAAACTAACAATGCATATAGCTTATTTGATGCAGTCGTCGATCTCCTCATGAGCAGCACAGGAGTGATCTGGGGCTTACTACACTAATTCGATCAGCTTGTTTCCTTAAATAGTTAACGGTGAGAATAAGGTAGGCAACATTAGTGTTTGTTAGTAAGAAGAACTAGATTGAGTTAGCTTGATTGTTGTTTTAATAATTTCCGTCTCACTTCTTTTAAGGTTTAAATCTTCTAGAGACCGATGAAATTTGGGTAAAACGGAGCGATTTACTTGCGCACCAATTACTGTCGTAACGTGGTTGTTCTGAATCGTATTGATTGAGTAGCAAAATCGACTTTATTTGCATAGTCGTTTTTCTTTTGAATAGCTGTTTATCAATATAATTGGGGACGGACGGCTTATAGTCTATCAAGGATGTGCTGGTAAGCTGAATGCTGCCAACTTTTGTGAGTTCTGGATGCTGGAGAATGGTAATGCGTGCTAATTTTCCTCTTATTACCATTCATTTCTAGGGTATATATGGTTCAGTGGGAACACGCCCCAGCTGAACCTGCGAAAGGCTGACCATACATATTTTAAAAGTCACGAACCTCAACGGGGCTCGAATTAAAGTATGGATCGAGGATGGGAGTGTGTTTTTTATTAGGATGCAAGACTTTGGGAGGCCTCGAATTCAGTGCACTCACGGTCATATTAACATTACTATCTTCTGCTTAAAAGAATCCACCCTTTATTTGGTCTCATTTTTACTTTACACGAGCCACCTCCATATTTACTGTGAGGATCCCAGCACTTCCTACATTCGATTTGTTTCCTCGCATCCATCATCCACCAATTCTCCGAACATTTAGCGTGTGAGCTTGACCACTGCTTGAGGATTGCCGTTCTTTCTATGAATATCGTTGAATACTGGCCGAGCCGACTCTCCGTGTGCGATGTCGAACCATCACCTTGGTCGTGGTAAATGACATCTGCCACCGCGCAAGGCGCACCTTTTCTATCGTTTCTCGATGAATCAAGAGGTTCCTTAGATGCACTTAATCTTACTGACAACCTACATAGTTTGCAGTCTTTCCACATATCTATCATTCAAGGATGAGTCACACAATGGTGCTAGTCACATCTGAGACCCATGGAACTCACTCAAATTTTTTTTTTCGAAAAACATTACTGAGTGTTGTGTTTCATTATCGTACTAACATTGTTGTAATCAATAAAGCAGCAGTTTTTTGGTCATTCTTGACGTGCGATATTTAATTGTAGAATGACTTCGTCGCTTTCTCTCTCAGCAATCACGAGGTTGTTAAACAGCATACGTTTACTTCCATGCAATAACACACAACACAATCGTAGCTGACGTTTCGGCAGAATCGCCTTTTTCAGAGCCTGGAAGGGTACACTAATATGCAACTGACGACAGCCATTTGCGACTCTGAGAGGCTGCTCTTCCTCTGTGGAAGACAGGTGAAAAAAAGCGGCTCTGAAGAAGGCGATTCTGTGTTGTATATGTGTTATTGTATGGAAGTAAACGTATGCTGTTTAACAACCTTGCAATTGCTGAGAGAGAAAAAGACGAATTCACAATTCATGCCAAGGTTAATAGAAAGTCGATCCTGGGTACTATTACAAGTAGAATGACTATTCGTAGAGCATCAGGTAGTCAAAACGATAACTGTTCAGTTCATGAAGGCAATTTCATGCTTTGCTTCTTTGTGCTTACAACCTAGGTGACTTATTCGTTAAAGCACCGAGCCACATCAAATCGTGTGTGTGTTGGGACGCCTCGTTGTTATATGAATACCAAGTAGTTAAGAAGACTCGGTCGGATTGCTTACTCGCCTATGCCTGTGCCACGCGGAACTTTTCTTGGTTGGTAGCCGCAATGCTGGTTACCTGAAACTTGGGTAATTAAACCTTTATGAATGCACATTATTTACACAACAACGCAATGAGATTATAAATGTATTTACAATAAACAGTTGTATAATATGGAGTCTGGCGTGACGTCGTTACTGATCTATTCTCATGACAGCACTGGATCTGCTACAGTACCCTTATACTGCTTGCTAAAGGTAAGATTAAGCAAGAGAGGTTAGATACAGATGATGGAGAACCGTAGGATAGGGGAGTGCGGCGGTGTATAAGCATAGTTGGTAGTGCGCTAGCGCCATTATAAGACGGTTGCATATTAGAATGTATATGTGAACTTGCGATACTGCAAAATGGTGATAACAATGTGATGAGTATATGAGTGATTAGCTAATACTGATTGTGTAAGAATATTGCTACGATTATGAAAGACAGTCCTGGCCCATGTAGTTCTCCGTGCGGCTGCTATCCACCAACTAACTTTACGAGAAATAAACGGTAGGTGTTTAAATGAAGCTGTTTCTTACGTGAATATAAATTTATTTGTTAGGTTTTATCTGCTAGGGTTATGAAACTGTTTGGCTGAGTAGATCACATCTCAATTTGACCTTTCCAGGCTCTGAAGAAGGCGAACCCGCCGAAACGTCAGTTGTTGTATCCCAATAAATTCTATCGTAACAACCTCGTGTCTACTTATTGGAATAAAACATCGGATTATGAAAGAGTTAAGATTTACATGCTCACAGTGCAAGAATGTGAACAGTGGTTGCGAGAATGTTTTAGCAATAGGAATGAAGAATTGTTGGTTAGAGTGCCTGTGAGCGATGATGGAATTTGCCAAAAACTGTTACATTAACAACACGCAGTAATGACAAGAGTATCTATGACAACATTGATCTATTGGAAGTGCAAGCTACAGATTTTGATTAACATTATTCGTGCCTAGATGGATTGAAAAAGCAGCGAATGAAACGATTATGCGAGAGAGCAAATTAGTGAAAAGGAAAAGGCATTCTGGCTTGTTATTAAGGTTTAACATGGTTTAGGAAGGTTTAATAGTCTGTGATTCGTGTTCCAGCATGAGACATAGGTACACATTGATAAGGTGATACTTAGTCAACATGTCCATGCATGTTTACAGCATAAAGCCGAAGTTGCTGAAGCAGGAGCATGAGTCTTTATTTAAAAATATTTCCACCTAATCAAAACGGAGTCAGTTGCTAAAGAAGGAGATGAAGCTGGAGAGAGTTTGATGAAGAGGAACGACAGCGATGTCCACGTGCCGTCAGAAAGCAAATGGTCGTGCTTAGAGTCGTGGCTAGATCCGAGCGAGTGGCGTGGTCGCTGCGTCACGTCACTGATCGCAAGGTCGCGGCCCTAAGCAATGCATCGTGCTTTGTCTTATGCCCAGTCGTGAATCTGATGGTTATAGTTGCCGTATTTACTGGCGTGCGCAATGGTTAGGATGGGATATGAATGTAGGGCACTCAGCACCACCAGAACACATGCAGAATAAAGTTGCAATAGTGAACGTTATTTTCCATTAGATGTTGATTTGATCGACTTGTCGACAACACTGTCGACCCGGCTTTTGTTCGCCATCGCCCTTGGTTGCTTTGTCGTGGATGTGTTATGTGGCCAAAAGACGGCAGTGTTGTAGAATAGTAGAACAGAATACCATGCGTGCAATGGGATACAGTGGACCTGATTAATTAAGGTCGTATAGGAATAATGCGGATAACTGTTTAGGAGTAGCATATACTGTGAGTATCGGAATACTGTATTTGAGTATAGTATTCTGGGTTGAATTTTAGAAGTAAAATAAAACATAGTTGAGATGACCACGAAAATGGTAATGACGGACAATTGCTTGCAATAATGTCAATTAATCGAATGTCAATTATTTTCCACGGCGTGCAATGATCGTATTATTGGTGGAGGAAAATTTGTGATTCCGCTTTTGGTTTCATGGAGTAGTCTGCTCCATCAGTAGAGTGGTAGTTGCTAATAATGGCTAATTTGTGGAACATTTATCAGGTCTCTGTAGCTTATTTGTCTCTTCGGTCGAAGGTTATAACGGTTTTTTGTGCGCCGGCATCGGTTGCTTCTGCTGTGGGCAAGTCTTTGGTTGTTTCGTCTTCTTGCTGATCGGATTGCTCGTCTATCGTTTCCTGTCAGTGTGTATCTTCCAGTTCTAGCAGGACCAGAAGATTTAGTGGTCTGCGAATTTGGCGATGTGAAGGTAGTAAGATAACAACTTCACGTGGAATTCCTCATGAGTGTGTGACCAGTTCCTTAACTCTACCTATTTTCCACAAGTGTCGTGGTTGTATTGGATCATTGATCGGCACTATATCATCTTTTTTCGGAATGTATTTTGAACTTCGCTTCATTCCTGATCCGCTTTGATGTTTTTCACGTGGTGAAGTTAAATAATGAGATCTCCAAATTTTCCGGAATTTTTCTGTGAATTTGCAGGACGAATTTAATGCTTCCACGGCTTGTTGTTTTGTTTTTAGGAGGTTTTGGAAGGAAGGAATCTTATGGAAGGTAAGAGGGGTTTCTGCTTTCTTCACTGAGTCCGTCCAATGGATAAGGAACATCGAATTCATTTTGGAGGTAGTCGATAGGTCGGAGTACTACCTTTTGTGTTGATTGTGGTTCCATGTACAGGAGCGGTCTTGTATTAAGCAGGGACTCGATTTCGATTATAACTGTTGTTAAGTGTTCCACTGAGAGCTTCGCTGTTCTGAGGGTTTTATAGAGGGAGCGTTTCACTGACTTGATCAGTCTTTCGTAAAAGCCTCCTCTCCATGGAGCAAATGGGTTGATGTATTTCTCGATTGCTAGTGGCTCGCATTACTGCTGGATCTTTCTTGATGGACTGTAGGCATTCGCTGAGAATGTTTTTTGCAAGAATGAAAGATGGAGCGCTGTCATTTGCAGTTGTTTTGGACATTCCTCGTCTTGCGAAGAAACGGCGTAGAAACATTAAGAATGTCGTGGTCTTGAGGTAAGAGATAATATCGAGGTGTATAAGTGTCGTTGCCATGCAAGTTATTATGGCTCCATAACACTTGTCTTCAGTGGAATCTTGTTGGATGGTTGTTATTGGACCAAAGTAGTCGGGGCCAACGTGTTCGAGGAGTCGTGACCTCGAGACTCTTTGCTGAGGTAGATTCCCTAGTTTAGGTTATTTGTAAGGAAGGTTGTTGAACCTTTAGCACTGTATGCAGTGCCTGATGATACGTGTTACTTGTGCTCGCAATTTGGGAATCCAGAATTTTTGTCGTACAAGTGACATTGTATGGCTTATGCTTGGATGTCCTTTGCTATGACAGTCTTGTATGATTGCTTGTGCTAGCCAGGAATTTTGCAACACTACTAGATGGTTTTTGGTTTCTGAGTTTAGATCACTTTTCCCAAGCGTCCGAAACATCGGAGCAGGCCTTCTTCGTCAGGTCTGATGTTGAGATGCGTCATCGCCTGAAGTGAGGACTTTGTTATTGTCGATGGTTGATGTTGTTTGACTAGCATTTCTCCGGCTATTGTAATTTTCCTGCATGAGATGCTGGGATGGTAATTTGGATTGGCGCTTTTCAGGAATTTGGAATGTTTAATTTGTCGCTAAGTTCGGGCATTCACTGCAGTAATTAAGGTCCGAATATAACGTATGATTCGTGCTACAATCCTTTTTACGTTAGGTAGCGAATCTTTCTTTAATGAACTGAAAATATTAATCTCGTCTTTGTTGTTTGAACATTTGTGTCTTGCGAGAAAGAGATGCTAATCTTCCTCGGGAAGTTCCTCAGCTGTGGGTAAGCTTTGACCGTAGTTCGATTTGTAGTAAAGTGACGTCACATCATATATTCATGTTTTGTTTGCAACTATGTCAATATCACTATTTTTCATCTGCAAATACGTAAGTTTTTATATTGAGACATATCAGTTAAGTAACAGAGAAATACTTTATGTGGAAGCCTTTGATTAGAAGAAACAAGAATGGCAAGTGCCTTCCTGACTTTTCTATGTAGGCAAGCACTTTTTCTTTTACGTAAATTCACTCTTGATAGAAGAAAATATTATCGTTTGAGAGGAAAAAGAGCTTGGAGTAGTATGAGCTTGGTATGTTTAGTCCACGGTTGGGAAAGAATTCCAACTGTAAAAAATCCTTACGCGAAGATCTTCCGCTATTCGGCATGCGAAGAATTTTGACATTTCAGCAAGACATTCTCGGCAGTAGTTCCTGGAATCTCAGCAACGCGTGCTTCACTTTTAGGATTTTGCAACAGACGCAGATTATTACCATTTGATCTTCGGTTGCCGAAATAAGAAAATTAAAAATCATGGATAAAATACATTTCCCGCAATCCTCATACCAGGACACAACACTTTCGTTTTCGTTGTCAAGAAGCTGGACGAAGCTGAGCCAGTCAGGCCCGTAGGATTTTGACAGTGCATTTTTGTTGGACCACAACTATACTGCGGCAATGCTCATAAAATGCTGTCATATACACCACCTATCCCCTATACTAACTCTCTCTAACTGCAAAAAAGGTTTAACAGCATAGAAACGAATAGAATTCCACCAATGCTTTTTGACAAAGAGGTAGATGCGTCTTTCATAAGAATTCTGGCCAAGTGTTATAGCAACTGTCCTACAAAATGGCATTCTTCCATCGACCCTTTTAACAGGCCAGTAGGAAAATGTATACAACGGCGCACCTGCATCTATTGCAAAATCCCATTTAATCTTTGTGTTGCCAAAGACACTACCATCTTTTCGAGGAGTAGTAAAGTGTTGAAAAGCATGTTGAAGGATTAAAGGAATTGAGAAAAGGATAATATTGTGATGAGTCGATGTTTTTCTTCAATAAGCAGACACGAGGTTGTTGTTATTATAGAATTTATTAGGATACAATAGCTGACGTTTCGGCGGTTTCGTCTTCTTCAGAGCCTAGAAAGGTCAAATTGAGACGCGATCTACTCAGCCAAACACTTCCATAACTCTTGCAGATAAAACTTAACAAATAAATTTTCATTCGCAGAAGAAACAGCTTCTGTTAAACACCTACCATTTATTTGTTGTAAGTATCTAAGTTAGTTGGTGGATAGCAGCCGCACAAAGTACGACATGGTCGAGGACTGTGCATGTGTCAGGTCATTGGATTAGCCTGAGGTATGGCGCCAGGTCACGCGTGATGACAAGACACTTCTCCTTGCGGTTCATTTTTGAATTTTTAGAGTAGATCCAAAACGCTTCAAAGGTTTTACGCGCTAATGTTTTCGGTTCGTGAGTGAGGATAGTGACTCCTACTTCAAAATCTTCTCCGTTATGTTCCTGCATCCTATGCGCGCCTAGTGGAGTGTTTGGTTTTAATTTAGATTTATCGACTAGGTGTTCTTTTATGCGGACGCAGAGCGGTTTACCCGTTTCGCCAACGTGTTCGTCTCCGCACGCTTTACAAGAGATCAGCTAGACAGTACCTGAGCTCATGCAATCCACCGTCTCTACTGTTAAGGCAAATTATGCAATTTTTCGTTATACATAGGCTGTCATATGAGTGTTCGATGGTAGTTCTATCACTCTTACAGAATCCTCTAGACCGGTTCTTATTAAGCAACGTTTTATGCATGCACTTATTTCGTTTGAAATAAAGTGCAAGAGGAACAGAGTCTTCTTTTCGCTAGAATTTGGGGCGTAGTTTTTCCTTTATGCCTATGCCGAGAAGCTACAGTTTCGTAATCATTTGAAATGGCTATTTGGCGCGCCAGTTTCGAGGATTCTTCCCTTTGCTCTCTACCTGAGCACACGCTGGTGGCGGTTCGAAACATATTTCTTATAAGCGCCCTTTTAGTGTGTGAGGAATGAGAGGAGAGGTAATGAACCAGTATTCTTACTGCTTGGCCTTCGATACCATTTTGTGATGTAGCCGTTTTCGGATAGGTTGACTTGAACGTTTAGGAATGGATGCCAGTTTTCTTTCGGTTTCTCACGGGTGAATTTTATGTGCTCTTACTACTTGTTCAATAACTCAAAACATTTGTCTATCTCCTCTTGAGTGGGGCAGATGACAAAATAATCATTTGTATACCTACAGTAAATTAATGACCTAAGATCGATTACTGGTGCTCCCACTTTAGAAATAAAGGCAACGGCAAGGGTTGGTGCCAGTCGCTGTCCCATTGCCAACCCTCTCCTTTGCGCGTAATGTTTCCCGGACCATCTTAAGATTGAGCAGTTTAGGCGCTCCTTTAAGAGTGTCATCAACTGCTGAATCGAAAAGCCATACATGTTTATTGTTCCTTCATGTTGTATAAGGAGCTCGCGAATGGCTTGCATAGCGGAGTCATTCGACACGTTTGTATAGAGGGCGGTGACGTCGGACTCCATCACGTACGCGTTGTTGGGTTGCGCGTTACGTAGACGATCCAGGAACATTTGGGTGTTCATGAGATGGGCCGGTATGTATTTAAGTAACTGGTTGAGGATTAGATTTATAAGCCAAGCAATTCTATCCGTAGGCCCGTCTACACAACTGATGATCGGTCTAACTTTAAAGGTGGAGGGGTCAGTAGACGCCAGATCATCAGCGGATGTTAACTTATGAGTGTTGATAAGTAAGTATAAGACGCGACATGTCGGCATTTCGATCTTAAGATGCGAAATGTCTGCTGATTTTAAACCTGGTGCGCTTGCCGTTTTGACCCATCCATGCCGAGGTTAACAGAAAATCGGTCTTGGGAATATTGTGATGAACTAAACAGGTCTACGAAAAGTTCCTAGTGTAGTAAAAAATGTATGAAACACACTGTTCTCTAATTATAAAGGCCAACTTTTACGTGTACATATGGTGTTTAGTAAGCATGAAAAAAGAACTGAAAGATCCTATAGAACGAGGAGGGCATCATGAAACGCGTTAATGTCGCTCATAAATGCTACCGATCAGTTAATGCCATCAAAACTCAAAGTGTTTGCCGCGACAAGTACTTTTTGTACTCCCAAGACAGCGTTTTTACCATGCTTTACGAAATGGAACAAGTTCACATAAAATCAAACTGGATTGCGAAGTCCAAACGTCTAGAATCTGTGGTACCCTTGTGAATGCACATCTGAAGTGATACATGTGGGATGTTAATTAATGAGGTGAGCTGATTGGTTCGAAATGGATTTAATGATCAGTAGAATGGATACCAAGGGAATTCAAGAGTCCATGAAGTGCGATTGCCCACAAAGTGGACGAACATGACGCCGACTAGTTGTGAATTGGCAATTCCTGAAATGTGGCATGATATTTTGACTATGTTATTTTGTTCGAAGTAGCCCACCATCATGCACGAAGATGCATTAGGTTGTGCTAGGCATTGCACCATTTTTCAAAGCCATCCATCTGTTTGGAGTGCTGTTTAATGACATAATGAAGGCTAGAACGTTAGCTGTTCAATACTAGCCGAGCCATTAAGTTGATGCAGAAGCAATGGCCGATTTCGCCTCTACGAAATTTACGTTTATATTCTATAAGAAGTATTTGTTGCCCAATCGCTTTGAAGGTTACTTTTAGCGTCAGTATTTGTCGTGCGTGTTTTCCTAGCGCCTAACTTGCAGTGGTTTTATGCCAGTTGAATTGATGCTGTAAAGTGATCAATTCCTATAAAAAGTATTAAGGATAAAAATCATGCGCCATGCGCTCTACTTCATTGAGCATCGTTGGGAGGTGATTGAATGCATATCTGGCCTTCACAGTGACTCGCGGTGGCCAAACGATGTATCGAGCCAGTGCTGCTATCCTACCAGACTAGTCTGGTACTAATTTGCCGACCCCGGAGGGATGGATGGCTTGATGGACCATGAGCGCGGAGACCGATTCCACGTGTGTGTTGCAAGGCGCCTCCGACCAATACGCGCGCCTTTAATCAATCCTTATAGTTTGCTTAATGAGTTCAAACTTGGTTCTACTTTCATGGAAACAACTCCAAACATCTCCAACTTCTGAGAAGCTCTACTGAGCACACGCTGCGCAGATAGTTCGAAGAGTAGGTGTGAATAGAATAAGGAATAGGTGTGGGAGTCTAGGTAATAACTAAGCTCCTGAGCGCCTTTAAAAAAACTGAACAAGTCTCTATTTAATAATTGCGGCTTATTTGAAAGATAACAGATAAAAGAAAGTGTTTGAAGCACGGCAAATAAACTAAGTGTGCGAAGAGTAGGAAGAACACAGTTACAAAGTCTGCTCTCCGCTTCTTTTGTGCAACAAAAACGACACATTTCTCAGCCACTTAGTGACGTAAGATGAAAAATAGGAACTACGTGACAAATGAAAAAGCTTTGCGCAGCGAACCAAGACGAACTTCCCAAGCTTTTCCAAAGTTGGGTTTACATCAAAAGAATGCTATGGACACTCGATCTGCCTGTTCTGCTCACGTGGTAAGGCATTTTCACAGAATTCTTCGATAAGTGCTTTCACAGAGTGTTGTTCTCAGGGACAACGGTGCTCTCTGTGTAAATATATCAGAACATTTCTTTTTCCACTAATTCCTTAAACACATCGTTCTTATGGAAAATCGTGATCTCGAAGAGGATAACTTAGATTTCGACACTACATGTCTTCTTTCACTACTCATGCAAGAATTCCACTTTATCTGTTCATTTCATTCCGACCATAGTCTGCAGAAGTTGACGGATTGTCAATGTTGGAGGCTAAAAACTTTTTTTTTCATTTTTTTTATTGATATGTTGAATGCATGTCGAATTTGAATTCTACACTCATGCCAAGATTACCACTAAAACATATGCAGCTCTTCACCACAGGCGCTCACCAACATTTTTCCACCAGAAAGAGGTAACTGTTTTGTTACTTGAATTCCTCCACGGCAACAGCGATATCTGCGACGACAGCCAACCCTGCATTACTCGACTGTTCATTTGTGTCAGCTAAACAGTCGAGAATGATATAACACGTGGAATCTCAACCAAGCTTTCCTTTCGTCGTTCCATCGTTAAATATTTATACGCGAACCATCTGCAGTAACTGCTTGTCACTTTAAAAATTTGTCTTCGTGGATCTCGCCAACGTTGTTCAGTGCTGGTCGAGCCAACTCTCCCACGACCTATCGAGATAGCCCTGCTTGAGGGTTCAAGGTTTTTAAGTACAACCATTAGGGTGCAGCTCTTAAACAGAGGAAGCTTTTCCCAGAGTAGCTTGCTACCAATCCGCCGACCCTAGTACGGCTTATTTGACCCTTGGGGGATTCGGATGTGGAGTAATCATCGAGAAATCACTATTGAGAAAACATTTTCTTCTTTGGCAAGTTCGTTGCAATATTTGCACTTAAAAAAGATGCTTGATAAAACTCACTACAGTAGCCAACATGGAAAGTGCAGTTTTCATTGCCCTAAAAATGTCGGCATGCATTCAACTCCACTAACCATCATACCGCGATCGAATATGTATTTGGACTACATAATCACTTGCATTGGTCCACTCATTTGCCATGTGAGTTTTTTTATTCTTCCAGATTCCAACATTTCTTGTTCACCCTCATGAACAACACACGGGTGGTCCAACGACAAGGCTCTAAGGAAGGCGAAGTCGTCGAAACCTCAGCTATTGCTGAACAGGAACAGCAACAACAAGAAGAACATCTATGTCAACTTCGCGTAGGCTAAAAAAGGTCAGCCCGTAGGAACTTATATGCAGATATACTGATTCCTTGTTCAGTTTTTCTTTCCCGAAGGAGGGTTAGCCAGGGGTTGCGGATTGAACCAACTAGCACGTGTGTCACAGAGCATCTCTACGGTGCTACACGCTTGCATCTATACTTCTTGGGTGCAAATAAAATTGTTAAAGTGCTATGATGTAGTGAGGTTCTGGGTAGTGTGCTGGTAGTGATGCCGTTTAATAAGCGCAGGAACCCAGCTCAATCCTAGCATTTGATCAATCAAGTCCTCAATCCACTCGACGTTTTGAAATTTGTGCCAGACTTGTCTTAGATCAGCGTGCTCCCTCCAGTACACAAAAAGTTAGCGAATACCTTTGGGAAAGACCTGGAATCGTCCTATTATGACTATCCGATTATCAGAAAGGGAATTAACTCGAAAAGCATTTAACAACAGTCATGAAGAAGGCCACAAACCCTAAAACTATTTGAGAATCCATAAGAACATCCGAAAACCTTGGTAGAAAATGAATGCCGTGAAACGAATTGAATGCAAGAAATGGTGGAATCCTCGTAATATTTGATACCAAGTGATTTAAAAAAAGAAATTTAAAAATTTTGCAGTAAAATTGTGCAACTGTAATTCTTTTTAAGACCAGAAGCTTTGGTTTCAAATATATTCGGAGGTTAGGATATATCTGGAATGCTGCAGAGAGGAGAGAAGTGGATACATCAGTAAATGTGTTGTAATAGACTATAGCACATATTACAATCTTTGGAGAAGAGTTCTACAGATTCCCACGACCATTTACCATCTTCACACTCCTGTTAAGAAAATAGAATTCAATTGACTCATTTGAAAATTAACTGCATATTACAACTTGACGAAACACAAAGTAGAAATGTGGTCTTGATTAGTCGAGATTCCTGATATTCTGTAAAGCCTTAAGTTTCTTAATAGCTTTAGGAGAGAAAGGTTGAAGTCAAAATGAACGCCGACGAGCATCAATAGGGATCACTTCAAATACTTTTAGGAGAATTACATATTATCCACATCTGCACAGAAAGTAATTGTGAATGCATATTTGTTTAATTTCAGCTAAAAGCCACTTTTATGGATGTCGCGTGAGCAGTGGCATGGACTCGTGATTTTCTGAAATATTAAACCTAAGCGGATTTAATTGTGTATCTAATAAGTGCTATACTTACAATTCTTAGGTGCCTAGGTGTCCAGTGGATGTGATAATATTCCTTCCTTTATTTCGGCAGTCACCGTATTGGAACAAAATAAGGATGAGTCTGCAAATAACAATGCTGCAATTGGTTCTGTGTCTGTGCTGTAGAACAGCTTCTCGTAAAAGTAGAACACTATGACTTCTTCAACCGATTTCTATACCGTGGACATCTTTGATCATCCCTCATAAAGCTCTCCATGATAGATTCCGCTGTATATTTAACCAGTCATTGGAATGTTTGGAAGATGTTTCAAAATAGTTAATCGGTTCCTTTCTAATGAGCCTTTTTGGTTTTCCTATTTTGATACTTACTTGATACTTAAATTGACTGTTCTCACTGGTTGTGCGGGCCCCAGCATGATCTCCATTTCTCGGAGATCTGCTTGTTAAACCATTGTGGATCTCTAGAATCCCGAGGTTAGCTTGCCAGACTGCTTTTCAGCTGGGGGACCCTGCCAGGGAGACTTCTGCGTTACATCGCAGTACGACATCTAGGAACACCTCCCAGCCATGATGAGGTGGTAAACCATTGGGAGGTTTCCTACTTTACTAACTTGGATTCGGTGGTGTTAGCGGTTGGCTCATGTGAGGTAGACGCCCAAATGTGTTCGAAGTGATATTCCTATCCCTAGAGGACATTTGTATCCTTCCATGAACACTCCATCGATCAAGTCCTCATTTGTGGTGTCTTTTCCTTATCATATGACTGGTAATTCCATGTTTGACTTTAGATTTACGTTTCGTTCAACCGTGAAGACGTATTTCCACTGTATTCTAGACGTCAGTACGCCAACACGGTGTAGGTGGGGTTTAAAATTTGTGGCTTTTTAAAATTTAATTCAAATGTGTGCTTTTTTAAAAGTCTTAAGTGTACTAAAGACAGCCGGAAAAATATTGAGCGAAGCAACTAAGCGTGGACTCTGAGTTCTTATTAAATACTTGACAGAATTGCCCAAGTAGAAATGCTCCTTCATCGGGTTGATTAGCAGAACACGTTGATGCATTGGGAAAAGCCTTGAAATTTAGCAATATAAATAGACCGTTATGGCTTTGTACGCAAAAGCACGAACGAGTCGGGTTGTCGTATATAGCGAAGAAGACTTAAAATCTACTAAAACTAGTTCCTTCATTGTTGAGAAAAATTTTCCGCATAGTACTGAGATGACCAGGCTATGGGGCGCGTGTGCCGCAGTGCTCAGAGACGCCCTTCAATACAGATGAGATCGATCCCCACGCCCCAGGCCCACCAAGCCTTTCATTTCTTGTGGGTCGCGAGATTGGTACCAGACAAGTCTGGGGGATAGTAACGCTAGCTCGGTACATCGATAGGCTACAGCGACTCATTGCAAAGGACAGAACAGGTTGTCATTGAGTATCTTATTTCTCGTAGCCCGTCAAACCTGGCGGCAACCACTTGCCGTGCTTCTTCGACTTTTTGTTTATCTTTAAATGCCTCTTAAAAAAGGATAAAGCTCTCGGTATTGATCAATCCCTGAGGGATGCACTGTGCATTCGAATTCATTAAGCATCGCTTGGAAGTGATTGAATGTATATCTCGCTTTCACAATGAATCGCAGTGGTCTACCGATGCATCGTGCCAGTGCTACTATCTTCCCAAACAAGTCTGGTACCAATTTGCCGGATGGAAGGCTTGGTGAGCTATAGACGCGGGACCGATTCCATGTGTGCATTGCAGGGCGCCTCCTGCGATCACTGCGCCACACGCGCCCGTTAAGATGCTTAGATAGAGTTTTCCTACATGTTCTCAAACAGTTGTGCGTGTATTCGCCTTAAAAAAGCCTTTAACAAAATTGCACGGCCTCTCTCATCTTCAAGGTTGAGTTTGGCACGGCAATATTTTGCAAAGGACGTCGCACACTGCATCTGTTAATATTTAATATCAAACTTTGTTAATATTTTGAGCCGTTTGCGTAGCGCACATCCGAATTTGAATTCTTAGAAATAGAAATAGATAGGTGGGGTTCGTTTTTTTTTGAGATTTGAATTTCTGGTCTTTTAACACTTTTAACAATGAGATTAATGTTGTGATTTAATTACACGGAGCAAGAAACGTATAAAATTCTCTTCTCGATTATAAGTACTTGTAATGCATTTAAAAACCGGCTGTTGATAGATATAGGAGAAAAATGGAATTACGAAACGGAAATTAGTTTCTAAGCGGACGACAAATTGCTTGTGTTGGCCGGTTCCCAGTTTCTGTTTCGTTTTTGATTTTTTCCCGTTTTTGTTTGCTGTTTTTGATTTCTACATTGTCTGAAATCACGCTCCGTAGATGCCGATTGCAATTTGCGGATGGTCAAACCCACCAAAAGTCTCTGCTGAGGTCGAGATTCCAAGCGAATTCTTAAGAGTATCTTTTTTGTCTGTGATGAAAGGGTATGTAATGAAGGCGTTCACTAGTTCCTAGGATTTATTGGAATATTTCGAATTTGGTGCGTCTATGGTACTGTTCGTCTTTCGAAAATTACATTCAAATAGAAACTCTTAGCCAGCCCACAAATTGAAAAATTATAAAAGATTGTGAATTGAATTCTACTGGAGACCGCAAAGGGAAACCTTAGCTCCTCGAAGTTAGAATACTGCCTTTTTACTTACTGCCTTTTACAAGTCTTCACAGCAAGGTATTATTTGTGCAAAAACAGCAATGATGCTGAGATATTTGCAAACAATGGACCGCATGTGTAGGCGGTAAGGAACGAACGCGTTACTGTTTTTTTGTCCCTTTCTGGGAGTAACGCGTTCAACACAAAACCATGCGAGTCTTTCGCTTCGCTGTCTCTCAGTTAGTTCTTAAAAGTTAACTTTTTATTTTCAAAAGATTTTTTCCTAAATTAGTTTTTGGATACGCTCACGACGTGCTTCCAAACTGATTTATATGTTAGGGGTAAGTAGGTCCCAAAAGCCTTGTCTAACTCCTCTTTTGACGTCAACGTTAATATCGCTGTAGAATGGTGAAATCTGGGTTGTGAAATTTGCATACAGCTCACGAAGAATCTTTATGTATTGAGTAGGGACTCCTTGACTACCAGGGGCTTCCATGACTGCCTCTATCTCAATTGAGTCAAAGGCCTTCTGCAATTCGATGAAAGTGAGACAGAACGGTCTTTTGTACTCTACTCTCGCGATACTTCAATGAGCCCTGTTATCGTGTGAATGTGGTCCTTCGTACTATATCCTTTTCGAAACCCTGCTTGCTCGCATGGTTGTCCTTCGTCCAGTGTTCTGTCAGTCCTGTTCAGAATGACTCGAGTGAAAAGTTTGTAGACGGCAGACAACAAGCAGATTGGGCGATAGTTGCCTATATCGTGTAGGTCGCCCTTCTTGAACAGCAACACTGTCTCGCTGGTCCTTCACTGAGTAGGTACCTTGCATTCAGACAGGAAACGCGTGAAGAGCCGAGCCAGTGTGTTTACGAGGACTGGCGGAAGGTTCTTCAGATGTCCTGATCTTATCCTTTCTGGACCTGGTGCTGTTCGATTTTTCACCGACAAAATGGCTTGTCGGATTTCGGAAGGAAGAACCGGTGGAACAACATATCCATCCTCTTTTATTTCATAAGACTGGAGTTGGACGTGGCTATCGAAGAGATCTGAGGAGTAATCGTGGATGATTTTCTCCATACCCTTTCTGAATGCTGCAACTGTTTCGTCAGTGTGTCAGAGTGCAATCATCTTGATCTTATAGTTGGCGAAGATTCGGTGGGCTTTGCGAATGCTTTTCCCAGCCTCTGCAGCTTCGACCGTTTCTGCTGCTCTTCTCTCCTTAAGATCTTCTTTTATCGCCTGTCTGCATTGTTTCGCAAGCTCAGACGTTAGTTCGCGGTTGCCTGCAGCTCGTGCGATTCCACGCTGGCGTATTAGCTCGAGAGTTTCTGGAGGCAGACGTCTCTTGGTGACCTTCGAACTCTCAGCTTTCATGGCGCTAAAGTGAATATGTTGAATGAGCTGATCGTATTCCTCGTCGATGTTGTCGAAAACGGCATCCTCTCAAAAGCCGATTAATGAGTTGAATAAGTCCCAATTTGTGGTAGTTCAGGGTCTTCGGTTTTTGAATTTAGCGGCTTCTTCTCCATTCCGCGAGAAATAAAATCTTGCACGAAGGAGACGGTGGTCTGATCCCGTGTAGAATTTTGGGACAACAGCGACATCTGTTAGGCTAAACTTTCTATTTACTATGATGTGGTCTATTTCGTTATGGTACTCTCCATTGGGAGATTCCCACGTCCATCGTTGACGGTGAGCAGTTACCATGGATGGTTTTGGTCGTCATGATAAACTCAGAGGGCCGCTCACCCTGTTCGGTCCATTCCGGGCTGGTTATACTCCCGGGTAGCTTGCCAGGCTCTCCCAGAGTGGACATGGAGCTTATTTGTTGGAGGCGACTCCTAACCGCCTCCCATATACTTCCCTGTCACTTGATTGCAGGCTTTTGGCCGAATTGACTCGTAGAATACAATCCGCATAAAGCGAGAACATATTCACACACGAATGCATGAATGCGCCTAGCAAATACAGAAAGTATGTGCCAAATCTGCGCAGCAGAAACAAAGAGTCCATCTCCTGGATCCACCTGCCTCTCAAGAAAGCAAAGGTCGCTTTTGGTCCGCGATTAACCCCTTATCCGCCACCTGGGGACGCGCCACGTAGCCTCGCGACTAACTGGCTCGAAATCCCTCATATGAGGGAGATCCGTGGGTATATCATAGTAATTATTTTTTATGGGTGTTCTTCGGTTGCGTTCGTTGAAAGAATCTTCATGGAAGTACGGTCAGCCCCTTCATTCTTCTAAGTAAAGCATCAAAATTTACTCGGCCTTAATTCTAGTTCACTTTCAGGGTTTACAGGCGAATTCGACAAATGGAGTATAATTTTCGCTACATTTCAGTCAAATGCATAATATATAGTGACGTTTGCTTTCATGGACGTTGTAATTGATCTAAACTAGACCCAAATTAGTTTTCCACCTTGCGACCTACGCTGGCATGTAATTTAGCACCTATAATTAAGCTAATCTAGACAAGTAAGCAACTTCAATTAGCTTTCTGCGTTTGTGGATTGGTTCGATCCCGCGACCAGAGCGAATCACTGCTGCGATCTCCTTAGTAGTGAATAAATTGTTTAAAGATTTGGCTTTGGATTTGTTTAAAGACAAAAAAAGGAAAACATCTAGTCTTCTTAATTCACTATATAAACCGTATGTACGCGATCAGCTTTGCTTTGCTTAATGTAGCCAAATGCTTGGCGCTTCCCAAAGGAACTAGTCAACGCCTTCATTACATACCCTTTTATCAGAGGCAGAGAAGATACTCTTAAGAATGTGCTTGGAATCTCGACCTCATTAGAAATTTAATGCCTTAGAGCTTAGATATGAAATAGGTCTGGCATGTTGTAGAAACGTTAGCAGCATACACATCAATATACGTGATTTAATGGAGTACGACATATGTAGAGCTGTCCTAGGAGTACTTCGACAGATTCATTTGGAAATCACTTCCACATTTCACCTTGACAGGTACATAGAGTAAAAAGGTGTCTCTAATCGGTAAAGATTCTTTACGTATTCTGAAGTTATAAGCTTTTCAACAGTGTCAGAAAAAGGTTGAATTCAAAATAAATATCCTCGAACTGATCACTTAATTGTTTGCAGAAGTATTATAGATTATCTGGTCGTATGCAGAAAACATTGTTAATAGACAACTGGTGCAAGTTCATTCAAAACCCACTTTTGTGGGTGCCGCGGGAAGAATGCTGTGGACTCGGGACTTGCTAAAATATTAAATTCAACCATATCTAATTGTCTATCTAAGAAGCGCAATACTCGCAATTCCTTCGAGCCTGGGTGTCCAATGGTTGTCACAGCATTGCTTCTTTTGTTTCGGCACCCATCATACTGGAACAAAATAAGGATGAGTCTGTAACTAAAGACGTTGGAACTGGTTCTGCATCTGTGCTGCTAAATAACTCCTCGTAGAACTGGAATTTCAAAACCCCTTCAACCGATTTCTATAGCGTACACACCATTGGTCTCTCATAAAACTCTTCATTATGAACTGTAACATACTTGTTCTTAAAATGTTTGAAAAAAATATTTCAAGATGCTTAATGAGCCTTTCTAAACTTAGTCTTCCTATTTTTTTAATATTTTACCGAATGAAGAGCATTAGCTCGGATATCTAGATTCGATGGTGGTCATGGCTGGTTCATGTGAGATTTTCCCTCAAGGGCGCTTGTGTCGTCCCGTGAACACGCTGTGGCTCAACTCCTCATTTGTTGCCCTCTTTTCTCATCACATTACCGGCCAGTCTGTGTTTAACTTCAGATTTACATTTCGTTCAATCGTGAACGCGTGGTTTAAAATCTTCTCACTTGTTTGGATTCAATTCCATAATTTTGCCGTATTAAAGATGCAGGAAAGATCACTGAGCAAAGCAACTGAGCGTGGATCATTATGTTCTTAAATACTTGGTAGAATTTCTTAACTAGGAATGGGCTTTTGTCAGACTGATTAGCAGAGAACGATGATGAAGTGTGGAAAAACCTTGAAGCTTATCAGTATAAATAGACTTTCCAGCCTCATAGTTCAAGCATGGAAGAGTTTTTATTCCATTGGGCATGCGTCCTCAATGATCACCTTTCATGCGTTGTCGCACACAGCCTTAAAGAAGGTAGCAAGCAGTCTGCAATCTACCAAAACTGGTTTCTTCATGGTTGAGCAACGTTTTTTGTGTAGTACTGAGAAAGCCTTAGGATAGTGCTCCTAAGTCTCCATAACAGACATTTATCAGCTCTTTTAAGTTGGGGTAATTTTACCATCTCGTAGTAAATCGGTGGCAATTTTTGGGACGGATTTGCACTTAGTTGGAGTACTGGCCCAATGAACATATTATATTAGGATCGCCAAAGAGTAGCGCCTAGAAATCAAGCAGTAAACAATGAAAGCGGAAAACCTTCAATACTGATCAACCGGTTAGGCGTGCACCATTTTATAGGATCGTAGAGGTGATTGACTGCACATTTGACCTACAACAACTTTCGGCCCACTGCAGATCGAGGAAGCCAAGGCTTTTATCCTGCCAAGCGAGTATAGTATCAATTTAGCAACTTCGAAAAGATACAAGGCTTGGTTTGCTCAAGGCGCTATGTTGAACCAGCTACCGCGTGTGTATGGTAGGACACGTCAGACCACTGCTCTAAACGCTCCCGCAATAAGGATCGGGCTCCAGGAAAACTATTTTATCAGTAGCATTAAAGATATTGGTTGTTGGACGATGATAGTTTCGAGGTTTTAGAAAAAAAATGAGTCTTATACTCGTACCCATCAACACAGTGGGTGCATTCCCAGGCGAATGTTGTTGTAAAGAATAACGGCCAGTGATATGTGACGGAGTCATTGGTGAAATATTCGGATATGAAATAGAAGTTGGTCAGTTTTATGACGAACAAACCAAATTGGAAACACGATTGTGCGAAGAATTTCAGTTCTTGCCGACGTAATCTTCTTCTCATTACCTGAAATACGTTTTCGTCTACACTATCGATAATTCTCTAATTTTACAAATAATAAGGAACAGACAATTACAAAATTATTACCAAGAGCTGCTTAATACGGCTTATAGTGATTAAGTCGAATATGATGATAAGAGCAAAAACGGTGACACCGGTGCCGAAATCGAGCACTTTTCCTAAGATGAAGCCACAGTAGCTCGGTGAGAAAGACCATAGATAGGTTCTCGGATGGAACACCACGTAGCACTCTTCAGCTAAATAATCCAATGCTAATGTAATAAAAAAATGCGTTTATTTCAACCTATATGTGAACGAGTCTCATCACCTATACGAACTTTAAATTACTTACTTTCTAACTCGACACTTGAATGGCCCACCCTCACGGGTTGTGCGGGCCCCAGCATAATCTCATTTTTCAGAGATTTGCTGGACAAGCCATTGTGATCCCTTGGGGCTCCGATGTCAGCTTAGCCGAACCCCTCCTTAGGTCGTCACCACCACAGGCAGTCGCAGTCCTTGTGGATCAGAAAAAGATTCGCCACCATGCGCCTTTGATACAGAGACGGTGGTGGTGGATCCTTGCATTGGTTAACTCTTAGCTAGGCTTCCTGACGGAACCACCTCACTCCTTTTCAACCTGGCAGACCCTGAATCCTCGCGCTGTACATTGCACCTCGACACCCAGGAACACTTCTCAGCCACGATGAGGCGTTAAACTGTTGGGTTTAATCCCAGTATCTAAAGGTATTAGGAGTATCCGATCTACCACTTGTGGCTATGATTGTTTTGATTAAACAACTACACCTAACTTTGATTTTTTACTCACTACCTTTTACATTTTTTCACGGTAGGGTATTATGTATGATACTACCGCAATAATGCTGAGATATTTGCAAAAATCCAGACCGCAGGTATCTGTCGTTGCACACGTTGCACACGACAGACACCTGCGGTCCGGAGTTTTGCCAAGAATAAATGCCAATCTCCCAGACATTGGCGAACTATTTTTTCCCTCTGTCGCTAAAGCGTCTTCTTCTGTCGATGCGGCGATGAAATCGGAAATTTGTTAGCAGCCATGGAAAACTTTTCTTTCACCGTTGAGAGCAAAATAATTAAGAAGGATATATCACAACCCATGGAATTGGGAAGCGGTTTTTCCTCATTAACCAAACCGGATTTCTGCGTTCAGTCACAATTATGTTCTTCCCACATCACAATCTTACATCGCCAAAATGTTGCATCAAATATCATGCGGATCCTCGTTTTACTACTCCCAGTAGAATTATTATTATGAAGAACTTATGTCTGAAAGAGCGGCGTTGTTTTTGGCTAGGAATTCAGAGCAGCGAAAGAAAGCGCACCATAGCGGAAAGAAAAAACCTAAACGAACATGATCCAGTCCAAATACATCCTTTACATATCAATTTCTCCTCCCAACTTTTTCATCTAAAGGGAAGGTTTTTTGTCTCTATTCGATAACTTCTTTGTCATAGGTAACGAATAGCGCGTCGGCTACAGGAGGTGCTATTCTTTACGTTTAACAATTTGGAAGGAAATAGCCTTTTGGATGTTTATTCTTCCTGAATGGGTCCTTGTGTTAATGCGTTACGTAGGATTTCCTCTTCGAAAATTCTGTGGTTACGTGCGCGCAAAGAAACGATAACAACAATTTCAACATTGTCGACAACCAGTGCACAGTTTCCTTTACAAAAATCATGCCAGCGAAATGCCAGACTATCAGTAATAGCGTACCTTTCAGATATGGTAAGAAATGAAGCACACCAAGAAACCAGACAAGTGCAATCGTGATGGTGGTATTCCTCTGCCTTAAGAAGTTTCGGCTCTTAAGTGGCCATGCAATAACGATCAATCTGTAATTTTAATATTATAAATAGAATTCACAAAATGAGCACTTCACTTTCCTAAAAAAGGTTATGCATTTGGACTTTGGGAGGTGCTGCGAAATACTAGCACAGGTAAGACTCGTGAGCACAACTTTGGCATTTGGACAATTGAGCGGAAGTAAGATGAAAATCTAAACAACTAGTTGCTTTTCAAGGGCTAGTGTTCTTAGTAAAAGGTACTTCCTACTCTCCTAATGTGCTGTTTGACTCTGATAGGAATTTGTTGTTCTGCCAAATAAGAATTTATTCTCTTAATAAACAATGACAGGAATCGGAGAAAACTTTGAGGTAGATAAGTGACGTACTCTTTTCGAATTACTGAAGTAGTTGATGAGAGGGCTGAAGAATCTAATCAAATTCTTAAATGCTCGTGTTCGTCGTTAGTCAGACTCCGCTATTTCGATAACATCTACTTTATTCTTGTCGCTTTTAGAAGACTAGAATTTGCACTATCTTCACAAAAACGGAAACTTTTGAATCGTCAGCTTTTTTACCAAATTCCCTATAATTTGCCACAAACAGCACGTTTGACTCAGGTATGTTCATAGCCCATACTGTTTTCTTCTACATCCTCATAGACCAGACCGGTCCAGACAACTAGTCGAGGGATCCACTTCCATCGCAGAAATTTTTTTGGAGAAATCGGAATCGTAAGGAAGCAAACTTTCCTCCAATCTATAAAAATAACCAATTTTTAGTGGCGATGGCGTGATGATAATTTCATCACCCGGCATCTCTGCATTCTAGGAAAAACACACTCGATTAGCATTCAAGTTGTCGATGAGAGAAGGCAACACAGCACCAGTTTTCGGCCGAAACCACATATAAGCTCGAGCACCTCCTTGGCTAATGGTCACAGTGGGACAAATAACGTTAATAGAAGATATATGTTAGAACGAATGCTAGAACATCCATAACATTGGGAAACAGATCATCTAGGTTTCTAAGCAGCTACCTAGTGTTCGCGTGTGGCGTTGTGGTCGAAGGCGCCCTGCAACAGACACGTGGAATCGATCCCTACGCCTATGGCCCACTTAGTCTTCCATCTCTCCAGGGTCGGCAAATTGGTACCACACATGTCTGGGAGGATAGCAACACTGACTTGATATAGCGGTAGACCACTGCGAGTCGTTGTAAAGGCCAGATATGCATTCAAACACCTCCAACGATGCTTAGTGAAGTCGAATGCATGGCGCATAGCTGAGGGATTGATCAACGCCAAGAGCTTTATCCCTCTATCATTTATCTAGTGCTCTGTATTTAATTCAAGCTTTCCTCACAATAATAATTTTCATTTTTTCTAATTACCACTTGACTTGACCTGACCTATCACACCATGCCACACTATGCGGATCACAAAACTTGCATTCTATTCGTTTCCTCGCAAACTCCACCTATAGATGTTGTCGAACCTCTTCTTTACGTATGGCTTCGACTACTAATTTGGAATTGCCGTCTTCATTGTAGATATGCCTAAATGCTCATTGGGTCGATTTTCCATGGAATCGTGAGATAACCCTACTGCGGTGCTCGCGTATTGATTAAAAGGAGCCGGTTTCTCCTAGACAAGTGTGGTGCCAATTCCATGATTCAAGACTGATCAGAGGCTTAATGAACTAGTGGAAAATGTAATAGAGCTTTCAAGAATCTTTGTGATTTGCCACGATTGTCAAGGGTACTTGATTACTGAAGTAGCCGCTCAAGTACCCTGCTGATTAGTCGCCATATTTGTTTTTCGTTAGCATTACAGGCGCACCCATGACGATTGTTATCATTATAGTATTAAATACGTGAAAATATGTGTTTCAAACCTGTTTATAGAAGATACCAGGTGCGAATAGACGCTGACATTCCAAATAGCCACCATGAAGCCACCAATCAGTTTCGCAATAATTAATGTGCTTGAAAAGTCGGACTGTCTAAACGGAATGAACTGACAGGCTTCCAAGGTAATTTCGAGCTATCAAGAGCGAGAATGAGAGAACAAATGAGTATGAAGGAATCTTCTCATGTTTTAGGACAGGCACTTAAGGATCTTAATTCTCTATTTTAAGCTCTTTATTACATTCGCATTTTTTCCTCAAAGGTCCTCAAAATAATTACAAAAGAACAAAAATTTTTAATCGTGGAGCACGTCGAAGCTTTGGATTCCTTCCTTTACTTGTGTGAAACGGGATACTCCTAGCACCGTCCTTTCGACTGCGCGTTCGATAACGCTGAGTGATCTTTCATCTAATGTCTGGTGTTGCAAGGACGATATCATCAGCAAAGCGTAGGTGATGTAACTGCCGAACATCGATTTTCACTCCCATATTATCCCATTCCAGTGTTCGCATAACGTTTTGATGGGTGGCGGTAAATAATTTTGGTGGAATGGTATTGCTTTGCCTAACCCCTCTTTTGACGTCGATGTAAACATCGTTGTAGAATGGTGAAATCTTGGTTGTGAAATTTTTGTACAGCTCATGAAGAATAGCACGGAGATAAAAACCAAAAACTCACAGAATGATCATCGGAGTACAGTAGAACAAAAAGAACGCAAGAGCTATGGAATTTGCGACGGAATGAGAAAAGCAGAGCTGCTGGAACGACATCGCAATCCTTCCGCCTTTGATGAGTATCGCCATTGCAATACCGTTACTAAGTAGGCCTAGCACGGCAAGCTGAAAATGATAGAATGTGCATTGAGAGTGCGGAAGGATGCAGAATGGTAGGTATCGACTGAAAATACATTGATGCAGAACAGAAATGGTGCCCATTCTGCTCAACCAAACTGAAAAAGAAAGTATTAGCTTCTGTATAAATAGGACGAAGTTCAGCTTTTGAAGAACCTATGCCGCGAAGACTGCTCGGTCACCTGTTCGATTCAACAGTCCTCATAGTGCTCTGCTATACAGCACCTACGCAGGGTGACACTTCATCCATGTTAAGATTATTGTCCATGACCCACAGAGCGTTTGAACAATGCCTTCTGCTATTTAACCAGCACTCAAAAGCTCTAGCCAGAATGCGTAGCTCATGTCTTCGAAACATACCACATTTCGGGATGCAGGAGAATATACATCGCTGACGAGGTGCAGATAGGCCAGGATAGTAAGAAGAATAGGGGACAGACGAACACACAGAGAACAGTGGAGTGGACTGTAAGAAAATTCAAACGTCCCCGTGAACGACTACCCATAACATGGATGGACCTATTTATGGTCTACGTCAACCATTTGCAACTGCAAAATGAGAACGATTTTGTAATCTCGGAATATTCCTCGTGAGAATCACCATTCCGAAGCAGACTACCACCATGGATGACAAATACAACAATACGTATAATGAGGGGTCATCCAACTACTAGAGAAGGTAACTAGGTGCTTAATCACTTATTAGGTTATCTTTTATTCTTTTTTTTATCTAGTTCATTATGTTCACCACAAAACGCTTCCAGGTTATATCCAATGCCACGCTTTTGTGAGGAGCAAAGAAATTTTGCCACCTTGTGACTAGGTTTCCTGAAGGATTACTGCAGTTCCTGACACTCGAATGTTTGTCCTTGAGAATCCAAACATTTCAAATTTTTTTATGTTGAAGTCTGTGCAAAAGAATAAAACTTTTGCTATACATACAGGCTTAGGACACACGAACCGTCTCTCCCTCCACTATAAGCCGCGAAGACCACAGAGTATAGCATTTAAACTGCTTAAATAAAGGCTAGATATTAGTTAAACAAAAAGTGAAAGTAGGTGGTTTCATGAATGCTGATTGATTACATCAGATTGTAAGTGGTTTCGATGGCGTGCATTTCTTCATAGAAATCTTAATTCATCATACCAACCACAAAATGAAGAGGAGAGACTTGGCAAACAAACAAGTAGGTTCACCTGCGTTGACCTCTCCCGTTAAAATGCGTCGTGCATTTGACTCCATTCCTAGCTCGCCGATATGGGCTCCCCAGATCAATCTCGTTTGCGGCTGATTGCTTATGGCACTGGTAGATGAAAAGAAAAAAAAACTAGCTGAGAGAAACGCAGAGCAAAGGTCACCGTGGCGTAGCGCGTAGTGCACGAGCTCCCTTGAAGGGAAATCGCGGTTCGATCTAACGCGGAGTCCAAGTTTTGCGAATATCTCAGCATCGTTGTGATTGAATTCTAATCTTTTGCCGTGAAAATTATAGAAGGTAGTAAATAAAGGAGAAAACATTGTGATCCCATTCCTATCATTGTTGGGGACTAATCGGATGGATGTCTGACCTTTACAATGGCTACCTGTTACCCTCGAGCGCACGATCGAATCAGCACGCACTGACAAAAGACATCAGTGCCCCACCGCAAGTCACTATATAGACTAGAGTCGAGTGTATAGCGCATCCCTTAAGCACTGATCAACGTCAAGGAACTTTACCTCTTAGCTTTCTGCTCGAAGAATTTGTGTTGAATGAGATGAGCTAAGGTGAAGCGCACCTTGAGCATCATCTCAAGACATTGAGCTGCACGAATGCTTTAGGAGATATTTTTAGAATATACATACAGAAACTTTTCTTTATTTGATAACACTTCAAATTATGCATTCGTAACTTTCAATTTTGCTCTTCAACACTTCCCACTAAGTACATTTATTTGAGAAAAGGAAATAACAATGGAGGGTCCGATAAATAATGAGCAGAATTGTAGATTCTATCTCTAATGTTCGTCCATCATTTCTCTTGTTTTTATTCGAGTTTATTTCTAGATAATAATAATGCGGATCATTTTAACTCGGTCGCATCCAAGGCGATTTCTTAATAGCTGAACGACTTGAGAAATAGACCGCTTAATGGCCTTTAAGAATAGACATCGCTCTACTTTATGGGTTTAAATAAATTCTATTAAACAATCACTCAATATTAAACTTGTCTGGAACAAAATTGAACAAATCTTCGAAATTTTCTATTAAATTACGGCAACCTCGAAAATGATGACGTACAATAGAGAACGTCTCCGGGTCCTTGTGAATGGAATCCTGATGGTTCAGTTTCCTTCGCGTTCGCATGATATAGAAGTATATGGATTCCAGAAGGTTAGTATTTATTGTAAAAGAGCAGAAGAGCTGGTATCTTCACCGTAAAGATAGGCAGATTCAAATCCTTTTTATTGAAATGACGGCTATTCACCGTGAGTCATGTCGATTTCAAACGGAAGTCGGGTAATATTTTCGAGCCATATACCTCGGCATCAGTGCCCATCGTTGAACATGCGTTAAAATCAAAGAGCTTAATTGTGAATTTACATGAAGTGTGTGGAATTACCTAGTAGCGACTAAACAGGATTCAGAACTGACCGCTTGTTTTATTCTAAGAAGTGAATGAATTCAATATAATTGCCCGTTATCGTTGTCTCGTTGAGTTCCTAATTAGATAAGTCGAGTTGAACTTTTCTTCTACTTGTATTTATGTGTATAGGACTGTTTGTATATCTACGCGACCTATATCTTACAGGGTAAAATTAGAAAACTGTTGAAACATTCACAGTTACCTCTTGTCATAACCACTAAACCCACAAGAGGACTAATGAGCTAGTAAGGTACTTCGCCTTCGCATCAACTTCGCCTGCATTGGGCAGAACAAGATGAGAACATATGGTTGTCTAAATGCTTTCTAAGGTAGCGAGAACGCTTAGTTAATCTCTGCATTAAAGAAAACTTGTGTGAAATCAATTTTCTACATTCCAGAAAACGTTTTTACTTAAACGCTGGTTGCACCGTGTGTGTGTGTGTATACACATGTACGATATAGGCAAAAGTGTCGTTGCACTTCTTGTTCCCTTCAAATAGAATTTTATCGCCTACCTTTGGAAATAAGTAAATAGAGGGCGCGTGTGAAGCAGTAGTTGGAGGTGCTACTGCGACACACACGTGGAATCGATCCACGTGCCCATAGCCCACCGAACCTTCCATACCTCTGGGGTAGGCAAACTGGCACCAGACTTGTCTAGAAGGATAGCAGCACTGGCTCAATACATCAGTAGGCCACCGCGAGAAATTGTGAAGACCAGATATGCATTCAATCAACTCTAACGATACTTGGTGAAGTGCAATGCATGGCGCATCCCTCAGGGATTGATCAAAGCCGACAGCTTTATCATTTTCTTACTTGGTTATGAAAAAGTGTAGAATATAGAAAAAAGGATTTTCCTCTCATTACAAAACACTAATATTTCTTCTATGTTTCTGGTCCTCAACGTTCTCAGCGCGCAGTAATATACAGTGCATATTACCGGAACGATTTTCTTATTCTCTAATCTTTATTGTCCGTAAACAACAACGTGTTACAAGTGTTATTCTCCATTTCTTTTTAACATTGAGGAGTATTTTTAAGCAGGCTTTTGTGATGCAGTGGTTAAAACTTCCTTCAAATGCACACGTCGTCGTTGTGTTCATCTGCCAGGCTGAAAAAATGGAGCACCCTGTAATCACAGGACTGGCAAACTGGTACATCGGGCGCTTACTTGCATAGGGCTATTACGTTCATTAGATTGTTAACCAATACCAGGATTCACCATTGTCCTGGTATCAAGCTAATCGCATAGTGGCAAATTTCTCTGTGATTCACAATGCGGTGACTGCCTGTGGTGGTGACGACCCGGGGTAGAGCTTGGCGAGGATGTCTTCGGGACTCCAGAGAACCATAATGGTTGAACAAGCAAAATTCCGAAAAGTTGTAAATTATGCTAGAGCCCGCACAAAAAGTGAAGACGGGCCAGTATCCGAGTATAATTTTAATTCACATCCCTTATCTCACCAACATAATCTCGCCCTAATTATTGATCATAATTTGTGCTAAACGTTGTTTTTCACGCAAAGGAATAACCAACTAGTCAAGAATGTGATTCAGTTACATACTTGATTACACGCAAACCAAATATGCCCACAATTTTTTCTTTAAAATGCTACGAATCTAGTCGAATGGAAGGTGCATGCTTCGTGGGATGATCAGCTCTGTGCCGTTTTTATTTATCATTTGCAGATAGAGCGATCGGTCAAGCTCTCTCATAATTCTGTCCTTAAGTTCTCATGCGTTCCAGTTGCTGAGAAAAAAGCATCTTGGCGAATTTATCAAATCTACAGCCAGTTTGTATTGAATTTAATACACAACGCACAAAGAAATATGCACCCTCTCATAAGGCATCTTCGTGAATATGTGGAACAAGTCCGGAGCGACATCATTAACTATAAGCAAACCATCCACCTATAATTACGGATGAACTTCTATTTCTTATAAAAGTTATTATATTTCTATTTCTTCTTATATTTGAGCAAGAAGATTTTCCAGTGATAAAACTTCAGAAAATCCTCGATGTAGTAAATATTCATCCAGATACTTACCATTTTCTGTGTTACCATATGTTCTTTTGTTAAATGCCAATGTGGTGAATGCTCATTGTTAACTAGCAATAGAACTAGCTGAGAAACAGGCGAAACGAGGGAGCCGCGGTGAAGAGTGTGGTGGTGAACGCGTTAGCCCCCGGAAAGAGTACTAGTGCGTTCATAACTCACCGCGGACAACAGGTGGTTCGGAGTTGTGCAAATATCTCAGCATCGTTGCTGTTGTATTCCTTGTCAGCGTCCGTAATGCCAATATAACAGACTTTCTCGTAATCTAAAAAGTCTTTGTCGCTAACCTCTGTGCGAGCGATGCTTCTGTATATCGCCATGTTCAAAGCCTTCTCGCATACCGCAGTGCAAATGGAGATGTTCTTTTTAAGAATTGTCCTTCTCTATCTGATATGGCCGTCGGCGATATTTCCTGACAAAATCAGAAGCTACTCGCCTACTCCAGAATGTGTGGCCTCATTAGGCTTCATTTTATTTGTTCGTTTAGCATTTTTGCCGCCATCATATTCATCTTGCCCCTTTACTTCATGTAATATAATCCAGTGGTTACTGTCGCATAGCCGCTATAGCACCTAAACGAAAACGCTGCCTTAGTTACCACCAATATGTTTTGTGTACTATTGTATACTCTATGTAACACTCGTGCACCATTTTACTCCATGAGTCATATGCAACGCTATTCTCTTTTCTCAGGGGTAACCTCTGACACATCATCTCAGCATTGCTTGTACATTCTGTTATCGTTTGTGGCCTATATTGTTTTAGTGTTGTCATATCGCTATCCTTATATTATTGCTGTTACAAACGGTTTAGTTACTCCAGTTGGGATTTTTGATTTCTGTCAACCACGACAGTCACTTGTGGCAAATTAGTACGAAATCGAGCATTCTATTCTGAGCTGATGAATATTCGGCTGAAGCTGATGATTGCTGGCTCGAAGATTCGCATTCCGTCGGGTTAAGCACTATAATCAAATTGAAAGCCACATATTGGGAAGAAATGAATAGGATGATAAATTGCCAGCTTCGTTATTAACAACTAGTAGCACTAGTAGAAAAACAGAAATGAATGGACAGAGTGCCATAAGAATACGGTACTAATCTCTCAGGACATCGTGGATAAGAATTTGTTTACTTTTTCGTCACTTTTGAGAAAATGGTTGTTGTGGACAGCATAAACGAGAATCACAGACCACTCATTTAATGTCGTCACAACAGTGGTAGAAAAGCCAAAAGTTTGAAAGCGTAGAAATTTTCTCTTTTAGATTCTACAGATTGAAACCCAGACTTTAAGTAGAGAAGAGCAGCAGCATAATTTGAAAGTTTCGTGACATTAGGAATAGCTTTCAACGTCCGCAGAGACCTTTCCAATTGGGTCACAAAAATTTCAAATCTGAAGATTTGGAAAACCTACCAATCAGTCCATTCCAACATAATATTTCTGTCGTTTACATAGGTCACATGCAAGGCTTTTAGTCAAAGAACTACTGATAGCATATATATAGCTGCATATTCTCTACCCTATACAAGTGTCTTACAGGGATCATTGATCAGTAGAGTACTTTAGACAAACGCAAAATCTGCGAAGGCACAGGACGCACTAGGGTGTCCAATACATGAATCATTTCCGTTCTTCTGCAAAGCACATTTAAACGTCCTGAGAGCACCGAATGTTATCTTCTGAACATGACGGACTTAAAAAAGGCATCCTAATCAGTTAAAACAGAATCGTCCATGGAAACTTTGAATAATAAGAGTTCAGCTAATTACTACAGAAGAAATTTTTACGAGCAGTATAGTATTTTTACACCATGGTTCCGCCATTCTAGAACAGCATAATCTGTAATAAAAGTCCAGGTATTCTGCCACTATAAGATTTCTAAAAACAATTCAACTCGGCAACGAACGGTGAGTGTTGGACGAGGACCGGAAGCCATAGTAGGATGTCAAACTCATAACAGAAAGGTGCTTGATGATCAGACATCATCAATGACTCTGAGCAAAAATGTTACGCTTTTTATGCTCATCAAGTGAGCAGTACCTTTTAGAAAACTATGTTACGTGATAAGGAACCTGCAACAGTGGGATCCAAAGCAGGAAATATTTTATTCTAAATGTCGTTTCATGAGCTTCGATGTCTAAAATAATATGTGCCACTTACATCATGACATTACACGGAAAGCGTACCGCAGTGGTGTGGTAGAAATCCTGTCCACCACGCGGAAGGACCATCCTACGTAGACAGGGGCTCTACCCCGGCCGACATGGGCGAGCCTCTCATCCCTCTGTGGTCACCTGACTGAATTAGTCTCTCCAATCTACCTGGGAACACCCCAACAAGGTGTTCAAGCTCTATTTATTGCTTATTTTTTTTCATGGCAACGCATGATATTTAACGCAATTACAATGGTGCTGAGATATTTGCAAAAATTCAGACCGCAGGCATCTGCGGTGAAGATCGAATTCGCTATTACCCTTCCCGGGCGTTAACGGTTTCAACCATTTTCTCATCCTCGTTTCAACTTAGAAAGGGGTTTTAACACGTAGAAAGGGTAACAGCGGCTTCGATCCCTATTCGAGTAGAGCTTTCTCATAACTCGAGGGAGAACCGAGTCGACCAATCGTCTGTATCACCTGTAGTTCCGTTGACCGTCGAGTGACTCGAGCGGGTGCCAGTAAATCTTCCATTTTTCCCTGTCGCTTGCAAGAGTAGCCTAGTGGGTTCTGCTTGCTTTAGGGACACGTAGAGCATCATATCTTTCTTCTAGGCTCTTCGTGAAGAACTATCTAGCGCCTCAGAGTGATCAGTAGCGTTTTGATCGGTTTTTGATTTTTTTTGCTTATATAAGTCGCTGGAACGATTTAAATACCATCGAACACTCTAAGATGCCAGGTAATTTGTTGCCGCCTATGCGACCGTGCATTTTTAACGAAAAATTGCATAATATGCTCTATAGACGGTGATTGCATGAGTTCAGGCACGGTTTGCTTAATCTCTTGCAAAGCATTTGGGAATTAATACGTTGGCGAGATGGGTAGACCACTCTGCGTCCGTTCAACATAACACTCGGTGAATTTAAATTGAAACCAAGCATTCCACAAGGCATGCATACGACACGGAAACATAATGAAGAAGATTTCGAAGTAAAAGACACTGCGATGCCACAGGCATCTAAAACATCTGCATGAAATACTCTTGAAGCGTTTTGGATAAATTCCAAAGGTCCAAAAATGAACTGCTAGGGGAGTGTCCTGTGATCACGCTTGATCTACCGCCACAGCCTAGACCGATTCTATGGCCAGTCCCCATGTGGAGCTGCTCTTCGCCAGTAAAATGGAAGACTCACAGCGAATAAAACAGTTGTTGTTGAAAAAGAAGCTGTTTATTATGCGAATGAAAATTCATGTGCTAGGTCCTATCTGCCCACGGATCTCCCTCATGTGAGGGATCTCGAGCCGGTTAGTCGCGAGGCTACGTGGCGCGTCCCCAGGTGGCGGATAAGGGGTTAACCACGGACCAAAAACACCTTTTGCTTCCTTGAGACGCAGGTGGATCCAGGAGATGGACTCCCTGTTTCTGCTGCTCCGATTTGGCACACACTTTCTGTATTTGCTAGGCGTTTTTATGTATGCGTGTGTGGGTATGTTCTCGCTTTATGCGGATTGTGTTCTACGAGTCAATTCGGCCAAAAGAATGCAATCAAGTGAAAGGGAAGTATATGGGAGGCGGTTAGGAGTCGCCTCCAACAAATAAGCTCCATGTCCACTCTGGGAGAGCCTGGCAAGCTACACGTGAGTATAACAGCCTAGTGGGTTCTGCTTGCTTTAGGGACACGTAGAGCATCATATCTTTCTTCTAGGCTCTTCGTGAAGAACTATCTAGCGCCTCAGAGTGATCAGTAGCGTTTTGATCGGTTTTTGATTTTTTTTGCTTATATAAGTCGCTGGAACGATTTAAATACCATCGAACACTCTAAGATGCCAGGTAATTTGTTGCCGCCTATGCGACCGTGCATTTTTAACGAAAAATTGCATAATATGCTCTATAGACGGTGATTGCATGAGTTCAGGCACGGTTTGCTTAATCTCTTGCAAAGCATTTGGGAATTAATACGTTGGCGAGATGGGTAGACCACTCTGCGTCCGTTCAACATAACACTCGGTGAATTTAAATTGAAACCAAGCATTCCACAAGGCATGCATACGACACGGAAACATAATGAAGAAGATTTCGAAGTAAAAGACACTGCGATGCCACAGGCATCTAAAACATCTGCATGAAATACTCTTGAAGCGTTTTGGATAAATTCCAAAGGTCCAAAAATGAACTGCTAGGGGAGTGTCCTGTGATCACGCTTGATCTACCGCCACAGCCTAGACCGATTCTATGGCCAGTCCCCATGTGGAGCTGCTCTTCGCCAGTAAAATGGAAGACTCACAGCGAATAAAACAGTTGTTGTTGAAAAAGAAGCTGTTTATTATGCGAATGAAAATTCATGTGCTAGGTCCTATCTGCCCACGGATCTCCCTCATGTGAGGGATCTCGAGCCGGTTAGTCGCGAGGCTACGTGGCGCGTCCCCAGGTGGCGGATAAGGGGTTAACCACGGACCAAAAACACCTTTTGCTTCCTTGAGACGCAGGTGGATCCAGGAGATGGACTCCCTGTTTCTGCTGCTCCGATTTGGCACACACTTTCTGTATTTGCTAGGCGTTTTTATGTATGCGTGTGTGGGTATGTTCTCGCTTTATGCGGATTGTGTTCTACGAGTCAATTCGGCCAAAAGCATGCAATCAAGTGAAAGGGAAGTATATGGGAGGCGGTTAGGAGTCGCCTCCAACAAATAAGCTCCATGTCCACTCTGGGAGAGCCTGGCAAGCTACACGTGAGTATAACCAGCCCTCACGTTCAGAGCCCAGCAAGCTATACGTGGGTATCAAATATGCTAAACACAGTAAAAAAAAACGGGCCTCATTCCCCTGACCCCGAAAGAGCTCCCAATTGCGCAGCTTTGGGTAGGACGAGTACGGAGAGGCTGCTAAATCGCACGAGCTGCAGGCAACAGCGAACTAACGTCCGAGCTTGCGAAACAATGCAGACAGGCGATAAAAAAAGATCTTAAAGAAAGAAATGCAGCAGTAATGGTCCAAGCTGCAAAAGCTGGGAAAAGCATTCGCAAAGACCGCTGAAGCCTCGCCAATTACGAGACCAAGACGAGTACGGAGAGGCTGCTAAAATCTCAGGGTCAAGAGAAGCTGCTTGGATCAAGAACTATGGTGACGATCTGTACCTACAATGCATGCACACTTGCGTCCGAGTCATCGATAGAGGACTTGCTCATGCAAGCAAGAATGATAAGGTACGACGTCATCGGCCTGGCCGAGACGAGACGACGCCACCCATTCAAGGCTATCTATGACACTGGAGAAGAACTGTTCCTCGGAACATGCGACAGTAGAGGCGTAGGCGGTGTCGGCGTTCTCGTCAACACGAGTTTGTCTATGAACATCGAATCATTCGAACAGCTTACAACCCGAATCAGACGTCTACGATTAAAAAGATGTGGATCGGACACCGGCTTTGACAATTTTCGTCGTCTACGCGCCAACATCAAACGGTGACAGAGGAGAAGCCGAAGCGTTCTACATGGGCTTGGAGAGGTTCTATATAGAAGAACATACATTCTTTAAGGTCATCATTGAAGATTTCAATGCCAAGATCGGACCAAGAAGATCGCCTGAGGAACGTCACATCGGGACCCACGGATTGGAATGGAACGACGAAGAATACGATCGGCTCATTGAACATCTTCACGTTAGCGCCATGAAAGCTGAGAGTTCGAAGGTCACCAAGAGACGTCTGTCTCCAGAAACTCTTGAGCTAATACGCCAGCGTGGACTCGCACGAGCTGCAGGTAACCGCGAACTAATGTCCGAGCTTGCGAAACAATGCAGACAGGCGATAAAAAAAGATCTTAAAGAAAGAAGTGCAGCAGTAATGGTCCAAGCTGCAGAAGCTGGGAAAAGCATTCGCAAAGACCGCTGAAGCCTCGCCAATTACGAGACCAAGATGATTGCACTCCGAAATAGACCACATCATAGTAAATAGAAAGTTTAGCCTAACAGATGTCGCTGTTGTCCCAAAATTCTACACGGGATCAGACCAACGTGTCCTTCGTGCAAGATTTTATTTCTCATGGAAAGGAGAAAAAGCCACTAAATTCAAAAACCGAAGTCCCAGAACCACCACAAACTAGGACTTATTCAAGTCATTACTCGGCTGTTGGGAAGATGCCGTTGTTGACAACATTGACGAGGAATACGATCAGCTCATTCAACATCTTCACGTTAGCGCCATGAAAGCTGAGTGTTCGAAGGTCACCGAGAGACGTCTGTCTCTAGAAACTCTCGAGCTAATACGCCAGCGTGGACTCGCACGAGCTGCAGGTAACCGCGAACTAATGTCCGAGCTTGCGAAACAATGCAGACAGGCGATAAAAAAAGATCTTAAAGAAAGAAGTGCAGCAGTAATGGTCCAAGCTGCAGAAGCTGGGAAAAGCATTCGCAAAGACCGCTGAAGCCTCGCCAATTACGAGACCAAGATGATTGCACTCCGACGCCCAGACGGAACAATAACAGCGTCCAGAAACGCAATGGAGAAAATCATCCACGGATACTACTCAGATCTCTTCGATAGCCACGTCCATCTCCCGTCTTATGAAATAAAAAAGGATGGATATGTTGTTCCACCGGTTCTCCCTTCCGAAATCCGATATGTCATTTCGTCGGTGAAAAATCGAACAACATCAGGTCCGGACAGGGTAAGATTAGAACATCTGAAGAACCTTCCACCAGTCTTCGTAAGCACACTGGCTCGGCTCTTCACACGTTACCTGTCTGAATGCAAGGTACCTACTCAGTGGAGGACCAGAGAGACAGTATTGCTGTTCAAGAAGGGCGACCTACACGATATAGGCAACTATCGCCCAATCTGCTTGCTGTCTGCCGTCTAGAAACTTTTCACTCGAGTCATCCTAAACAGGATTGACAGAACACTGGACGAAAGACAGTCGTGCGAGCAAGCAGGGTTTCGAAAAGGATTTAGTACGATGGACCACATTCACACGTTAACAAGGCTCATTGAAGTATCGCGAGAGTACAAAAGACCGCTCTGTCTCACTTTCATCGACTTAGAGAACGCCTGTGATTCAATTGAGATAGAAACAGTCATGGAAGCCCTTAGTAGTAAAGGACTCCTACTCAATACGTAAATATTTTTAGCGATCTGTACAAAAATTTCACAACCAAAATTTCACCATTCTACAACGACATTAACGTTGACGTCAAAACAGGAGTTGGGCAAGGCCATACAATCTCTCCAAAATTATTTACCGCCACCCTCCAGAACGTCATTCGAACATTGGAATGGGATAATATGGGAGTGAAAATCGATGGTCGGCAGATAAATTTGGTCGCTACGTAAGCAGGATGAAAGATCACTCAGCGTTATCGAACGCTCGGTCGAAAGGACGATGCTAGGAGTATCCCGTTTCGCACAAGTAAGGGATGGGATCCGAAGCTCCGATCTACGTCAACGATCGAAAATCAAAGATGCCGTTCTATACGCCAAACAGTCGAAGATAAGGTGGGCCGGACACGTAATGCGTATGAATGATAACCGATGGACAAGAGCCGTTAGTGACTGAATTCCTCGGGATGTCAAACGTACTGCAGGAAGACCACCGACCCGATGGTCAGAGTTCTTCACGAAAAGCCTAAAAGAAAGATAATGAATGATGAAAGAGAATGCTCGACGAGTCCCTAAAACGAGGAGAACCCACTAGGCTACTATTGTACGCGATGGGGAGAAATGGAGGATTTACTGGCGCCCGCTCGGGTCACTCGACGATCAACGGGACTACAGGTGATACAGGTGATACAGGTCCTATCTGCTGGGTGGTCAGTTTCACCTTCCCATGTTCCGAAGATGCCGATATCGCCAAACGCCTGCTATTCTGTACTAACAAGTGCTGTAACACCAACGTCATGTTTCCTTCTTGACGAAAACAGTTAATTACTAGTGAGGTTTCTCACAGGGAAGAAAAATGAACTATCGGGAATAAAGTATACTTCAATTTACTGCTGAAACGACAACTAAGGTGACCTAAACACGATTAATTATGATATCGTTCTCGCAATTATACATTAGGGAAGTAACGCTATGATTATTACTTATCGTTATAATCACATCACCTGATATCACATATATTACACTGTGCAGATCCCATCACTTCATTTTTTCGATTCGTTCTCTCTCTTCACCATTCACGACTTTCTTCCAGCAACTTTTATGCCTCGGTTCTGGAGGTGTTCGAGGTTTCTGTCATCTTTTTTCTAAATATCGTTGAGTATTGGTCAACGCAAACTGGGACTTATTCAGCTCATTAGTCGGTTGTTGGGAAGATGCAGTTATCAACGATAACATCGACGCAGCCGAATATTCATCAGCTCAGAATAGAATGCTCGACTTCGTACGAATTTGCCACAAGTGGCTGTCATGGTTGACAGAAATCAAAAATCCAAACTGGAGTAACTGAACCGTTTGTAACAGCAGTAAGTATAAGTGTCTGTTAAGGTTATGCAATTTGGCTGAGCAAATTGCCTGTCAATTTGGCATCTCCAGGTTTTAAAGAAGGCGAAACCGCTGAGACGTCAGCCATTCTGTGCTCATAAATGTTGTAATACTAACCTCGTAACGATCGATGCGAAGCTAAGGGGCGAGATCACGTGTGATCTCGGGACATTCCTCCCTGCTATTCATTGTAGGAATACTTTTCGTTGCCAGTTAGTTCGTAACCGCTTGTATGACCGTCTATGCAAAACACAAAATTGCGTAATCTGCCCTTATGGTAGGGACGATGACTGCATGAGTTCAGGCACGATATGCTTGATCTCTTGTGGAACTTACGGAGGCGAATATATTGTCCTGTGCCTTCGCAGATTTTGCGTTTGTTTAAAGTACTCTACTGATCAATGATCCCTCTAAGACACTTGTATAGGGTAGAGAATATGCAGCTATATATATGCTATCAGTAGTTCTTTGACTAAAAGCCTTGCATGTGACCTATGTAAACGACAGAAATATTATGCTGGAATGGACTGATTGGTAGGTTTTCCAAATCAGATTTGAAATTTTTGTGATGAGCTCGGAAGAGGTTCTTCTGATGGGATTGCATGTTACGAGTCAAGTTTCCACTTGTCCTTGTAATGAACTCAAGAAGAAGAGCCATAAACTGGTATTAAATAAATATTGCTCTTGTCGAAGGGATAATCAAAGAAGTTCCCAGGTTCGACTTTCCATTAACCTCGGCATTGGAATATGAATGCGTAGTTTTCTTGTTAAGCAATCGCGAGGTTGTTATACAGCATACATTTACTTCCATAGAAAAAACACACAATACAATACAACAGTAGCTGACGTTTCGGCAGTATCGCCTTCTTCAGAGCCTGGAAGGGTATGCTGATATACAATTTATTAGGCCAAACACTTCAATAACGCTTACAGTAAGACGAAAAACCTCATGGCAATTACATGATCAACAGCTTCTCGAAAAACTCACCGCTTTTTTACACGACTACGAAGTAGTTACTGCAGGAGATAAGTTCAGAAGGAGAGCGACGCGCCGAAACGAAACACTTGGCCAAAAGAGAGTCCCGTTTGTTTTGCCCTTTATTAGCGATGAAGTAAGCATAGCTATAAAACGATGCCTAAAAAGTGCAGGTCTAGAGGAATCGATTGCGATAATTGAAATACCACCGAATACTCTTCGTCGTCAATTAGTTCGTAACCGCTTGTATGACCGTCTATGTGAAACAGCCAAGTGCGTAATTTGCCCTTCCGGTAGGAACGGTGATTGCATGCGTTCAGATACGATATACCTGATCTCTTGCAAGGATTGCGGAGATGAATATATTGGCGAAACGGGCAGACCCTTGTGTATCCGTATAAAAGAACACCTAGATGGCAAACGAAAAGTAAGACAAAGTACCCCACTAGGCACGCATAGGATACAAAAGCATAGCGGAAACGATTTTGAAGTTAAAGTCAGTATCCTCGCACAGAAAACTAAGACACCAACGCGCAAAATCCTAGAGGCTCTTTGGATAAATGCCAAAAATCCGGCAATGAATAGCAGGGAGGAATGCACAGAGGTTACACGCGACCTGACCCCGTATCTATTTATCAATTTCTGATGTGGGGTGGCGCAATCATCAACCATATGCGACTATAATCAGCCAGTTCTAACCTTCCTCATTGGAAGTCATGTAAAAAAGCGGTGAGTTTTTCGAGAAGCTGTTGATCATATAATTACTACAAAGTATTTCGTGTTTTTTTTGTAAGTGTAATTGAAGTGTTTGGCCTAATAAATTTTATATCAGCATGCCCTTCCAGGCTCTGAAGAAGGCTATACTGCCGAAACGTCTGCTACTGTTGTGCTGTATTGTATTGTGTGCTTTTCTATGGAAGTAAATGTATGCTGTATAACAACCTCGCGATTGCTGAACAAGAAAACTACGCATTCATATTCCAGTGCCGAGGTTAATAGAAAATCGAACCTGGGAACTGTTACAAGATGTACCTTAACCCAATATCTTTTCTACTTCCCTCATAATATGACTAAATCGGAGGGCGGGTGTAGTGAAGTGGTTGGAAACATTCTGGAATGGCGATGCTGCCGAAACGTCAGCTACTGTTGTGCTGTATTGTTTGTTTTTCTATGGAAGTAAATGTATGCTGTATAACAACCTCGCGATTGCTGAACAAGAAAACTACGCAATCAAAGTAGTGTTCCAATGGCTTTCTCGCAGTAAAAGGACAAAAAGAATGAAGTTCTCGGCGATGATCAATATCTGAGGAATGCGCCATACATTCGTCTTCATCAAATATCGTCGGAGGTGATTGAATGCATATCTGGCCTTGGCAATGACTCGCGGTGGCCTACCGATGTATCGCGCCAGTGCTGTTATCCTCCCAGACAAGTCTGGTACCACTTTGTCGATCCCATAGGAATGGAAAGCTGGGTGGGCCAGGGGGGCAGGGATCGATTCCGCGTGGGTGTTGCAGTGCGCCTCTAAGCACTGCGCCACACTCGCTCTTTTTTGCAGTCATGTTTGAAATGACAGCGCTTTATAACAAAAATCGTGGTGACTGATTCTCATAGCGGTTCCATTTCAACTCCTAACTATTTTTATACGTAGCAAGACAGCAAGTTAGATAACCGGAATTCTGGATAAAGCCTTGGAAATCGTGCTGAATATTTTCCATATGGCAGATGAAATATACCACTCAGCAGTTACAAGGTCAAAGTTATCATATACCACGTTCGTTGTACAGTGTAGTCGATTCGAAAAATGGGTTCTTCAAATTTTTTTATTTTGCGTTTCTTAAGCTGGGTTCACTTATAACTATGCACACTAAGATACTCAGAACATGTGTTCTTGAATGAGGACTGCCTTATGAGACGAGTCAACACAGCCGGAGGCTTAATTAAGAATCCACTGGAAAATATGGAAAAAAAAACAGCAGTACACCGGCCACGTTGAACAGACATCACCGTGCCAAAAATAGGATGAATAAGTGATCTATTGAAAGAATATTCGATGTTCTTGTATATTGTGGTATATTGAATGGAGTGAAATAAAGAAATAGCTCCGACATTTATAAAATTGTGAATGGAGACACTAACCATTATTAGTCTTTTAGGTCATTCGATGACGCCATTAAAGGTATAACGTAACAGGTGACAAATCATCTGAAGTATAACAACAACGTAAAGATATGAATGATTCAAAAGTCAGGATGGGAAAATATGAATGGATGAAATACACGGTAAAATTTTATGAATGCTGATGTTTTTAAAAAAAAAAAGATACAGAATTTCTTGCGACGAATTCCATTTATTCAGAAGGTTGAAAAACTTTCATTCCATGGTACGAACAAGAGGGCAGTGTGAGAAAGGAGTCAATAGAAATTCTTCTCACGACCGATTTTCTATTAACCTCGACATCGATATTCTTTATATTCTTGCTTGGCAAACACGAGGTGTTATTTTGTTTCTTTATTTACACACAAGATGAGCATTCAGTGGATTTCGCGTTCACTGAGACTGGAAAGGTCAAGTTGATCTTAATCTACCCAGCTAAACACCTCCATAGCCAAAAAAAGGAAACGCTAAAGCAAGATTTCAGTTATATTGAACATAGAATAGCTTCTTCGCGCTTTCATCGCCTTCTATGAATCTTACAAAGAATATGTCACGTGGGAAGCAAACGCACAGAGGACACATGGAAGAGCACTGTGTCTCTAACATCAAAATAACAGCCTTAGATATTGCCCGATAAGGCGCATGATTATGAGGCATTCATCTCTGCTGTTCATTTTCAAACTCTTGGAATTAGTCCAGAATGCCTCGAGAGTTTTGTGCGCTTGAGATTTTGATTCCTGCGCTAGGATCGTAACTTCTACTTCAAGACCTTTCCCATTATGTCTCTGTGTCCTATGCATGCCTAGTGGAGTACTTGGTTTAAGTTTGCCGACTAGGTGTTCTTTTATACGGACACAGAGTGAACTGCCCGTTTCGCCAATGCATTCGTCCCCGAAAGCTCTACGGGAGAGACAAACTGTAACCTAATTCGCGCAATCACCATCTCTACCATTAGAGGAAATTTATGTAATTTTACGTGTTAAATAGATGGCCATACAGGGCGGCTACAAACGAGCTGATATCCTAAGGTGCTCTGTGGTAATTCAATTACTTTTATCGAATTCTCTAAACCGGCTCTTATTAAGCAGCGTTTTGTAGCTGCACTTTACTTCTATTTCTTATTTATGGGTTGAGTTATTGAATAAACTGCTAAAGTATATATATAGTATATTAAGCTTACCCGAGAAGAAGCAAAAAAAAGCTGGTTTTATTTATGAAAGTCGAAATTAACCTGTGAGAAAGCGACTACATTTCTACATTACAAAGTGATATCGAAAGCCAAGTAGCAAAACAATACTCTTTCTTTATCTCATCTCTCACCACTCACATACAAAAAGGGCACTTATAAAAAACATGTTTCAAACAGTAACCAGCGTGTGAACAGGAAGAGAGCAGTGCGAGGGGTCCCGGAATTTAGCGAAGCAACTAATAATTTCTAACAGACAGGAAATTATTGCGCATCGAGAAAGGTGTGAATGAAAACTTAAGCACCCAAGCTACAACTCTAGCGATAATAAGATTCAATCCATCCTGCCCTTCATTTGAAATAAAATAAGTGCTGCTGTAAACGTTGCTTAAGATGTGCCGGCTTAGACAATTCGACAACCGTAATTGAAATGTCACCGAGCACTGTAAGTAAGACTCCAGCTAATTAGTAACCGCCTATATGACTAACTGTTTGCAACGCAAAATTTCGTAATTTGTCCTAATGGTAGAGACGGCGAATGCAGCATGAGCTCGGGTACAGTTTATCTCATCTCCTGCAATGCGTGCGGAGAACGAATACATTGGCGAAACGGCATACCACTCTGCCTCCGTATAGAAGAACATCTAGTCGCTAAACTTAAACCATAAACTCTGCCAGGTACGCGTAGGACACAGAGACATAACGGGAAAGACTTTGAATCAAAAGTTACGACCCTCAGACAGGAATCAAAAATACAAGCGCAAAAATCTCTCGAGGCATTCTGGACTAATTCCAGAAATCCGACAATGAAGCGCAGAAAAGAAGGCCTCATTACCATGCGTGATTAAGGGCAATACATAAGCCTGCTATTCTGATGGGAGAGGCATATTACCCTTCCATGTGAACTCTCTGCGTTGGTCTGCACTTAATACATTCAATGGAAGACTCACGGAAAGGGGTGTATGTATATAAAGAAGCTATACTCTGTTCAATCTGATTGAAATCCTGTTTTAGCACTTTTTCCATTTGGTTATGGAGGTGTTTGACGGAGTAGATTGCGGTCAACCTGACCTTTCCAGGCTCTGAGAAAGGCGAAATTCACCGAAACGTTAGCGTCAGCTTCTGCGTATATGAAGAAATGAAACAACACCTAGTGTTGGCTAAGCAACACTATGAAGGAAACCGGAGACTTTCGCTAGGAAACAGTACGATTTCTTAAAATATCGCAAATTCAATCTGTTTAGAAATGTGAAAGGTTGAGAAATGAGCTCTATCAGAGACGTCAAAAATAATTCTTTGAAGCTATTTTTTATTTGTTAGATGACTTTTTTCCCAAATTACTTTTAGGGCAAAATTTGCGACGTAACTGCAGACTGATTTGTGTACTGGAGGTCTGTGTTTTACAAAATGAATAAATATAGTTGTTGTTACATATTTCTTGTGGATATGCTTCGGTTACGTTTGGTGGAAGAATCACAGAGAAGTACTATCATTTCCTTCATTTATCTAACTAATGATTCAGAATGGACTCAGATTTATTTTTAGTTCACTATCAGTGTGTACTGGCGAATGTTACCGTTGCACGAGAATCCTCGGTTTTCATCAGTTTCACAGGGATGCGCCATGCATCGACTTGATTAAGCATGGTTACAGTTGACTGAATGCATATCTAGCCTATTTAATGACACCCAGTGGCCTACCTATCAAGCCAGTGCTACGATCCTTTCAGACAAATTTAGCACCAATTTGCCGACGCTGGAGGGACGGAAGGCTCTGCCAGTCTGAGGTACGGAGATCGATCCAATGTACATTGGAAGGCCCCTCTGATCTCTGCGCAATATGGGCTATCACCTGTATCACTTGTAGTCCCGTTGATCGTCGAGTGATTCGAGTGGGCGAGAGCAAATCTTAAATATTTCTCCTTCGGGTGCAAGAGTAGCCCAGCGGGTTATTCTCGCTCCACGGACTCGTCGAGCATTCTCTTTCATCATTCATTATCTTTCTTCTAGGCATTTCTTGAAAAACTCTGACCATCGAGACGGCGACCTTCTTTCAGTGCATTTAACATCCCGAGGAATCCAGTCACTAACGGCTCTTGTCCATCGATTGTCATTCATACGCATTACGTGTCCGGCCCACCTTATCTTCGACTGTTTGGTGTACAGAACGGCGTCTTCAATTTTTGACCATTGATAAAGGTCGGCATTTCGGATTTCCTCTCTTATTTGTGTGAAACGGGATACTCCTAGTTTGGTCCATTCGAATGCGATTTTAATAACGCTGAGTGATCTTTCATCATGCTTACGCTGCTAACATGTTTCTCAAGCATATGTTAGGGCAGAAAATATCGTTGAATCGAAAAGGTGAGCACAGAGTCGGGTGTTCTTTGTTCTCCTCACTACTTCCTCAATGCTCCTGAAAGCTCCCAAGCCGCTCGTTTCCTTCTGTTCATCTCTAAAGCTAAGTCGACCAAAATGTTGATTTCCCGACCTAGATAGACATATCTTTAACATTTGAAGGTATTCGTTCCGTTGAGCTTGAATAGGATATGCGAAACCAATCCGCTTCTCATGAACATCGTTTTTGTGAGATTTAGTCCAATCTTTCCGAATGCTTTATCAAAGTCGGCAAGCGTACGTTCCGCTTGGCTAATGTTTGGTGTTTTAAGCACCATGTGATCAACAAAGCGAAGGTGATGTAACTGCCGACCATCTACCCTTTCACCCCCATATTATCCCACTCCAGTGTTTACATGATGTTCTCGAGGGTGCCGGTGAATAATTTTGGTGAGCTGATAACGCCTTGTCTAATTCCTTTTTTGACGTTAATGTTAATATCACTGTAGAACGAGGATACCTTGGCTCTAAGATTTTTGTGCTTTATGTACTGAGTGGGAGACTCCCTGACTATCAAGGGCTTCCATGACTGCTTCTGTCTCAGTTTAATCAAAGGCCTTCTTTAAAGTGAGAGAGATCGGTCTTTTATACTGTAGCGATACTTTAATGAGCCTTGTTATCATGTGAATGTGGTCCATCGTACTAAATACTTTCCGAAGAACTGCTTGCTCGCATGGCCGTCCTTCGTCCAGCGTTCTGTCAATCTTGTTTAGGATGACTCGAGTGAAGAGTTTGTAGACGACAGACAGCAAGCAGATTGGGCGATAGTTGGCTACATCGTCAAGGTCGCCCTTCTTGAACAACAACACGGTCTTGCTGGTCGTCCACTGAGTAGGGACCTTGCATTCAGACAGATAACGTGTGAAGAGTCTAGCCAATGTGCTTACGAGGACTGGTGGAAGGTTCTTCAGGTGTTCTGGTTTTGTCCAGAGCGGACCTGGTGCTATTAGATTTTTCACCGACAAAATGGCATGTCGGTTTTCGGACGGAAGAACAGGTGCTACAACATATCCATCCTCCTTGAAAGATGGGTGGAAGACAGATGAGAAAAGCGGTGGGTTTTCTCGAGAAGCCGTAGATCTTGTAATTTTCATCTTTCTGTTTGTGCTCTTCTCTGCCTCTCCAGTTTCGACCATTACTGGTGCTCTTCTCTTTTTAAGATCTTCTTTCATCGCCTGTCCGCATTGTTTCGCAAGTTCGGACGTTAGTTCGCGGTTGCATGCAGCTCGTGCGATTCCACGCTGGTGTATTAGCTCGAGAGTTTCTGGAGACAGACGTCCCTTGGTGACCTTCGAACTCTCAGCTTTCATGGCGCTAACGTGAAGATGTTGACTGAGCCGATCGTATTCCTCGGCGATGTTGTCGACAACGGCATCTTCCCAACAGCCGACTAATGAGTTGATTAAGTCCCAGTTCACGGTGGTTCTGCGAGTTCGGTTTTTGAATTTAGCGGCTTTTTCTCCTTTCCACGAGAAGTAAATTCTTGCACGAAGGAGACGGTGGTCTGATCCCGTGTAGAATTTTGGGGCAACAACGACATCGGTTAGACAAAACCTTCTATTTACTATGATGTGGTATATTTCGTTATGGTACTCTCCATTGGAAGACTCCAGCCTTCAGCGTTCAAGGTGGGGCTTCTGGAATTGCGAGTCCCCATGAATGATCTTGGTCACTATGATAAACTCAGAGAGCACCCACCTTGTTCGTTCCATTCCAATCCGTGGGTCCCAATGTGACGTTCCTCCGACGATCTTCTTGGTCCATTCTTGGCTATGAAATCTCCAATGATGACCTTGAAGAATGTATGTTCTTCTCTATAGAACCTCTCGAAGTCCATGTAGAACGCTTCGACTTCTTCTTCGTCATAGTTTGATGTTGGCGCGTGAACGACGAAGATTGTCAAAGCCGGTATTGATCCACATCTTTTTAATCGTAAACGTCCGATTTGGGTTGTAAGCTGTTCGAATGATTCGATGTTCATAGACAAACTCGTGTTGACGAGAACGCCGACACCGCCTACGCCTCTACTGTCGCATGTTGCAAGGAACAGCTCTTCTCCAGTGTCATAGACGGCGATGAATGGGTGGCGTCGTCTCGTCTCGACCAGACCGATGACGTCGTAACTTATCATTCTTGCTTGCTTGAGCAAGTCTTCTATCGATGACTCGGAAGCAAGTGTGCATGCATTGTAGGTACAGATCGTCGCCGTAGTTCCTCGTGATCCGGGCAGCTTCCATTGGCTCTGAGATTTTAGCAGCCTCTCCGTACTCGCCCTACCAAACGCTGCGAAATTGGGGGCTCTTTCGGGGTCACGGGAATGAGGCCCGTTTTTTTTTACTGTATTTGGCATATTTGATACCCACGTACTCTGAGCGCACTGGGCTCTGAATGTGGGGCCTGGTTATACTCACGGGTAGCTTGCCAGGTTCTCCCAGAGTGGACATGGAGCTTATTTGTTGCAGGCGACTCCTAACCGCCTCCCATATACTTCTCTGTCACTTGATTGCAGGCTTTTGGCCGAATTGACTCGTTGAATACAATCCGCATAAAGCGAGAACGCATTCACATACGCATGCATGAAAACGCCTAGCAAATACAGAAAGTATGTGCCAAATCGGGGCAGCAGAAACAGGGAATCCATTCCCTGGATCCACCTGCCTCTCAGAAAAGCAATGGTCGCTTTTGGTCCGCGATTAACCCTCTATCCCTATTCTTCGTTATCCAAGCACCTGTGGACGCGCCACGTAGCTTCGCGACTAACCATCTCGGGATCCCTCATGTGTGGGAGATCCGAGGCAGAACAAGTAATATGACAGTAAATTTGAAGTTGCAACATGAACTGCAATGTTTGCGAAAACGATTCGCTTGAACATTTAAGTTGCCAGCATGAGTGTAAGTTGCTCACTTAAAAAGTACTAGTCGCCATTCAAAAAAATATACTTTTTTAGGCTGAACTGGTTTTAAAGTTTATAATGGATTTCGTGATCTTCAAAAGAATTTCGTAACCTTCCAACAGCTTACTGCCTCATCGTTGCTGGGAAGTGTCGGACTGCGATGTACAGCTGGAGGTTTCGCTCCCCCGGCAGGGTCTTCCAATCGTAGAAGGAGTTTCCATCACAAAGTCTAACTAGGAGTAAACTATTACCAGAAACCACCATGATCTCGGTATCAAATTAGTCGTATGGTGGCAAATCGCCCTCTGATCCACAACAGCTGTGACTGCCTGTGGTGGTGGAAACCTGAGGCGGACTTTGGCCGGAATGAGCTCGGGATTCCAGGGAACCCCAAAAGCCTAACCAGCAAATCTCCGAGAAATGGTGATTATGTTGGTGCCCGCACAACCAGTGGTGGTGGACCGTTCAAGTATCAAGTAAGATCTTTAAAAATGACTCTCTATTGAGCCTCAGTGAAAGCGCTTTGTCCACGGTCTCTTTCACTCCTATGTACTCCATCCGGGAATAGTTCTTTCGCGCTCGTCGTTTCGGTGTATTTCGATCAGACAGTACCTTTCACAAGACTCGTCTTGTTGTGTAGATCCCAAGACGCCTTGCACTCGATTCGTTTCCTCGCATCTTCATTCACAATGGCATTTGGACTTTTCATATTCAGGTTCAGCTGCTGCTGGCGGTTGAAGATCTTCTTCTCGTCATATTCTTGAGATACCCGGGCATGCGCGTTCTAATTTGGATTCATAGTGTGAACTTTCCCAGGACAAATCCAGTAGCAATTTCCCGACCCCTCTGGCATGGAAAGCTTGGTTTGCCCGAGGCGAAATCGAACCGAGCAGTTTTTTTTTGCTTTAGAATTAGAAAAAAAGAAAAATTAGAAAATTAAAAAAAAGAAATTAGAAAAAAAAGAAAAAAATCGGGCTTGAAAAGTAGAAAAACGAGTTTCGAGAACTAAAACGGGGGTGAAAAACGTCGTTGGTGAAAGCTTCGCTAGTCATCTCGATAAGTTTCTGTTGATAGCATTCCAATCGTT